>JAUMHE010000043.1:11452823-11506230 GCA_032359235.1 Enteromius mattozi | reverse complement strand
TGTCTGACCTTAACCCCATAGAAAATCTATGGGGTATTGTGAAGAGGAAGATGCGATATGCCAGACCCAACAATGCAGAAGAACTGAAGGCCACTATCAGGGTTCTCATAACACCTGAGTAGTGCCACAGACTGATCGACTCTATGCCACACCGAATTGCTGCAGTAATTCAGGCAAACGGAGCCCCAACTAAGTATTGAGTGCTGTACATGTTCATATTTTTCATGTTCATACTTTTCAGTTGGCCAAGATTTCTAAAAGTCCTTTCTTTGTATTGGGCTTAAGTAATATTCAAATTTTCTGAGATACTGAATTTGTTTTTTTTTATATAAAATAAATAAACACTTGAAATATATCAGTCTGTGTGGAATGAATGTATACATTATACAAGTACATTATACACTTCTTGAATGGAATAAGTGAAATCAACTTTTTGAAGATATTCAAATTATATGACCAGCACATGCTTCCTTAATAATGTGTAACTTATGCATTCTGGAATCCAAATCAGTTACGTTTCAGAGTTTGAATTTCTCTTTTCAAGTCTTGTTTTGTCATTTTCATCATAAATTGAGCAACCGTGAGGTCAGACGACTCGTACACACTATTCTGTTTGACATTGTGCAATACATTTAACCGCCACACACAGATCATCAATGCCAGGCAGCCAGGTTCCCCACTTCTCTTACTCGCTGTCCTCTGAGTATCCACACCCTGCAAACTCAGCACAGAGGACATAAAAACAGATAGGTTTGGAATCACTGTGTGAAGCGAGAGACGGAAATGGATGATTATGTAACTCCAGGAAAAAAAAGGAAGTGAAATTTGCTTTCCTTCTTCAAACCTTTCCTTATACTTCATGAGTCAACTCCACAAATCCAAACACATGGAACCAAAGGCTGACTAACAGTTTGACCTTTGAGGTGATTAGAAAAAATTGCAAAGATGGCAAAAAAGACAGAACTGCTAGAAAACCATTTCAAGGAAATGCAGTTTAACAATTTAAAACCTTTATCTAAAACACAAAAATAAAACTATTTATATAATTTTTCTAGTTATATTTTCTATTTCTGTTTTATAAGTGCATATAAAACTTCATATTTTCTGTTGCCATGAAGATTGCAATTCTTGCTGAGCTTTTGGGATGTGCTCAGCTTCTCAGATCCTCTGAAAGCAGTGAGCTGACGAATGATTCAATAATAATTCCTTACGCTTATATAGGGTTTTTCAAGGCACTCAAAGCGCTTTACGTTGTAGGGGGTGTGTCCTCATCCACCTAGATGATGCGATGGCAGCCATAGTGTGCCAGAAAGCCCTCCACACACCAATTTACTGGTGGAGAGTGATGAAGTCAATCAGTAGATATGGGGACTGTTAGGAGGCCAAGATGGTCAGAGGCGAATGGGCAAATTTGGCCAGGATGCCAAGGTCACACCTCTGCACTTTTCAAATGACATCCTGGGATTTTTAATGACCACAGAGAGTCAGGACCTTGGTTTAACGTCTCATCTGAAGTACGGTGCTTTTTTACAGTATAGTATGTGTCCTCAACACTATACACAGACTACAGGGTGAGCATCCCCTGCTGGCCGCTCTAACACCTCTTAAGTTTGGCTTCAGTGGGTAAACAGTCTTGGACTGCAGGGTGACATGGCTGTCAAGAATACATGTACTTGCATCCAGGAACGTGTGTCAGGGTAAAATCATGGCAATTGCCATTATGCATTAATTCGTTATCAAAGCACATTTAGACTGAGATTATTTAGGCAATAACACTTGCAGTCACACTGTGCCATCCACGACAAAGGACCAGCCACGCCTGTGCCGGCAAAGGACCAGCATAAACCAGCAAAAGACCATCTTAAACCAGCACCCAGCTTCAAAACATACCTAACCAGCATATGCTGGGGGTTTTTTCAACAGGGATGACAGCCTTTATTACTGCCAGTTCTTGTTAAACAGTTTTTGCAGTTCTACTCTCAGAATTGAATGGAATCATATTTTGGTTCATATTTTAGCACTGAGTCACAGTTGACACAGGCAACCCTCACTGGACAATGATTTCAAGTTTATCATTGTGAGTAAGCAGAATTATAAAGTCCTCTGCCAGAACCAGAAATGAAAAACACATGTAGACAGGAGACTATTCTTTTAAACATCTACATTTTTCTGTATGTGCACTGCAAAAACGCTAGACTCCGAGCCGAACTAGTGAAAATCCTTTTTGGTTTAAGAATTTTTAGATAGTTTGGCTGGAAAAAAAGAAAAAAAAATCTTAGTAAGAAAAGCACATTTTGCAGTGTGTGTGGAAAAAGTGTGGTTTTTCCATTTTCCTGATTTAATATTTTACCATAAAATGCAAAAGTGTAACTGAAGTGTCCATATTTCTCACATTGTTTTCTTAATTAAATTAATATCTTTGTGTCTGTATTTATCTATGTTTTTCCACCAGTTTATAAAGCATGGTATTTGAAAGGCACCATTTCAGGAGGGTGTGTGGCTCTCTGGTAGGCCTGCAGTTAATCAGCGATGTGCTCATAGGCAATTGAGAACTCATGAGGCAGTAAAATATTGACGTCATGACAAGGGGTAAGTGTAAATGTATGCAAAATAAACTGAAATACCATCGGGTGATTGGAGACAAATCTGTGAAAATTATTTATAATGATTTACAATTATTAAAAAATATATTTATATAATTACATATTTAAAAATATTATTTATAAAGTAACATGTGAGGTCACAGACAGTAACAGTATCAGGGCAGGCATGACCATAACATATTTTCTTATGTGGTAAATTGCTGTCAACACAAGTTTTTACACAGGATGTCCAGGAACATGAGTACAAGGGATAACAGGAAATTGCATTCAGATCATAAATTTTAGGTGAATTTTTTTGTACAGCTATTGTTGTGTATGCTGACAGGGCAGAACCATTGCTGGGAAGAGAGAATGTCTTAGTGATTTAGGAGGTGACTTCTGACGTGAACACTGTCTGTCACTGTCTAGTACCAAAATGATCTGTGTTCTTCAAATAACCAAACCAAAACACGTATTCACACCAAAACTGACTAAATTAAGCTGACTAAGACAGAGAAGATTCCTCTTTTCCAAAGAATTTTTGTGACGTTGGTGTTTCAACAGTTGTGAAGAAAGAGACATGTGACAGGATGTGATTCTCAATGGGAGAGTCGGACCAATTTAAAGGGCAGGTCTGCATGGGCAAATGTGAGACTGCAGAATTTCAGCCAAAGACAGAGGATGACACTTGAATGAACCTAGCAGCACCACAATATATCTTTTGCATCAAGATGAAAATAATAACAGTAGCGATTTTGCTTGTATTACATCTAGCAAACAGCTTTGCACAGTCAGGTATGTCTTTTTTCTTTAATCAAACTGAAAAATAAATGTCAATGTTTATCGTGCTTTTTGTTGCTGCAAATAGTATTATTTATTGTGAAAAAAAATCATGCAATAGCATAAATAACTGAATTCTGCATCATCTCATCAAATTTTTGTGCAGGAGGAAAATTTCTAATATATAATGTGGATTATAACAAATGCATGAGCAGCTCCCTGGAACGACTTGCCACCTGTGACCCATACAGTAACTCACAACAGTTTCGCTGGACTTCAAAGAATCGCATTTTGAACACTTTCACAAAGAAATGCCTTGGAGTAGGAAGTAAAACTGTGGGTAAAAAACTGCAGTGGCTGCTTTGTGAAGAGGACAATGTTCTGCAGAAGTGGGAATGCCACGCTGATACATTGCTTGGCCTGAAGAATGAGTCTCTGTACCTGGCTGTAAATGATAATGGTGTGCCAGTGATCTCTAAAGACACTGGAGCGAAGAGCAAATGGACAATTCATGGAACACTAAACAACATTTGCTCGAAGCCTTATGAAGGTATGTGTCTTAATGTCTCTTTTAAACGTTTTCTTTTCCATGCAAATGTTATTTAATAAGGGAGTAAAATACTGTACAACTGAAAACTTAATAACACTGAATAATGGTGAAATAAAACTATAATATAAATCCAAACTATTTTTGAAGACTCAAGTTGTTTCTCCCTTTAAAGAACAGCTTGTTTGTATTTAACAAGTTTTCCAGCAGTTCAGTGGTCATTGCGTAAACAGCTTAGACTGGTCTTACCAGTTAGTCATCTGTTTTTTCTTTAAGACTAGTCATAACTTTTTTTTTTTTTAAATCAGTTGTATGAATACACAGATTTGAATCTGAATAGTAAGACCAATTATTCTTTGGCTTGGGAAGTCTGAACATAGTGGTTATGTTAATGTGTAACTGCCCCCTGGATGCAATCACAAAAAAAATCTAACACTACATTATTAAAAATTACTGTATGTACTGTATAAAATTATAAAAAATACTTGTATGTCATTTGTTCTGTTTTACAGGCTTTAAAACAAAATCAAAACATTCCCAAGCACCCTTGAAACCCGAGTACATTATGAAGCTGTATACATGTCAATATAATAGTTTATTCTGATTGGTCAATCTCTGCATCCATATTTGAATAGTTATAACTCAGTATTATATAACTGGTTTGTCAGTATATACTATTACTACCCTTTATACCAATGCAACTGTTTATCAATTTGTGAGTACAAAATGATTTTCAACATTAATCAGTTTAATTCTGTTTTGCAGATTGTCTAACCAAAATGTGCTATTTCATTTTTAACTGAATGTTTAAATATATATATATGCATATACATACATATACATACTCAAGCCTAGTCCTAGACTAAATGTAAATCTAAACTGTTTCAACTGAAAGAAACTTGCACTGACTGATCTTAAAACATGTCAGTGCCTTTGTTTTGTCTTAAGATGCAAACAAGTAATGTTTTTTTTCTAAGGCATGTTTATAAAAATTACTTAAATGTCCTAATTGAACTATGACCTAATCCTGGTTTAGGCTAAGCCCGTCAGTGAAACTGGGCTGTAATGTTTTGATCTGATCATTTCACCAGCACTACAAATTATGGTTAAAATAACTGATCTACAAACTCTTACATTTTATTTTACAGAACTGTACACCATTGATGGGAATGCATTTGGGCGCCCATGCCATTTTCCTTTTCTTTATGAGAAAAAATGGTATGCAGATTGTACCACAATTGATACAGAAAATCAACGTCTGTGGTGTTCAGTTGAGACAGACTATGGTGTTAATCAGCTGTGGGGCTACTGCCCAACATCTGACAGTAAGTTTATTTCCTATTCACTTTACATTTCAATTGTTACCTACATGATCAATTATAAATCTTTAAGACTACAAGTGTTATATGTCTATCAATAAAGACTGAACTAATAAATAATATATATTCTAACAATAAAACATTAGCTTGCGCATATTGATGAGTACTGATGATCTGCAGATGCTCACTGGGCCAAACATCCTCTGACAAACGTCTATTACCAAGTGAATAGTGGCTCGGCGCTGACATGGTACCAGGCTAGAAAGAGCTGCCAGCAGCAAGGTGCTGAGCTGCTGAGTGTCTCTGAACCTCACGAACACACCTTTGTAGCAGGTACAGTCCCATCAAAAAAGATTACAAGAATTAATGTAATATTGATGAATGTCTAGAAATATCCAAAGAATAAAACATTAAGAAATCTGCCTTGTCTATAAGGAATTGTCCAGGTGTCTCAAAATACACTGTGGACAGGACTCAATAAATTAGATCCAACCAGTGGATGGCAGTGGAGCAATGGACAGCCGTTACGTTATCTGAAATGGCTCAGTGGTAAGACTTTCAGTCAAATGATTCAGTCTCATTGAACTAATGTAGTTTAAATGGAACAATATTGAATATTGAATATTTGATTACCAGTAAACAAACGAAGATTTACAAAGGAATGTGTACTTTAATAAATGTAACTGTAGCATGAAGTGAGAGACCTTCACTATGCATTTATTAACTGTATCCTACATATTTCAGCCTGTACCGAATAACTAAATGAATAAATAAACAAACCAAGCATTGACTATAGCTAACTGAGTATATTACTTGACTGAAATGATAATTTCTTGCTTTATTGAAGGATACCCAACCACACAACCAGGCTACAGTTGTGGTGTCTTGAAAAATGCTTTTGGTTCTGAATGGGCAAATGAACCTTGTTCTGAAAAGCATGGATATGTCTGCCAAAGAGGCCGATCTGTTCCAGCTCTTCCCCCAGGTAGGCTTCCCAGTCACTCTTGTTTTTTTAATCATATTGCTTGTCATTAGTTTCTTATTCTTTCTTAATCTTTTTTTAATCACTTCACTTTTAACTTTTTTTTTAGTATTTTATTTATTTTTTGTGATATTGACACTGGTGACAAGAATTGTGACATTTCTATGGTATCCAAAAAGTTGGTATCCTCTACCATACTGTACTGTATATGGTGTTGGTAATGTGTTATCTTTGTCTTTTTGGACAGTGGTGGACACTGGTTTTTGCCATAGCCCCTGGATTCCATATTCAGGCAACTGTTATCTCCTTCATCGCAGAAAGCAAACGTGGCTGGAGGCGCGAGATTCCTGTCTACGGGAAGGAGGAGACCTCCTGAGTATTCTCAGCAAAGAAGAGGAAAGCTTTGTCATCACACAGCTTGGATACTGTATGTATTAATAATTAAAGTATTATAACAACAGTGTTGTTGTAAAAAAGGTATAGAAATCACCCCTATATGAGGTTGCAAGTCAATCCTCTACATCTCCATTTTCAGCGAAAACAGATGAGCTGTGGATTGGTTTCAATGACCGTAAAACGCAGATGCTGTTTGAGTGGAGTGACCAGTCTAGTGTCCCGTTTGCCTCATGGGAAGTGAATGAGCCAAGTCACAGTGCTGTCTATGCAGAGGACTGCGTGTTAATGAGAGGAGAGGTAAAAACTTAATTAGTAAGAAGTAAAAAGCATGTACTAAAATGTTAGAGATGCCTTTTTAAATTCTAGTTGCATAGTTTTTCTCATAGCATTATGGGTTGCTGAACTGACCATTTGCGCATTGTTTCTAATTTAGGAGGGAAAGTGGGCCGATGATATTTGTGAAAATAAGTATGGACTCATCTGTAAAAAGAAGGCCAGCTCTAAAGCCTCAAATAATGACACAGCTGTCACAAGCCCGGGATGCAAAACAGTATGTATTGTATGATTAGAATATTACTTAAAATTGTAAAATAATGTCTTTGAGTTATGTTCTTGGTCATCAGGTGGTGAAATGTATTCACTGACAGCTGTCTTATTTTTTGAGAAGGGCTGGACCAGGTATGGGTACTACTGCTACATGGCAGGATCTGAGACTAAGACTTTTGAAGAAGCAAAACAGATGTGTGCAAAAGCTGATTCTCAACTGGTTGATATTTCATCCAGGTCAGTTCTTAATGCATTGGCTAAAATCTTGAAGTAATTAAAAAAAAGTTTTGAAAATTGATGTGTAAAATATTTAAAAGTTATGAACAGCTTTCAGTGTTATTTTGTGCCTTACCAAAGACTTAATCTGTTTTTCCCCATTAGAGTAGAAAATGCATTCCTTGTTAGTCTAGTTGGAGCTCGAGCAGAGAAGTACTTCTGGATTGGACTGTCAAATCAGAGGGATCGGCACACTTTTGAGTGGACCAACACTAAGGAAGTCTCATATACTCATTTCAATGCTGGGATGCCAGGTACTGTACTCAATGAATGTCAATGTCAATGAAATTATTATTTTTCTGATTTCTCATATTACAGTATTACAGTATACAACATTTGAGAAAATCTCATTTTTTGTCTTTAAAAAATTAGGAAGAAAACAAGGCTGTGTTGCCATGACGACTGGACTTATTGCTGGGCTTTGGGATGTGCTCAGCTGCTCAAATAAGGAAAAATACATCTGCAAGCAGAAAGCCGATGGGCTAGTTACAACTTCAGCCCCACCAACCACACCTGCTTTGGCCTGTCCTGAAGACTGGGTGCCACTTTCGTCTAGAGACATTTGTGTCAAGGTGAGACAGGCTTTTTAAGTTATTTTCGTGATGAATTTAAACAAAATAAAAGACAGACTGTAGAACATTTTCTAGCTTATTGTGGAATCGGAAAAACTGATTTCTCTTTCTGGCAGCATTTTAATGTACCTATAAGCCAAATGAAGACTTGGGATGAAGCTCTTGATTTCTGCCGAGAACTTGGCGGTGATCTCCTGAGTGTCCATAGTGAAGCTGATATTCCTTGGAAACGAGGAGGGTAATATCTATAATTCCTTTTGCATAATGATAGCTGTTGAATGTCCAGCTAATGCAAAAACTTGTAACATGTATTTCAGTCAGGTGATACTGACCATCATCGGTCATAATTCACAATAATTGCTAATTTTAAGCGATAATCTTTCTCTTGCATTTACAGTATATCAATGAATATTATATTTGTGTGTGTTTTTCTTGTGTTTTTGTATTCCATGTCATTACTTTGTTAAACTGTGAAATGGCAAACGATAAATTCATAAATGAATGATAAATAAATGAATAAACTGTGTGGTTTTGCTTTTAGGGTGTATCCAGCATGGATTGGTTACAGAAGGTACGATCCCGCTGTGGGTTTTGTTTGGAGTGATGGTTCTTCGGTGAGTTCACAAAGAATTTGCGAAAGACAAACAAATTCTAAATAGAATTCACATTTGATGTAATTTCGTTTTTTCAAAACCTCCTCTATTTCAGTCACCCTATCAAAGCTGGGTTGATGATGAACCAAACAATATGAACAACATTGAAAACTGTGTTGAAATGAGAATTTCATTCTGGGACAATGATGGAGTATGGAATGACATAAACTGTCAAGACAGAAAGGACTGGTACTGTCAGATCCGAAAAGGTACAGCATGGCAAAAGTCTAATTCTATCATCACTCAGTTGAAAATAAAATTTGGTCACTTTATTTTTGCCTCAATAAACCCCTAATTTGCTGCTTCTTAATAGTGGTTTAAGTTAATGTATTTGGTAGAATTTGGAATATAGAATATGGTCACGTAGAATATGTGCTTTATAAGTATCCTAGTAACAAACAGCTAATATGTTAATAATAGCCATGCAAATATGCAACTAGATAATAGTGAGAATTGATCGATATAGGCTACTAATGTATCACAGAAAATTCTATTAAAATTGTTTTTATTAAAAACATGACAACTATCTATGCTTTGTCTTTAGGAAAGATACCAAAGGAAGTAAATATTACAGGACCAGGTAAGTCTTAAACTTGCACAAATGTTTTTGTTTGCTTTTGTCACACTGATGGAAAAAAATGAGGAATTCAAAACATTTATTTCTTTTTATTTAAGTTTATAATGAAACAGAGGATGGCTGGATTCAATTCCAAGGTAGCCAGTACTACGTGTCTCAGTACACAGCACTTTCTATGCACAACGCACGGACATTCTGTAAGAGATCACATAGTGATCTTGTGGTTATCAATGATGAAGATGAGCGGGTGTTTCTTTGGCATCAGGTATGAGGGCTGAGTTACGTTTTCTAGCAGCATATTTGTGGTTTATGTATCACACAACATGCATGTTTGTATCATTTCTTATTTTGAATAGGTTTTCTGTATAATTTAATATAGAATAACTATATAACTTTAGTGTTGGGCCTTTTTTCTGTGTTCCAGGCTAAACAGTCGCACAATGAATTTATCATTGGTTTGACAGTTGATCTGGATGGGACTTACCAGTAAGTTTAAATAATGCAAGCAGCATTTTGTGTTTCCTTGCAAAAGAACAAATGAGAAAATCCTTTCTTTTAATCTATAAAGGTGGATAGATGGGTCCCCTGTAGTGTTTCAGGCTTGGGAAACAAATCAGCCTGCTTTCAAAAACAGTGAGGAAAGATGTGTGAAGATGACCACATCTCAAGGTACAGCATTTGTTATTGACCGCTGATAAATTTGGTGCAAAAATGTTTCTTGTGTATGATCAAATAACTGTTGATACATTTGATCGATTGCATTAAACAAAAAGTATTTTGACTGTTACAGGACTCTGGGAAACTATTAACTGTGGTGATGAATATAATTTTTTTTGTAAGCGAAGTCAGTCGCCTCCAGTGAATGCCACGGTGGCCCCTACACAAGAACCAAAAGGAGGCTGTGCTCCTGAGTGGAAAAGCTTCAAAGGAAAAGTAATTATAAACATAATTCAAGATTATAATAAATAAATAAATAATTACAATAGTGTGTTACTATAAAAATGATACCTTCAGGTTTTACATTTAGACATTTTTGCAGTGTTTATGTAGTTTTCGTCAGTATATATAAACAGTTTTGCACCAGATTGTTCTATAGCTCAATGAAATGAAAATGTTTCACAGCAAAATCAGATCTCACACAGAATGAAGCTGTGCTTCTCACACACACACACACAAAAAAGTTTTTGCACTTCTGTAATAGTTTTTCCAATGCAACATTTGTGAAATTGTGTTATGATTTGTATTTATGGCAATTGGTGGTTGTTTATATAACACATTACAGTGCTACAACATTAAAGAAGACATGAAAACATGGACTGAAGCGAGAGAATACTGCAGAGAGCTTGGTGGAGATCTGACATCTATTATAAGTAGACAACAGCAAGGTAAAAGCTTGATTGTTCAATTATTGAATTAGACGAGAGTTCAATGCTACTCAAAATTACATAAAAATTATATATATATATATATATATATATATATATGTGCTCTGAGAATAAAGCATTATGATCTTTTGGATAGATAAATTAAAATGGGACCTTAGTCTAAAAATTATAAAGATTTATTTATTTTGTTTACTGTACTGTTTTACTTGATCATTATAACATACTGCATGTTTTATTTATTACATCCTATTTGCTACAGCCTTTTTAAGCACATTGATTAGAGATAAAACCACAGACTTCTGGACTGGATTCAGCAATTTGGCAAGCGGGAGGTTCAAGTGGACAGATGGGAGTACAGTTACATTCACCGAGTGGGCCAAAGGAGAACCTCAAACCCATGTATGTATCCCTGCTTAATAAAATCCACACTCATCCTAAAGATGTATTAATATAACTATGGACTGTTTTTATAGTTATTTATTAAAAAATCTTTCCCTACTCACAGTGGCATTCATACTATTGGACAAAATATCACTATTCGGATGAACAGGTACTAAAACAAGCTGAGATTATAGTATTATTTTTAGTGCTTAAAGTAGTGGCTTCAATAGAGTGTTTCTTTTTTTAAACAGGAATGTGTTTTTATGAGCAAAACATCAAGCTCTGTCTTTGGCAAGTGGGTGGCAACTGATTGTAATTCGACTCATGGTTTTATCTGCAGTCGTGGTCTTGGTGAGTACAACTGAACACAGTGGACTGGGCAAGAGATTGTAGATATCTTGCAGGCTTTTACCGTTTTTCATATTTTGCTTCCATTGTGTCACATCTTTTCACATGTTTAGATCCGGCTATTCCCCCGGTGCCTACTGAAGTTCCTAAAACCTTTGTCAATCTCGGAAATTCATCTTTCAAAGTGATTCAAGAGAATCTAACGTGGAGTGAGGCAAACCGTCGCTGTGAGGCAGAGGGGGCTCATTTAGCCAGCATTCGGCATTTGATAACACAGGCTTACCTCGAGTTACAGGTCTATAGGTCCAAGCAGCCCATGTGGATCGGTCTCAGCAGTACACAGGTACTACGTCAGAGTGAGAAAGGGAAAATAATGGCATTGGAATTAATAGGAATATTCAGCCAAATGCTTATGAGTTTCTTTGTTCTGTGGAACACAAAAGCAGATGTTTGGCAGAATATAAAGGCTGCTCATTGTCATACAATGATAGTGAATGATTAATCGCATTTATTGACAAAAGGACATTTTACTTTGAGCATTTTGCAGGAAAATGTAAATGTAACGGAGTATGTTTTTCTAAGTTAGTCTTTTAAAGTGAACTCTCTATATCCTACTATTCTGTATGTGCTATGTTGATTACTAGGCCTACTCATAATCTACAAATTGTATGTTTGGATTCAACAGACACATGGATATTTTGTATGGGCAAATAACTGGCCCATGAATATGGAGAAATGGGCTCCTTCTGAACCACGGTCCAACCTCCCTTGTGCATACATGGACATGGATGGAGAATGGAAAACAACTCTCTGCAATCAAACCTACTACAGTGTCTGTGAGAAAACAACAGGTGAGATACAAGTGTGTATCGAGCAAATAATTATGGATACCTTTTTTATCAGATTATTTAGACTTTTAGAATGCATTGGAAAGCTTACTATCCATCAAATCCTGTACACAAGCATTCTGTGTATGTCAACCGCCACTTGTCACGAATAAAGGAAGTCAAACAGTATTTAATTGTTTTCATATAGCCTTTCAGAGTTGTGGTAATAGTCGTACCATCTGTCACGAAGACTGAAGTGAAACAAATCAGTTGAGTGAATGATTCTGTTACTCACCTCGAAAGCCAAGTCTCTTGTATTGTTCCTGAATAATTTGAATGAATTGATTGAATCAGTGATTCCACATTATATTTATAAACACCCACATGGCATGTCAATGTTATCTGCAGAAAGTGTCAGTAAAATGCACACATGCAAACACACACAAGCTTTGTGATACAAAAAGGTAAAAGCCAATGCACATCCACACACTTAATGGATAATACTAATATCAACTCTCCGCAGACGTTCCCCCGACTGTTCCAGCACAGCACCCTGGGCACTGCCCACATGTAGAAGATGACAGTCCAGTGAGGTGGATACCTTTCAAAGACAACTGCTATACGTTTGTGATGGACATGAGATCATGGAGCAGAGCAGCTAGACTCTGTATGACATGGGGTAAGGATATAAATTGATTTAAAAAGCTGTTTACGCAATTACTGTACATGACAGATGCAAAGAACAAAAAGTAAGAAAGTTTGCACTTCTTTTCAGGAGCAACTCTTGTCAGCATTAGGGATGAAGGAGAACAAAAGTTTATAGAGAACAACGTCATGCTCCTTGATAGTTACAAAGACTTTTGGATTGGGCTTTTCCAAAACCAGAAAGGTAATACACCAAATATACATTTATATACAAGAATCTCTTGTGTTTTAACACTTTTCTGGTGGCCCCAAGTTTTTACATTGATAGTGAATGCCTAAAAAAGTGTTGCTTTATGAACTCACCCTGGGTTACCTAACTACGCAGGTCACTGGTTATGGTCAGACAATACCGTGGTAGAGTACACTAACTGGGCAGCTGTGAATGACTATGAAGATGACTATCATGACCGTTCTTGGAATTCTGACTGTGCATTAATCTCTACCAAAACAAAAGAATGGAAAAAACAGCATTGTGATTACTCAGTCTCACCATTTATCTGCAAAACTTCCAAAGGTACGTATTTTTAGTGATGTTTTGTAACTTAGGGGAACACAGAGTTCTCAGAGAAACAGAAGATTGAGTTTTTTATAATTAATGTTTTGAGTAAAACATCCAACAGCATTATTGCATCTTTCTCGAGCATTGCTTATCTATGCTGGTTTGTGGTTTCAAACACCTAATTCAAACCTGTCTTGTGAACTCATTCTCCAAATTAATTAAGTAAATTATATTTGTCCACAGTTTGTTTTAGTATTTTGTTTCAATCTTCCTGAAAACCCATTAAATACTCTATGATATATTTTAAATACAAGTATGTTGTGGAAGTTGTCATTTTTACTTGAGACATTTGTATTTCATAAAAAATATGTTCTTGTCCAATAACGGCAGGTCCATATATTGTGAGAATTTACCCTATATTTTCAAAACAATATTTTAGGGAAGACAAAAATCTACTCCCTGGAATAAAACTTGACAAATAGTCTCAAAAATAAATAATAATAATAATAATAATAAATTGGATAGCTATACCTATTATGACTGTTTAGAGTAAAAGGGAAATGATCATTTTGTTTGTCTATATAATTTGTCATATGTTATGTAGATGTTATATATAACATTGTTTTTTTTTTCTACAGTAATAAGTACTACCACTGAGGCCCCGAAAGAAGGTAATATTATGACTTAATCTTAATGACTTCACGTGCACATTTTTTGTCAAGAAACGTTCAAAATCTAATTTTGTGTCAAGAAAACAACCTCTCGACTTTAAAATAGACTGATTCTCAAATGTGCATATGTTATATAATAAAACTGCAGTTTGATGTAATGTGTAAATCATAGTTTCACACTAGATAAGTTCCTCTTATTATTTTCATCTCTGATTTCTTCACAGGTCCTGATCCTTACAAGGTCAAAGGGGGTTTGGCTGCGTTCTTGAGTATTGTATTGATTGGCATATTGGGAGCTATAGCTTTCATGTACTACAGAAATTCCAAAAGACAGTTATTGCCTACATTTGAAAACCCTGCGTATAATAACAGAGATGCTGCTTATTCAGATATGAAAGATAACAAATCATTGATTGGCAACATTGAGATCGCTGAATAGAACTGTGTTTTATAATGTCCAATTACTTGTAAATATGTAAGAGATGGTCAGTCGATTATTATCTTGAAACAAAATAAAATACAACAATAATAATAATAAAAAAAAAGAAAACAATGACAGGTCTCATCAGGTTTACTTTGCCATAATGGCTATATGTTAACCGGCTTACTACATGGCTACTCACCCAATATTGCTCTTTTTTCTTAGAAGAAAAGTAGCTATGTAGAAACCAGCTGTTATAAGTTTAGCACTCTTTATGCCAAAAATATCTAACTGCAGAACGGTGTAAATGAGCTGAAACAATGAATTATTCCCAAGAATCCACTGGATTTCTATTCTTCTGTATAGTTTTTTCTGTAGAGTTTTTTTAAAGAAGTTTGTGAATAAGTTGAAGAACTGTCTCTAAATAAATATTTACACTTTGATATATCTATTTTGGAGATGGCAGCATTGGACAACATTTTGGACAACAATTTAACTTTTACATTTTTTGTTTTTGAAAATATTATGCCCTCTTTCAATTCAATTTCAACCATAAGGAAAATATAATTATTCCTGAAACACATTCCAATAAATAAGTGTGTTAAAAAAATTGGAACTGATTTTATATTTATACTGTATCTGTGTTCAAAAAAGTCCTAAGTCCTAATAAGGTCCTATTAGTTATTAGTTAAACATCAAATAAAATAGTTAAAACGTTCACATTATTAAAATCAAAAGCTGACATAAATTAATAATTACTTCAAAGGATTTTTCATTTTTCACTGTTAATGTTAACTAATGCAGTTACCTTATTAAACCACACTGTAAAGTGTTACAATAAAACAGCAACATGAATGCACAATGAGAGCCACATGTAGGAAAACAATGCACAAAACATCAAATGGTAAATCATACGTGTGCATTATTTGTTTAGGAGAACATTTCAAAGACAATATACAGTCAGACCAACTGAATACAGAAGTACATCTATGTTACAGTGCAGCAGTATCTGTACTCAGTTTTATCAATCCAGTATCTACAAAGGCATTTATGAGGTATATACAAATGCATAGAAACAAGTTTCAAGCTAGAGTGTTGTCACAAACTAATGCATAGAGTACTCAGGAAACATAATAGTATCAAGTGTAAATAAACGTCATGAGAATATGAACAGATCAGGGATCATTGCCAGCTTCCTCTTTTCATTTCTAACAAAACTGGAAACACATCTTTTATCATGCTGTTGTAATAAAATAGTTGTTTTCTAAATCATTGTACTTATTTCTCTCAGGATATTTGAGTGTGCCTTTTTCCTTTATGAAGATGAAAGTAAAGATTAAGAAAAAAATGATATCCATTTGATACTGTATAAATTTAAACAAACATTTGAAAATCATAAATACATGCAGCTGGTTGGCTAAAATGATCTCATTGTATATATTATAAATGTGGAACAGAATGAAACTGTGTTCATAAACATTTAAAGTGTTCATTTGAAATTATTTTGCATGAGCAAATAACAAATAGTATGGCTCCAGAGTTCAAAACTAGGCCGAACTAAACACTGAACTATGTATACATTAAAGACAACATGAAACCGAAATATGAAAATAAATATTCTGCTTTGAATCTCACTGGAATTCTGTGTCCTTCTGAGATGTGTCAGATTATGGAAAATAGGTTGCAAACAGTAATTTATGCTGACTTTAAAACTGCTCTTAGTGTCACTAAATGGAATTATAAAACATACAGATTTTTCAGACAGGCGCCTTGAACACTCCCCCCATCTGCCATTGGTCAGACAAATACATAATACTGATGACAGCTGTTGCTGTCAGGCTGGTTGAGATGGTCAATTTTTGTGTGTGTGTTGTGCCACAGAGTCACAATGTTTGTTTGTTTGTTTTTTTCAGTTTTACACTTGCATAACAGAAAATATTTGAACACCCAAAATATCCACCTTAAATTTTTTTAGCCATTTTTATGTAAATGTGCAAGACTTCTGATTCATTACGTGAGATAGGTAAATAACTAAAACAAAAAAAGTGTAAAATTATTTTAAACTAAAATTTCTTTGAAATACAAATCAGCACATTTATGACTTTGAGCAATTAAAATAATATAAACACCAAGCAGCATAATGGATTGTTTTTGTACAGCTAATATAACTGGAAACGAATGACCCAGAAGCCTTGCACATTTCAATAATGTGCACTCTTAAAATTGAAAAAAAAAAAAAAAAAAGTAATAAAAAATAACTAGACTAGACTGTCATTGTTTGAATGTTGGTTAAAAACAAACCTTCCAATTTTGAGGTGAAAAGCCCAAGTGAGAATTATTTTGTGTGCTTAATTTGCATCCAGCTAATAGCAGCACAATGTGAATGCATAATTAACCCATCTCATCCCATATTTTTCTCAGACATGAAAATATCAAAACGATGATTTCTGTGGGGCAAGTCCCTTATAATATTCTTACTATTTTCATATCTACCACTAGTGTAGCAGCACGTTCTACAAAAGGCCAACTGACAAAAAAATAAATAATCAGAAGTCAAAAAATCGACTTATCTTTCTCAGGGGTGACAAATAAACATGGCTAAGAGCATAACAGTAGACATGACCAGTTTGCATATGTACATATCAGGAAACAGGAACAGTAACAAGCAAAGATGTAACCACATGATTGGAAGGACCAATGTGCTGAAATCTTGTAGTAGTCAGACCCTGATAGCAAAACACCAATCTAAAGCCAGAGGAACACAGAATTATGTGAATGAAAACTGAAAATCACGGAAATTAGATGTGGACCAGAGGAGGAGATAATGCAGTAGAATGGATAAAGAAATAGAAACCATGTTGTCCTGAGTACACGGTAGCCAGCATTTCACATAGCAGCATTAAAACAACGTCAACCTCAGCGATGAATGTACATGTCTTCAGTCCACTCCTCTGTCTCGACGCACCTGTCCCTGTCCCGCTCCCGTCCCTGGTAGTGATAGTGATTGTGGTGCGGGGGAGCGTAGTGGTGCGATTGTTTGTGCGAGCGCAGCTGGCTCGACTGTCTCTGTTGCCTGTTGTGCTCGTTGTGCTCCAGCTCATAGTCCTGCTGGCCGTGGTGGGAGTAATCCGGCTGAACGTCCGTGGTCCCGCGGCGGTGGTGGTGATGTCGGTGGTGGTGGTTGTGATGGTGGTGGTTATGGTCCCTTTGAGCTGTAGTCCTATTGTGGTATACCTCGGTTTGGTCGGGGTCGCCCTCGACCGGGAGCGTGCGCCTGCTTCGGGACTCCACGTATGAAGCAGGAAGCAGCTCCATGTCAGCGGGTTGCTGGTGGCGCACGTGGTGCTGGTGTTTGTTTTGGGGCTCTGTTGGTCGGCTGGTGCTGGAGCGGTGGTGGTGGTGGTGATGGTGGTGGTGATGATGGCTGTGTCTCTTTGGCTCGCTACGAAGGAGCCTCTCCTCCTCTTCGGCCTCCTCCTGCACTTCCTCTTCTTCCTCTTCCTCCTCCTCTCTCGTCTCCTGAGCCTGGGGCTGATGCTCCTGCTGGTGCTCTTGAGATCCTTTTCTCTTGGTGGCAGACGTCTTCTTGCTTTTCTGTTCCTCCTGTATATGAGATACATGACGTGAAATTAGAGTTTGGTGGCCTTTAGTCCATGTCTGTTAGCTTCGAAACAGAAGCAGACAAAAATAGAGTGCTCCAGAATTAAAAGCCCCATTTGTTTTCTCTAACCAATAGCCAATAACTTTTAAACCTTTAAAGGCAGACCTACTGTGAGCTACAAGGTTGTTATTCAGTGGAATATGCTTTTGTTGAAGTCTTGAGACCCTCATTATGTCATCTTTTTTTTTAGATAATCATGTTTAACTGCAAAAATCCTAGTGATTCTGTAGACTCTGTAGACACAGCTCCAGCAATCAGAGAAGGAAATAACCAAAGACGCTACAAGAACTACAAACATGGCACTTCTTCCCTATTATAATGTTTAGTTACAACACCTAAGATAAGCTAATATTACTAATACTATGAATACTAATACTAGTTGGTACCGACACTATAGGCATTTTACCTCAGAGACCACCATCTCACTCAGGAAAGTCCTTAAAGCTCAAGTCTTCTTTAAATGTCCAAGCAAGTTTAGTTAGAGGTGGGGAGGAAATTTGAAAATGTCACAGAATGACACACTAAGCAAAATTTCAGACTTCATGAAGCCTGCAGATGTTTATGAAGCAGTTGTAATTTAGGACGTTCACAAAAAAATGCATGAGTTAACAAAAATGAAAAAACGTTAGAATGTGGATTAAAATGAGTGTATAAGAGAAGGAATAATTGTCTTGCCTTGCCATTAATGAGAATATAATACTGAAACTCAGTGTCATTGGTTACTGTACAACATATAGTTGAGATGAAATGTGAGGAAAAAGAATATGGTCTGTAATTTTCAATCAAACTATAATTGTTAAATTATGTGAAGAAACTGTGAAATTACTATTTAATTTATAAATGAATTAATATTATAAAAATGCATATAATGCAGCCTTGGTGAGCTAAGAAGACTTATTCAAAAACATTTACAAATCTTACCGACCTCAAACATTTGAAGCACTGTGTGTTTATTTACTGTCTTTTAACATATTTACCTAGTGAGTGTCAGAAAACACACGTCTAAAGAGCATTTCTTGATTTGTTTTAGTCTGCTCCTATGTTCAGTCTTAGTACTTCATCTGGAGTGTGTCCAGTACCTTAGCAGGTGTGGGGCTGGTGGGAAGTGTGTTTTCTGCCAGTTTCTCCAGCATGGGGTTGGGAGGCTCCATTTCAGGAGGGTGTGTAGCTCTCCAGTAGGCCTCCAGGTAATCAGCGATGTGTTCACAGGCATCTGACAGCTGGTTCTCATCCAAGATGACATCGAACAGTTCCTGTGAGAGAGACCAATTAGTGACGTCACAAAAAGTGTAAATATAAGTGACATCGAAATGAAGCAAGCAACACAGGATAATGCTGGGAGGCTAATCTATGTCAACTACTGCCTTGGGTGCCTTGCAACATGATGCAGCGTAAAAATACCAGTCTCTTGGTAATCAGATCAAGACAGTTTGTGATTAAGCCCTCTGGCTAGACTTAGATTAGAAACAAGGGCAGTGTTAAAAGGAGGCCATCAAAGAAGTTCAAAATTTGGGTGTTCATATAGTTTTTTCTAAAGAAACAGACTTTAAGTTTATCAGAGGTAATATATCAAGTGCATAACAAGGTGACATTATGTATCATGATTAATTGAACACCTTGCCTTAAAATGTTATTAACCAATCCACATGAAAATAGAGCTTATCAAGAAAACTTCCAATTCATTCCTATAGGACATTATGTAAAGTTATGTTAAGTTATGTAACGGAGTAATTCACCTAGGTTTTCTTTTAGAACTGTTTGGGACTATTTTTGCTTGTACATGGTGGGTATCTGTGCATATTTCTCACTTGAGTCAGATCAGACGACTGAATCAAATTTTAGCTCGAAGCAATGGTTTGTGGAAGTGATGTAACGCTAATTTTCTCCAAGTCTTCTCTAAATCCAAACAATCTTGGATAGTACATTTCCTGCAAATGTTTGGGTGAGTTATTCCTTTTCTCTTTCTAAACGATTTTTAGAAGGGTCTCCTGCAATCATATGGAAAACATTTTAATGTCTTTAGTATGTATTTAAGTATTTACAGACTTACATTGGGACACTGGGCCAGTTTGTCTGCAGCCACCATCTGAACATTCAAATGTTTAGTCTGAGATTTGCCCCTGGTCTTTATCAATCTTGTCAGAACCTGAACAGCAGATGAAAAGAGGAAGGAAAAAGGGACAGGAAGGATGAGTGGGAGGCATAGGGGGTGAAAGAACAGTGGATGTTAGGTCACGGTGGGTCACAAGAGGTTAGTGTTTTTGTGCAAGCGGTCTTCTCTCAGTCTTGTGTTTCCTATGTAAATGTAATGGCTGCACATTCAAAAAGCTTTTGGACAATCAATGAAACCATGCTTTGTGTAGCCCAGTGACAAGACAGATAGATCTTATTAATATGACAGATATTTATCATTTTGAATGATATAGTGCACTTTAAAAGACATTTGCAGTTATCAGAAAAGTGACAAGTTTATCAAACAAGCTGATATAATACCAAATCAGATACCGCTGTACTGACAGAATAATCTTTTTTCTGCCTCCTAGTGGCTGAAGTCATTTTTTTTATCAGCTTACACCATAAAGCCAATGGAATACTTGAACATGCTAGCAAATAATACTTTTAATATTTTTGCAGACTAGGGATAGACCAGCTGGAACTTGTTAACATAATGAATAAGGGCTAAATGAATTTGTTTCTGATGACTGAATAGCTATTTAACTGATGACTAAGTATTGAACATTATTTAATTCCTAAGTGTTGAACATAATTCTCCACACTTAATAAGTCCTGTTTTGGAATAAACATATTTGTTAATATTTGGTTAATATTTGCAGAATGTAGTTATGATAATAAATGAAAAAATATGGTACAAATACAATCATTTATACAAATTAAATGAACAATAATTTGTAATTTAACAAGAAACATAATTTAAAATAAAAGACAAACAATTAATTCACCCAAAACATATTAAGTGATCTAAAGTCACAGTAAAGACATTTAAAATGTTACAAAAAAATCTATTTCATATAAACGCATCTTCTGAACAATATATTCATCAAATAATCCATAAAAAGGTTTGCATAAAAATGGTTCACCATAAGTGTTTTCAATATTGATTATAATAATAAAAGTCTTGAGCACCTAATCAGCATATTAGATTGATATCTAAAGGATCATGTGACACTGAAGACCAAGGCTGGAGTAATGGCTGTTTAATATTCAGATTTTTAAAGTTGCATTTTACAATTACACGTTGAAATATAGCCTATTCAAAAGGAAAAAAGTTGAAACATTAGTCATATTTTCATAATTTTTCTGTATTTTTAATAGAAGTACATGCAGTAAAGTGTAATCAGTTTGTCTATCAGTAAACAAATGACTATTGAAAGAACGTGTGCGAGTTCTCTGAACACAGTTTCTGACCTTGGGTGATGAAATCTTGACATACACCAGGATCGGGGCCAAGGAGGTCTTGCTTAGTTGCAGAGGATGGTTAATGGTGTCAGCATCCAGAACCACAAGCTGTAGACTGCGTGCTAACTCAAAAATCCTCTCAACCTCTCCTTGGATTTGGGCTGTGGGGGCAGATTAAGAAATAAATGAGACTAGTCGACCTAAAATCCTTATATGACATCTTAAAAAATATTATTCTATCAAAGTACAAATCTGCTGAAGTGTAGCCAAAAGCACTTCCAATATAATGGGAAGCTTTTTATGTCCAATTCCTCTATTATACATAAGAAGAACATCAGAAACGATCTAGAAGAAATGCGTTTTGCACTATTTCATGAAAAAGGGCATATAAAAGTAAAAGTCCCATCTTCAAAACTAAATGCATTCCATACACAGGTCATGCAATATGTCAATGAAAATAGAGATGATCAAAATATGCTGACAGAACAGTTCCTTGCCCACAGGATGTAACAGAACAATGAAGGTTTAAAATTGCTCTTTGCTCCAGAAGGAGCAAAACTTTAATGATAAAAACAGGACAAAATCATTTCACAGTGTTCAACATTATCTTTCACAACACACTGTAAAAAAATCATTTTCTTAATCAGTTGTTTTATATTGTTTTTAAGTAAAAATATAAAAATATTATTTTGCTTTTACTTAAATGAGAAAAACTCTTCAGTTTACATAAATTATAATTTTTTTAAAAGAATGGGTTTTTTTTGGGGTTTTTTTTCAGAGAAACAAGACAAAATTACAGATTAAGCAGCACAAAACTCACTCTTACATACACATTAAAATACTTTGGCTTGCATTTGTTTGACCAGTAAAATTAAACACATTATGAAGGTCGATGGAGATTTTGTGGTGTCTAACACAAGCCGAAGCTTTTAGAAGCAGTGACCTTTACTAAAAGTATCAGGGTACTTTGACACTTATAGTGTTCTCTAAGAGGTAAAGCAGTTCTGATGACACCAACAGGAATGAGTTGGGGAACATGAACAGGCTACTGCTGTTATACGTACCCGCGGCATCTGAGGTAAGAGAGCAATGCAAGGGACAGAGTGGAAAAAACCAATCAGATCCCCTTAACAAAGCTAGCTACACACCTCAGATCCACACTTGGTGAGAAAACACACCTACTAATGCTAAAAAGCCATTTAATAACTCAAATGATACAACTTAAATGTACAATTTAAAAGCAGTAGGAGTTTCTCTGCAAGTGGGATCTTTTTTCTTTTCTGAACACACTGCAAAAATAGATTTATTAATTAATATCTTTGTCTTGTTTTCAAACAATTGTCAATAAATAAATCAGATAAACTGATTTAAGTTTACTTATTCATGCAGCTTTCCTACTAATGCATTGAAGAAAATTAAGACAAAAGTACTAATTAGAATCAAGCTTTATTATCCCATTGTTATGCAGCTAATTAAAAATCTGTAAATTAAAGTATATGCACGTTTAGGTTCAGCGACCATTAAATTCCTTCTAGATTCTCTCTGATTCTGAACTAAATGTGTTATTTAATATCTCAAGCCAATACATTTAGAATATATTATGCAATTTGTATGGAATGACATACAGACAGACAAACAAGAAAAGGACAAGTAGTGAATACCTAAATTGGAGCGGGTGCTGGAGCGATCCATTATGGCGTGCTTGCTGGGGTTGTTGAGGATCGATCGCTTGGCAAGTGCAATATCTGCTGTCACCCGGGTGATAGTAATTCTAGCAATGGATTTACATATTAGTAAAATCACAACACTCTATTTGACTACACGCATTTATTCTTTTGTCAACAGTCAGTAGTCTGTGTACCATACCTTCCTTCAAATCTGTGTTTTAAAAAATCAAAGAGAGCTTTTTGCATCATGTCTGTAACCTGTAAATTAAAATAAAAGTGAGAAAATATGCAATTCAGTAACAGCACTTGATAAAACGTGCAGTTTCCATTATGTACAGGAGAGGGCAGTACATAAGTGTGGCATAAGAGAGCATACAAAGATAATCTTGTAATAACACACATTATAGACCATTTAAAATAAATTTTGTTTTATTTTAAGAGTAATATATTCTTAATATGATATTAATATATATCTTCTGAGCCACTGGCTCCTTCAAAGCTTTAATGCTTAAGATCCTCAGAGAGAGTATGAATGAACATGGCACATATAGAGACAACAGCAACTGGCCCTCACCTCATAGCCCTTGAGCGAAGGCCCCATGAGCACCACAGGACGCATGGAAGGCACAACATCGTATGCAGCCAGTTGCTCTCCCTGCAGTTCAAGAAAATGGGTGAAGATATGTTTAAACAAACATGCAGTGTATGTATATAAGCATAAATGTGTGTGTGGTCATAATCAGGTATTTGCTTACCGATTTCTTCTTCACTTGTTGAACTAAAGAATCAATTGAGAAAAATTAGAAATCGAATTGCACACAGACACATTAAATAACAGTTTTTATATTGCAAATACATACTTTTCATCCAGATATGTGGATGATAACAAATTAAGGATAATAATTATAAAGGGAAACTTGCATGCTTATGTAGTTAAATTCAGTAATTTGCCTGATTTTAAAAAAATACAAATAATGATACATGAAGTGTCAGCACACCTGTTTGTGGTGGAGCAGCTTTCTTTGCATTCAGATCATCTTTGGCGGCACTAGCCGCTTTACTGTAAACGAGAGAAAACAAAGCAGTTTGTACGTAATGAATTTTGCAACAAATTTATGCACATTTAAACGGCTGACTCATTCATGCAATAAGAAAACAAAGATTACAAAATGAAGACTCCACACTGCATTATTAATCAGGTTTGTTTACTTGGCCAGCGCTTTGGCGGCCTTCCTGGCCTGCACCTCTCTTCTGATCAGAATTGTCTCCAGGTTCACTGGGCTGGGGATAAAACCGACCTCTCCCCCTTCCTTCACAGGCCTTCCAATCCACCAGTCATTGTTAAATTTCTGTAAATAACAACAACAAAAACAACACCACTTTATATTAGGTGGGCTTGACTACTGTGCACTTGCATTTAAAATATCATTTTAAATGGAAATATCAATCATTTTGTTGACCCATCCTTTACATCTTAACCCACCCTAAACCTACACATACCTCCAAACCTGTTCTCAACCTTACCTGTATCCCACCTCAATAGCAGCAAAAGTGTTTTGCAATACAATATGACCACAATAAGTACAACGTGCATATTTTTTGATGTAAGTACATAGTAGATAAGGCCACCTAATATAAAGTGTGACCAAAACCCCAATATTTTCTGTTTAAAAACCATCTTCATTGACTATATTGACCTTCATTCATCTTTGGAACACAAATTAAGATATTTTTGATGAAATCCGAGAGCTTTCTGACCCTGAAAGGCCCAGAAAGGTAGTAAAGACATCATTAATATAGTCCATTTGACATCAGTGGTTCAACCTAATTTTATGAAGCTACGAGAATGCTTTTTGTGTGCAAAGAAAACAAAAATAAGACTTTCAACAATTTCTTTTCTTCTGTGTCAGTCTTCGACATTCACAAGAATGCCTTTGATTAATTTGATTTACTTCAGTGTAATTGATGATCTGGGAACACACTGACCTCTTTGATATGCAGGAAGTCTTTAGCTTCAAAAGAAACCCCGTGTCCTGGTATGGGGACGTTGTCATCATCTGCAGGAGTGTAGGTGAAGTTTGTGCGCACGGCGAAAGCAACAGGCTTAAACTGAATAATTACAAAAAAAAAAAAAAGAGTAAAACATCTACATTTTGATAACACACCACATTGTTGACACTTTGCATCAGAAAGTTTTGTGAGCACATGAACTTCTACATTATGTAATTCAGTTCTGTAAACAGAATCTCCAAGTGTAGTTGTACCATTTATGGTGAGAGTATTTGTAAGTTTGAGGTTGTGTATGAGTGAATGGCAGCAGACAGATATTTTGAGATGAGTGCGGGAACAAAACCACTGCTGGTTTGAGCAACGGCACATGTGCTGCATTGCCACAGGCAAGTTACTAATAATAGCTTTCATTCATTTACCTTCAAACCGATTGCAAAGCACAAATTCATTCTCAAAGAGCTCCATATCAGCATAATAAAGGGTAATGCAGTCTAAAGGCAGCTACATGAGGCTTGAGGACAGTGTGGAAGTGTATACATAAGATGACACTGAATGCACACAAGATCATTTTAATTTAATCTGCAAAGACCTAAAACTTGTCCTTCAAGTGCTGTAAAATTAGCAATTTATATGGAGTGCAAGCAACATTATCCATATTTACACATATTTACATTAACAGGACAAAAGGACAACTCTAGAGTAGCAACTGAGAATCTGTGATAAACAGTTGGTCTGCTTAGATCAGCGATTCAAGCCAGTTTATTAAAAAAGACTTTACATTAAAATATTAAGAAATATTAGGGTAAAAAGGTTGTAGGTTAAAGGTTATAATCAAAATCATATTGATTGATTGATTGCATTAATATTTTACATCCATATAAATATATAAATGTGATTAAAGGAATACAGATTACAATGTACATCTTTTTCTTTAAAAAGTGTCTATATTTTACAATACTGTAATCTTTTTGTGATCAACATTTTTATTTAGATTTTGTTTCACTTCAGAAACACGCCACAGTTCCCAATTCAAAGAACTATACACAAACAGATGCCACGAAACTGTCCACTTGTACAGAGAAAAAAAAGATGATGAAAACTAAAAGAAATAAAAGTCACATAGGCACAATAAGAATATCAAATTTTCAGTTTCTCTAATAACATCTCCGCAATAATGGTCCAACTCTTAATAGTGTTGTTCTTTGCGCCATTGAGCCTGGCAGTGGTACTTTCTATCAAAACAACAATACTGTAATCTTATGTTTCTAATTAATTATTATAATATAATAATTTGGTATTTGATTCAAAAAAGTCTAAAGTATATAGTTTTTCAGTACTAATCAATGGCGAAGTTTTAACCCAGTAATGTGAAAAGCAGTTATAATTATAATTATAATATTTGGTATAGTTATAATTATAATATTCAATCTTCTATATGACCTGCTGAAGGATTTTGCTGGTTAGGTATGTTTTGAAGCATGGCAGCCGGTTTGCTCAGGACCAGTTAAGAACCAGCATGAGTAATAACACAACAATAAATAAATCATACAATGATAAGTAACTGCTTTGTTCTATTAATTTGTTGTTTTATAATTTAGTATTTAATTAAAAGAAAGTCAAATGTCAACACCATGGCAGTCTAGCTGCTTGTAGCCTGGTTTTTAGAAGGCAATGCTCTGTGGGAGACGGTGGACTGAAGCAGGACGTGATGCTGTCTGCTCAGTACCTTAATTAAAAAGGACCTCAGGGAGTTCACTGACACAGACAAGGGGGTTTCATTCAGTTTTTAAAGCTGAGCAAAACTGGACTCTGTAAAGAGCCGATAATAAGCATAAGCATTTGTTGTTGCTCACGGTTTGCCACGGTGCTTCTTATCTGTTTTTAGTCTGTGTAAAGGAACAGAAGAAAAGGTAATTGCAGCTATCGTTTCTCAGTCGCGTATAAAGCATTGATTTTGTAGAGCTCAAGATTTAACACTGATGTACTGTTTCAACCAAGGCATTTGGTGATTAGCTTTTTGACACAGCTACCTTGTTACTTTGACAGAGGAATAAGAGCTGTGCAAAATTTATGAGCACATCTAAAGCTGTGATGTATTTCGGTCCTTGTGGCCAACGTCACTGGTAGCAGGAACGGGCAGCTGAGAGAATTATGGAGTTGCAATCTACCTTGGCCTTCTCCAGCTGGACTTGGGCATTCTTCTCCTTCTCCTCAGTGGCCCCTGAGTCCTGACGGTCCGCCGAACCCTTTTCAAACAAGAGTAAGAACCAGAATTATTATAAAACCTAGATTCGTTCCCTTTCACAAGACTTATCTTTGAATTCTGATTCAGTAGCAACAAGCACTTGACTGTGCACATATTATCAAATATAACAGTGGTGGAGTTGAGATGATTAAGCTGAAACTGTGCTGCCTTTAAAAATTAGTAATAATAAAAAAAATAAAAGCAGAGGGAATTCTAACCAGGTACAAAGACATCATCATAATGATGTCATAAAATCATCAAATGAGGCATATGCATTGATGTGTCGTTTTCAGTAGAGATCACTCCACTATATAATGACAGTGTCATCAAAGTCACAGATGATTCCAAGCTTTCTCCTTTAGGGCTCCTTCATCAAATTTTATTAGCAACTCCTCACAAAGGGCAGTGTTCAAAGTCATGCAGAGAATTTCTCAGTAATGTCAGGCAATAAGAACTCAAAGTAAAACCATTTCGCTCTGTCAAATTGAGCTTGTAAATTGATACGAGCATAACACTGCCTATCATTTTTCAACACTAATCTAATGACAAAGTGCTAACACAAAACAAAGACTGCACTCTAAAAAAAATCCATAACACAGTGTCCATAATATTTTTTAACCCAGTGATGTGAAAAGCAGTGATTATATTAAATCTTCCATATGACCTGCTGAAGTATTTAATATTAGATATTACACTATAGCTTGAAACCTTCAAAATCTTTTGATGAGAAATCAAAGCTGTAGAATGTATGGCCTTGCATTGCCAATAAATAAAAAACAAACAAACAAAAAACATGCCAAATGAGTAAGAAAAGTAAACCTAAATCTAGAAAATATACTCTGAAAAAATATCTTAATATATATGCTTCTCAGGTAAATTTGTTTTGTATTAGATGGAAATATAGCTTCCATACAGTAGCTATTTTAATAGAAGACTAAAAAAAAAAACGGATTAAAAATAATTTATTTCATATAATTAACTTTTTTTCAATACTCAGCCTAATTACCCTCACTACATATGCTTTTGAGTCAACAAATCACATTTTAGCAATTTGCATTTCTAAAATTCAGTCCATTTCTAGTTAAACCTTCCAAATGTAAAACAGTTTGACAATGTCATGTAAAAGTCATGATGACTGATATACACAAAGCACCCTCTCTCCCAAAGGCACACCTACGCATGCTCACATGCACACTAACTCACTGACAGGAATGGCACCGTGACAAGCCCCTCGAGAGACACTGGTGGCACGCAGTCCCACAACCTCATTCTGACCTTAATATAAGGCTGATAACCTTGCTAACAAATCCAACACTACTGGCCTTGTGCATATGTTGTTTATTGGATACTGAAGTGCTGGTTAGCCAACTAAAAAAGTATATCAATGTGAGCTTAAATGTTGTTATTAATAAATATTGTGCTTTCAAATGTTTAAAATAAACAGGCTTAACACAGGACCCACTGGAGAAACGACTCAAGGGCATACAGCAAAACATAGTTTGCGCTAAAAGATATGAGGTTCATTAGCAGAAAAGGTGGTGAAACAAGATTGAAAAAGGGAATGAATAAAATGAGGAATTAGAGGAGACTGGGATAATTGGAGGGTGGGGAGCGGAGGGGGCTTTTCCCATAGGCACAGTCATGTAGAGGTGCTCGCTTTTGTTTACTCATGTCTGCCATAGACATCTGTTCACTCAGTGCCGCCTCTCCTGCAAGTCAATGTCACGGAGAGAGCAGTACAAAACGCTCCTGAATTATTAACCAATGCCACGCTCACCAAGATGCTCTTCCAACCACTGAGTTTAGTGGGATTCGGATCCTTTACATTCTCTTTCTTTGCTGTATTGGAGAGTGAAGCCTCTTCATGGTATTCAAAGGGAGTAGCTGATTTTTTTTTGAGTCAATTATCTGACCGTCTCTCCCCAGTGTTTCCTAGTCATTTTTCAAAGTGGTAGTTAGTAACGTAATCGATTACATTATGCAATTTAGGTACTAAACTTCTAAATTACCAAAAATTTCAGACTACTATTGATTTAAATAGCATAATCTTGTACGTATCGATATAAAAATGGCAAGAAAAAGACTATATAATCTATTTGATTGCTGACATAAAGTGAATTAATCACTACATTATTTCAAGGTTTATAAAAACTGGGGTTCGTAAAGGAACTGCAGGTGGGTTGTGAGTTTAATGAAAAGCAAATAAATAATTAAACCATAAAAAAGTTATTTGTTTATATGCATCATGTCATGTGACCATTAACCAACTAGAGAACTGTGAAACATGTAAATGAGTCAATGACATTCAAGGATTCAAGGACAAGCAAACTTAAGATTGTTCAAATACAAAAAAAAAAAAATATTTGTGAATGTTGTGTTCACATAAATTTTTAACTTTTAAATTAAGTGATTTTAGTGTTCAGGTGAACTGGCCATAGATTTAAAAAAGGTCTGGTGGTGCAACTGTGATTTATCTTAAAAATAATTAATTTTCCTTAACATGCATAAACTTTTTTTATAAGTTCTTAGTAATTAAAGTACTTAGTATACTTTAAACTCAACGGTCAAATTTCTGTTTTCAAGTGACTGATATATTTGTGAATGTCTGCAAATCAAGAAGACTTTCTGACTGTAAAAATGTGGTGGGCTATTTTAGAAAATAAATGATCAATTATGAAAAGGAAGAATTATGAATAATTTATCGCTATTATTGTATTTTAAAATTTAATTTCTATCTAGTTACAAGAACTTAATTTTCAGAATTGCATGTAATCAGTTACTACCCAGCTCTGCAGATCAATATTGCACTTGTTTTTGTGTAAACCAGACACTGGACTTCAGTGTTCTTTCATCTTCAAAGGTACGTTACCGGTGAGTCTGTGATTGGCTTAGTGCAATCCCAATTAACAAACCACAAAGTGAGCGTCAGCTATCAGATTGAGATTGAGGTCTCTGCAGAGCAAAAGTGGGTGTTTCTAAATTTCTGAGCATTTTCAAACTGCTGGGTAAAAAAGTATTTAGTGATATTCCTCTTTGGAGCACTAAATGGTTGCAAATAAACAAATCAATTAAATTGTAAAAAGGCACAAACAGAACCTTAGACACTACATTTAATGTCTCATTTTAAAATCATTATTTCATTTTGCTGTTGCAGTAATAAAATAAAAGTGTGAAAGTAAAGTGACTTGTGGCCAAGTGTGGTGATCCATATTCAGAGTTTGTGCTCTCATTTAACCCATTCAAGCACACACACACACACATACACACACACACAGCAATGAACACACACACTGTGAACACACACCCGAAGCAATGGGCAGCCAGTGCTGCGGCACCCGGGGAGCAGTTGGGGGAGTTCAGTCATGGTATTGAAGGTGGAGAGAAAATTACCCTTAAAAAATGTATAAATTGTGAGGTTATATCTCAAAATGTAGACATTTTTCCTAAATTCTGAACTCTTAGAATCAAAAAATTGCAATTACCTTTTTTATTTTCCATCATGTGACAAAAATGAACTTCCATACAAAGTCAACAGCATAAAAAAATACTAATCAGTTCTCTCCATTATCTCTATTGGATTCAAGTCTGGATTCTCACCAGGCCATTCCAAAGCATTCAGTTTGATTTTTTTGAACAGTTCAGACACGGTTCATTGTCCTGCTGCATCACTCAATTAGGCTTCTGCTCATGCACAGACGGTCGGAAAATCTGTTTAAGAAGTGTCTGGAATGTTGCAGGTTGTCCAGGTCCTACAGTAGCAAAACATACCATCACTCTGCTGCACTATGATGCTGTTACAGTGGAATCAGTACTCGCTTTACAACAGAAAAAAAGTTCCATAATGAGTTTTTTACAGGGCCAATCTGAGTCATTATAATTATTATAATGATTTGGAAACTTTGTTCTTTGTATTTTCTAAGAAGCCCATTGTTTAATATATAATTGTATTACTATAAGAGTAATCCAGACTGATGATATTACGAAATACAAGTGAGGAAAAAAGATTTTATCATTCCTCATCAATACAATAGAGAACTGTGTGTGTGTGTCTGCATTAAAAGCTGTAAGGGATCGAGGCGAGAACAGACGTTGCTATGGAAACCTCCAGAAAAGGAAATGTGCTGGCTATGCAGTAAATTTCACATGAGGACTTAAAATCTAGACTTCCCATTTTCCAACTACAACATACTGTAATAATCATTACATTTTTTTGGATTTTTCATAAAAAAACAACTCAACGTACTGTGTACTTAAAAAAAAAAAAATTATTAGGACAGTTAAAAGATTGTGATTAATAGACACAAGTACGTCACAGTATCACACTAGTGGATTTTTTAGTCCAGTGCTATAATGGTTTGAGTTCTGGGCTGTGCTCCAACATCCACCTACTGCAACCTGTGTGACTCCTGCTAGCACACCACAGAACATGTCATGAGATTTGGGTCAGATCCATTTAGTGAGTCAGCACCTTTCACTTCAACACCGGGAGTGCAGCAGGAGCCGGAAATTTAGTCAAAATGTTTTTTCTCTCTGAAAAATGACATCAGACAGTAACATGCTTATATAAAGTTGAAAACAAAAACTGAGACTTTAGTTTATTAAGTAGATTCAGGGCTATGTTCAGTTTGGTCTCAGGTGAATGCATGGGTGACGGAAAATATATTATAATTTTCTGAGAGGTCCAGGAGTGGAAGAAACAGAGGACAAAATATGGATGGAGGAGCAGCACACTTTTTTTTATTTGAAACTGCCTCCTAATCTAATTAAGACTAAGATTAAGATTTCCTGACTGATGCTAAATGAGCTCTGGCAGGTCGCCCAGGTATTTCACTGCTCTGTATTCTAGGCTATGCCAAATGTTACTGTTTGTACAATTTACAGTAATGACTGTATAGATTTTTTTACAACTTATACTTGTAATTTTTAGTAAATAAGGCTATCATCTTGAAACAGATAGATAACCATGAAATACAGAAGACTGAACTATTTCTGATTGATTTTATAATTCTGTAATAGTACTATAAGAGTGGCACATCTCCACTTGAAATATAAGATATCATAACACAATAAACACTGATGAGGAGTGTTTATCACAATGATCAGTTTTTAGAGATGCTTTTAGTGTTTTCCCATAAACATACACTGCAATGTATAGAAAGGTAAGGATCTGGCCCATTCTGTACTAAAACAAAACACACTATGAGACCTATGGGAGAGACACTCATGAACATTACGTCTCTTTTTCTCGCTGTTGCCTCCTGGTCATGATTGCTTCTCTGTAAGGAGATTAAGATGGCATGCGTCAATCCAGGATTTGGAGAGAAAGAGACAAATGCAAACTCGTCCTGTCCAATGGACAACACTGATGATACAGACTAGAGTTTCACACGTCCTCAACGACCTGCAGCTACAAAACTACATTTGAAACTACATTTTTTTGTTTTCCCCAGCAAACAAAAGATACTGCTTTTAATTTAAAGTCTGTTTTCTAGTAAAAATGTCTAAACCAGATGACAAGGCAAAATCAAACCTATTATTTAAAAGTTTATTTTTCTCACGCCCCCCTTTTTGTTTTTTGTTATGATATGAAAAATACATTTAATTTAAACTTTGAAAACGCCAACTACGGTATAAAAAAGAAACTTGATTTAACATGAATTTTGAAAATGGCAATTGGGGAATGAAAAAGTAAACTTTGAAATAATTATTTTTAGTGCATACAATTTCAATTTAAAAAATATTTAAAGATGTTTAGGTATTCCTACTGGAAACCTGTAGGCCACTTTGACAGGTCAGGATTTTTCTTATTCTAAGTATCTAGTAAAGTAAGCTAGTCATTCAGTACTTTCCAAAAAATATAAACTTCCAAAAAAAAAAAACTCACAAACCCCACACCTGTTCTATATTTAGAGATCATTTGAGAAACAGCTGAGTTTTGTAATCCTGACAATTGGAAAAGGATTACGTTCATAACACTGGTCAGCACAATTCCATCACTTTCAGCATCGCAATGATTGTGCAACCTGTCACGTGGCGGTTACACCTCAGGACAATTTTACTTTTGACATAGAAAACATGTAGCATAGGCAGAGCACTCTTTACCCCAGTACTAGTGCACACACAGCGTATTGTCTATGGTACATAAAAGCAATGATGCATAGCAGCTCAAGCTCACATGGATTACAGCTGAAAGCAACAGATGGCACTCTCCTCGAATGGCACTCTCATGTCTACCTCACCATCATTCCCTCACAAACACAAAAGCACTAAAACACAAGACGTTTTACCTTTTTCTTGGGTGGCATGCCCACTTGCTTGCTTTCCTTTTCGTTTCTCCACGATTAACAGCTTAAGTAGTGGTCAATTTTATGTTCTCACAGCCGAGATTGACCAGCGACTGAGAAATATCCATGTACTATCCCCTTTAATCTGTTCCGTCCCAGGACAGCCAGCCAACTTTGTCAGATGAGCCCTAAGCAGGTTTTACGGCATGTTTTGCATGTGGTGAAAATCATAAAGTCGTGAGCCTTGGGTTTCTATGATAGTTATCGCAAACAATGAGCACCGAAAGTCTCTCCATGAGTGGATACACAAGCAGTGTGAGCAGCTCTCGCTGTGAGTGGAGTTTGCCACACTACTCCTCCACCCTCCCCCGCTTTGAAGGGCTTTATTCCACAGCGTGGCATCTGTTGCTCCAAGCACGAGCTACAAACCTGTGCGATTAGCAAAACTGCTATTTAGTATATGGTATATATTTGGACAACTCATAATGTTTTTCTATTGAGATACTGATGTTTGCCAATCCCTAATTGTAACTTTAGAACTACACTTAAACCTCACAGACCAATCAGCAGATTTAAAATTAGTCATGAGTTGAGATATGAGCCCTGGGAAGCAGGGATTGCTACTGTTTTATTACATTATTGAAAAACGAATTAACTGTTTTATATCTCAGATAAACGCACTATATTGGCGCTCCTGAAAGAACCAAAACAATCGGTTAAGTAAATGATTCAATGGCTCAAATACAAAATTTCATGCTAGAATACTAATTATGTTTTATGACATATAACACTGTTACTGAAAAAGTAAGTACAGGTAAGCTATTCCAACTCATGAATCAATCGGTTGAGTAAATGAGTCAATGACTCACTCAGTCTGAGTCTTGACAACCAATTGTCACCACCTACTGGCAAAATGTCTGCAGAAATGGTCCATTGCTCTTGACTAATATATGAACACTCTCAGACTGCCACTCAACCAATGAGATTTGACCAGAGCTAAGTGTTTAGATTAGTGCTGTCAAGCGATTAATCACAATTAATTACAACCAAGTTTTTTATTTCTATAATAAATATACACAGTACACAAACATATATTATGTATATATAAATACAAACGCATATATATTTTTAAGAAAAATATTATGTTTATACATTAAATATTTTAATGTATTATATAAAATATAAGAATCTAAATATATAAATGTATATAATGTACATGTTTTTAAAAATACATTATGTATGTGTATTTATATATACATAATAAATATACACAGTAGATTTACATATATTATGTAAAGAAACAATTAATCGTTTGGCAGCACTAGTTTAGATCAACATTTTCTTAAAATCAGACATTTTTAGATCAGATCAGACGGCACAGTCTCAGTAACATGCAAATTATTAAAACAACAAAACATGACAGAAAATTGGACATTTTAAATGCATAAACAACAGCAGGAGTATGATTCACTGGCCTCACACATGGAGCAGACACTGGGCCAAATATATTAGCATTAGCTATATTACAAAGTGAAAGGTGAGTCTGCACCAAAATACTGTAGTTTGATTGGTCACACGGCTGATATACGACATGCTCTTTGCTCCATTATAAAAAAATGTACATAAATATTATAAAAAGTAAGTTTATTTGTATTGTTTTCCTAACTTCAACAAGTTATTTGGTTAGTTACCATCTATTAGTGGCATTTAGCAATGTTTTTCCCTGTTGACCACAACCCTGTCACAACAGATCTAATTGAGGAAGCACTGTAAACTTCTATTGTTGCTATAATTTCTAAAGACTAACACTGTAACCCACTAAAGACCACTACATCTTTCTAGACCTATATTTGCCACTAATCAGATGACAGAGTATTAAAGGGGTAAACCTGAGAGTAAGTGATTGTGATCCTATGAGAGAGAGAGTGAGAGAGAGAGAGAGAGAGAGAGAGAGAGAGAGAGAGATTTGTTTATGTTTGTGTATCTCTCTTCAAATTTGCTTTAAAAATGATAGAAAACTGTAGACAGTGAAATCCAGATTCCAGTACCTATATATATATATATATAGCCTATATATATATATGTAATGGTAGGGTGATGCATTATGGCCACAGCAGATTATGTAATGCTTGCTTTGAATTTCAGTGCTTTTAAATTTTATATATTTTGAGCTGAGTATACTTACATTGTGTGCACTTGATTTCAAGTAAACCATGTATTGACCTAACTACATGAAACATGGCTAGACATTATAGAATAAGTGTGCAACAGCAAAATGTATTTGATTTTCAAAATTGCAACAGTTTATTTGCGTGATTTGATTCACAAGCCCTTTTTATACATAGATGACAATATAAGGCCTTGTAATTGTATATTTCACTATTCCTATATATAATAAATATATTAAGCAAAATAGAAATCGCACTATAATAACCCATACATAATACTGACTGATTATAATTTAGTATACTCAGTGGAAATGAGTAAATCATATTTCCTTTCATTTTTTAAACTATTAAAGAATTAAATTTTTTATGGACTTGAAAAGTGACAAAAATCACATTTTTATGTAATTTTCTGAGCAGCCAAGAGCATGAACAATACAATCTTTAAAAAAACAAAAAATTCGCACTTTGAAATGTCATCAACCCACACACACACACAAGCAGTCTTGATCATACTGTGAGCACACAGATGCACTTACTAAATTACTAGGTGACAAATCTTAGCGTGAGACACTGTACGTCAGCTGCGCTACCAGAATAGGATTTCTGTGGAGCATCCGTTGACCATAAAAATGTCTGCTATATTGTCCTAGCATAGATTTCATTACCCGAAACATTGCTAATACTTTGCTAATGCATTCTGTATCAGGATACAACTACCTATTTATAAAATTGTTATTTTATAGACCTACACATTTTATCATACATAAATATTACACACAAACACATATTCATGCTCATGGGAATGAACATGCACTAATATGCATGTGAAAGCACATGCAGTTGGATTATGCTTTTCACACACACACACACACACAGTGAATCTATAAGCTTCTTACAGAGGGGTGTGTGCAGTGTAAAGCCACGCTCAGTAATACACTGCTCAGAAGGGCACAACGAAGCAGACACGCACTGCTGGAGTTCCGGCCTCTGCACCTCTCTCCTCTGGACCATTCAACCACACACACACATATCCAGCTGGAAGACAAACATCTGTCTGACCTTACAATCACACCAGAAATGATCAGCCTTTCAGTGGGAGACCGCAAATTTAAACTCCACTGCTCCTTAGTTCTTAAAGTGACAGTTCATACAAAAAGATAATTGTATTATGTCTTTTAAAATAAAAATTCAAATGTCATAACCTGTCTGATTATCTTTAATTATCTTTTATTAAAAAAAATTATTTAACTTTTTCAATACAGTGAAAGTCAATGGGGTCCACAGAAGAAAGTAAGTCATGTAGGACTGGGTAAATCATATTAAATTTTTATATGCTAATATGCAAACTGAAGTTACTCTCATAACAAACTTGAATATTGGCTTCTTTTTTATACCTAAAATGTTGTATCTGATTGTCTGCTTACAATACTCCAGAAGAGCTTAATTTGTGTTTCTGAGAGGGTTTATTTATTTATTTTTTTCTCAGTAATCCTTGTTCTTAACAGCATTCAGGTCACTCATTATGCCTGTTTGAAATGCGTCCTGGAATGAAAGCATCTTTCCCTTCACATCTGTTTGAATATGGCATTATAAAACAAAGTTGTAGGGTCTTCAGGGACTATGAAGCAATTTTTAGCCAACTGAGCTGCGTTTTTGTGCTGTTTCAAACCTCAAACCACTTTCGCAAGACCACTGTGCTAATAATGTCAAGCTAAATTACATCATGCATAACGGATAATGTTAAAGCATACGTTATTCTGCCATCTTTATATGCTAATGATGACCTTTTTAAACAAGTCATATCATTCTAATCACAATCTGGCCCTCACAAACTACAGCTGTCAATAGAGAGCTTTGTGCAACCTAAAGTTCATCTAAAGCCAACTGTCCCAATGAAATCCATGTGCTTTGAATGACAATTTAGCTAGACACACACATGCATGTACCTCAGGGTTCACAGTTTTAGTTTCAAACAGTACTCACCCAAGAGACGTTTTTATTCTTAAGAGTTCTGGGCATTTCTGCAAAGAGGACAAGGAGAATCGGCGACTGATGCCCTCAAGTTCCAAGTTCACCTCTGAGATCTATGGCCTATTAGCGCTGATGTCTGGTCCCACTGAAGTTAGGCTTTGAGATGATACACAGTGGTCATCAGCCACCACCTACATGATGTGTACAGCAACTTGCATGACCGGGACATAACGAAAAAAACTCTATCATTTTCTTCCTCCTCAGCCCCTCTGACTGGCAATGCATTAAAATACTGCATGAATATGCAACGTAACATCTGGATGAGTCTCCGCCCCACAGTGCTGGAGGCAGGAACTCAAGAGCGGCCAATCCTGCCCACCCAACAGCTGGGAGAGGAGATTTAAAATGGTAGAAAGAATAAGGTGGAGCACAGGGCATGTCCTGTCCAGTGTTGTCAGACAGATTGTATGTCTCTCTAAAACAGGATGAGCAATGCTCATAATCCTCCAGCACTGTTCAAACAGTCTCTGTCCTGCCTCTGGAATAGGACAAAGCACTGAATACTGCAAAAGAGCATGCTTTTCATAACCATCAACCTACACTAACAGTCTCTAACTAGAGTTAGGGTAGCACACCAAAGGGCACTTAAGTGTTGAATTTGCTTAGGGCCCCAAAATTAGGGCCTTACTTGATTTCTTCAGCATTAAGGTCTAGACGGTATATAAAACATTTGCTAGTAAGAAACTAGATCTGAACTATAAGTGTACAATATATTCTCTGTTAAGTTATAGGCTACTCAGCTTTCCCTTTAAAAATGAGAAACACAGGGCAACAGAACGGGGCAAATTTTATGGGGAATTTATACTTGAGTGCCGTGTTATTAGAACACTGTGTCATGTGCAAGACATTTGTCTAGTGTATGTTTACATAAAAAAACAATGGGAACTTGCACAAAGCATATTAGTTATTCATTTTAGAGGAAACATTACCTGGGAACTTTGTCTTTAAAATGCTATACAGAAAAATCATAAACAGCTGCATAAAATTAAAAGACGGAAGAAAAGAAGAACATTTCCTGCTGCAACAACATTAATTTAAAGGCTTTTTACACTACTCACAACCACTCAAGATTTTATCATGTTATATTACTGTCAGAGGGTGTTCGCACACTGTGCTAAATTTCACACAATTTTGTTGGATAATTTATAATAAACAAACATTTACAAACATATCTGAATATGTTGAGTTAGTTTATGGCACTTCTGTTAAATGAATAGTAGGTATAAAATAATTCATATATTCTATTCAAAACAAGTAGTTGTACTGCAAACCAACTTTACATGTGTGGATGACAGGTAAACCACAAAAGATCATTTTTTAAATCAATCGGTCATATGAGGAAGCTTACTCTTCAGCGTTGCCAGTGTTCAAATCAAATCAACACCCCTGCTGAAACTTAAAACTTTTTTGCCTGCCTTAAATGGATAATTCACCCCCCAAAAAAATTCTCTCGTCATTTGTCACCCTCAAGCTGTTACAAACTGGTATGAATTTCTTTTGTCTACTTAACACATGGAAGTCCATAAGGACCAGAATTGTTTGGTTACTCACTTATTCAAAATAACTTTTATAGAGTTTTCAGTTTGGGGTGAACTATTTTTTAAATTCCTTGTATTCAATATCTCTTGGGCTTTGCCAATCATGTAACACATGATTCCTCAAATAAAACTATAAAACGCTTCCTGCTACAAAGGGTTATGAAATACATGAGCCTGCTGCCAAGGTGTCATGTGTGCACATAAATCAAGTGAGGAAATGTGAGGAAAGCTCAGTTATCAAACAAAATAGAATGGGTTTGCTCAACCTTTTCATTTATATAATGTGGTGTATCTGAATGCCAGAAATTGGCATTAACAGAGGCATGTCCTTCATCTGCTGCCATCCCGTCTCCAGTATCCTGGCAGGATCATGAGAGAGAGGGGTGATCTGCCAATAGCCAGACAAACACTTAATATAATTCAAGTTCACTCAAGTTCATTATCTGCCAAAGAAAAACAAGACTTGAACGTTGTATTGGAAGAACATTAAAGTCGATGCTGAACTAGGCCATGTTTCCAACCCTTCCTCTCATATTAAATCCTTAATATTTCATTTTGTCAGGTTAAGCTACTAAGTGATAGCATTTCCATTTAATGATTTCTTTATGAAACGATTTCTGATTAAGTCAGTTCTTTTTCTTACAATATCATACTGATGTGAACCCCATCTAAAAACAAACAAACAAAACTCAGTAGGTATAACCTTTGATCAAGTTCACAACCCCTCAAGCGCCACCAGTGAGTCAGAGAGTCCTTGTCAAGAGAAGTAGTACATTTTCCCACAAGAAATGTCATGTAAGCCTGTATGAAATCTAAATTGTGTCTCTTACACAAATACTCAAGTATAATCCATGTTAGGGGATTAGATACACAACAGAAACCAAGAACACATGGCAGGGAATTGGAACAGGCAGCACCTCCCAAGTGCACTTCAGAGGCTTAACATGAAAGTTCAATCCATCCAACACATCAATATCACACAAAACTCCCACACTGCCCTGCTCTATACAGCACACAAAAATAGATTTTGGAGCATCTCACATAATCCTTTTTTGTCTTGTTTTCTGATAAAAATATACACATTCTTTAAGTCAACACAAAATCACATGTGATGTCATACCAGAATAGGACATTCAATCCTAATTTTAACAGCCCAATACTACCATACTTTTACAGCTGCAGTACACAGTATGCTAATTTTCTGCATGCAAATACTGCATCCCACAATCCAATGGACCTGACTTCATTTTCAGTGTGATCAGTGACGACTTATCTTTTCAAAACTGGATTTAAATGCAACAGACTGTGTATGCAGTATGTATACTGCATAATGTTTCGTAATATTGTGTATATTATAGCATTCGATTCTAAACTTATTCCGAAGTCGCTAAAGCAAAGCATAAAATACCAATAATAAGAAGAAAATATAATTCTGCTTATTATTAACATCATAAAATAACCCACATGGGCACAAAGAAAGTCGCTTCAGAGGAGTTAACGTTAGGCCTACATTTGCAAATGTACAAAGTAGGCTATTTAATGGGCACCAATTAAGGAGATTTTATTGAAAACCAATGTTGATATGCTAGTGCTGGGTTATCTTTTAATTACAAGTCGCGATGTAGCTAGCACGTTTGACTTATTCGTATTGCAAGACACTGATCGTCTCAACTCCTGGCTGGTACCGAAAATACCAGCAGCACATTTCTGAGGATTTGGAAACATCTGACGCAGCGGTTACAGTAAGAGATGGCGCTTTCATTTTATAATTCCTTTCTTTGCACTTCGACTTCTGCTGCCTGACACTGCATACGGTCTGAGGCACGATAAGCCTATTTACTACCTGTTTGCTTTGACAGCTTCGGAGCTTCTGTGTGACTGTGATCCCCTTCCGCCTGCTCTGGGGGGATTTAGGTAAGGCATTCATCATGACACACACAATGAGTCACGCGTCTCTCATTCTGTTCTTTACACACACTCTCACTCACTTTCTCTCCGTGCGGCAGCAAAAACGTGGCTTAAAATAGCAGCGAGTGTATTTTTAGACCTTCTACGTTTGAGTCGAGTTCCCGCTGAACGTCAAATGTTATGAATGATGAAGTGCTCGAAGAAATACTGTGGTGCTGGTGGTTTAGTAGTAGGTGGTTTGTCTGATCTTTTCAGTTCTGACCTCATCACTAAATGCTACAGAGGGAACAGGTTGCCATTTTGAAATCATAAAAGTCCAGAATGCAAACTGTACATTACTAATTTCACCCGTCTTTAGTAAGGTAACATACACACAAAAACTCAATGAAAACTTTAAGGATGCTTAGAATGACGTTACGTCCCAGTATTTCACACTTTCAAGTTCTGCTTAAAGTGTATTCTGTGACCCTTACTCAGAATTGTTTGTTTATATGCAGTGGTTTTCTACCCAAGAGCATCCTGGCGGCAGAAAATCACTTTAGGCATGCTGTGGTTACTCACATAGGTGGACTGTTCTCTCCGCCAGTGTCCCAGACCACAGCAATACATCAAGAGAACATCCAGGGGGGGCGTGATGATGGTGCAGCCAAGAAGAGGGTCTAAATCACTCTTTCTGTGACACACAGCCTCTGGATCCCTGTCCGTAAGGGACAGCCATCACATCAGTCTGACGAGAGACACAGCAGCATCAGCAGCAGCAGGTAAGTGTCTCCGTTCCACACAGCCTCCAGTCCAGCCCACAGATATATACAGAGCGTGTAAAAAGCGGACATTCCTCCACAAACGGCGAAGAATGCGATGCAGTCAGTCAAAGTGAGTGATTCGCATCCTTCTGCTGTCCTCCTGATGCTCGAGACCAACAGGCTCACAGTTCACTGGCTCCAGGTGTGTGTGCGATTTATTTGTTCGGCTCTTCCCTCGTTGAGTTCCTCTCCTTTTTTATTTACGCCAGCCCGCGCCCTCCCCAGACAAACCCCCCACCCCTCCCACCGCACCCCTTTTTCTTTTTTTTTTTCAAAGACAGACACAGGCTCGGAGTTTAAAATTGATACACGGTGTAAATGTCATTTTCCTGCCTGACTTTCTCTGCGTCAGCTTGTTCACGCCCACCCCAGCCAATCAGAATGCAGATGCGAGCCGCGTCTGGGTTGCCTTGTCTCCAGTCCACACAGGCAGAGGAGGCTGGAGTCCACCGTCTGCCATCTCTCCTCCCCGCTTTCTGCTGTTTTCTACCTCCACGACTCCTCCCTGCCTCCCTCCCCTGTGGATCTAGGCTCTTTCTGTCTCTTTTTCCTTCTATGCCATCAGGGATGCTCCTGATTACCTGCGTTACCCCCTCGTGTCCTTTCTGTTGCTGTAGTTTGCCGTTTTCTCTCGCTCCCTGTGTTGCTACACTGCATGCTAGAGCACTTAATGCAGGAGAAACACAGGCTGAATTCAAATGCACTTCCTCCTTCCTCTCATGGCATCTCAGCCCCTTTTCTTTATCAGTCAGTCCACTCCTCTTCTTTATCTATATACTGTATCTGAGTGTCTGTCCTTGCTGTCTCCTCTCCCTCTGTTGTCCCCTGCCGAGAAAGCGAGTGAGAGCTCATGCAATTTCATTTGCAGCATCTGTTCACATGCTGACTGTCAAGTTTAAACGGAAAACGGAATGAATTAAAATTAAGCTCTATTCTGAAATCCGTGGGAGGCATGCCGAGGCGAACAATTCAGTCACACTCAGATATGGGTTTTTAACGTCTCCTTTCGAGGGAATAAATCACGCTTCATTGGTTAGATGAGAATAATGCTGAGCTGAGAAAATAGGCTTGAAATAAGCATTAGACAAAAAATATATATATATATATATGACAGCATCCTGGTCATACACGTAATATAAAGATAAGTTACCAAACAATATAAAGTAAAAAAAAAAACAATAGTTAACTTATTTCTGTTTTACCTCAATATGCTGTTTCTGGAAGTAAAACGTATTAATTGACATTAATTTTCTGTTAAATTATGGAACAAATTGCATGCGAGTATCATTATGTAAAAAGTATTTAATGTATTTTACTGTTAATTATTGATTAAAATATCTATATATTTTTAGTTAAATTGTTTACATTACATTAAAATTTAATCTGTCTGAGCTCTGTCACATGATTGCTTTCAAGGTTACAAGCTATCTAACAACAAGTGTGACCATTTATAATGAAAAAATGATAGATGTAATTTGTAGTGTCCAGCAGTATATGAGATGCGATGAAAGGGGATTTCTGAACATCATGGAAATTCAAAAGCTATATCTTATATGCATTATAGTTGAATCAAAGTATTAGTACTGGTCAGGATTTTTATGAAAAGCAATCAGTTTTTACATTATCAGAACATGTCCTGGTATAAGATTAACTTGCATAACCTTAAGTCAGTATCAACTGCACTCACATGCTGAAATGAAATCCAACAATGAACTTGTGCAACATCAGATGCTCTTAAGAAAATTGCTATATATTTAAAAACTTGAAAACATGACATTTGGCACAATGAATTAAAAAATTACATTACATGAAAAATGCATAGAAAAGCAACAAAACACAAAGCCTTAATACATGTATTAATATACTCAAAATATTAACAAACAAAATTTACAATACAAATGTCTGAAATAATTATGATTTTGTAATGTTTATGAAGAAACTCTTATTCTCAACTAGCCTGCATTTATTTGATCAAAATACCATAAATTATATTAGAATGATAATTAATATAAAACACGTGACACTGAAGACTAGAGTAATGGCTGCTAAATATTCACCTTGACCATCAAATTTATATTACATTACAAAATGTATTAAAATATAAAAACATGATATTTTATTGTTATTTTAAATTGTACTAATAATGTCACAATATTACTGTATTTCTGCTCAAATAAATACAGCCTTAGTGAGCAAAAGACTTTTGTTCAAAAACATAATGTTTTATTATTTCAAATATATATTCTACAATAAATATTAATAGAATGACATAAAAATTGGATGTCTGTGTATCGTTTTGGCCACCTGTAAAATAAAAATCAAGAAATATACACATTTATTCTGAACCTTAAAATGTATTTACAATCTACAATACATAAACTGTAAATCTGTATTGTATTTCCATAACGCCTTCAGAACATGCTTCCTCTGTTCAGAAGTTTTAGTTTAGTCAAAAAGACAAAGTACACGAAAGACAGCACAGTGAAAATGTTCTTTAGTATGTACAGCACAGGAGTAATGTAACCGAAAACAGCCACCAGGCATATACGCACCACCAGGAAAGGCAAATCTTGGGAGAGAACACTTAATGAAGCCAGCAAAGGACTGTCTGGAGTTATAACAACACGCAGGATGGACAGATAAGCCAGTATGTATATAGGAAACACCCATGCCGAGCAAAACACAGAATCAGTCTCGGCCACCCTCACCATTTCCACCATGTCAAACCAAAACATAAAGGTGGCCACAAAGAGGTCATGCCGAGGGTCTCGAATCCAGACAAAGTGAAACGGACCTGAGTAAGAATGAGAGTAGAGATATGCCATGCTGCTGGTGCGAGAGGTGCTTTCATCTGCATCCCTCCAACGTCCCGATAGTGTCCCATTCCTGACCGGTAACCTTGGAGATGCGTCGATGTCCCGTCCGTTAGCCTGCAGCTGTCTGGACACTGATGTCACCTGTTCCAAGTGAGTCAACACCGGGCCTGGCATCTCAAAATCCAACTCTAATCGGCTTGCTTTTTAAAAAAGAGGATACAAATAGAGCACGACTTAGACAGACAGATCATTTAACTGGGCAAATTTATCAGCGGTTATCTCTTACCCTGTCCCGTTAGGCGCAGAGGGCGAATTTTCTCCACTATGTCCACACAAATGAGGGAGAACAAGACCAGAGAGACAGGGAGCTCAGTGAAGCGGTCACACTTACCGCCAGCATCAACTTGAACCTGCACAACCATAAATAGACCAGAGGGTTGCTGAGAGAACAAAGAGTCATGAGCAAAAAGCCTTTTATCGTGCTCAAGAGAAAACTGTGGTGAAAGACTAAAAATGGAAGCAGTTTTGGATGCATCAACAAAAACAAACTACATTGTTCATTTAAAACTGGACCAATGTGAGGACTCCTATCTTCACCAGTCAAAAACCGTGAGAACACTTTTCCAAAACTGGTAATACATTGACAGTTAGCTGTAACACACATCTATTCACATTCCACAGTCTATTATACCCCTTCTTTGGGTTAATAGTAAATCTGCTGGTCTACCGTGAGTTACTGAGTACCTCGAAGAGAATCTATTTATGAAAAGTTTCTTAATGTCTTGATGAGCCCTACGTTTTTTATTACAGGTTTTATTACAGACTTCATTCTGAAAGTAAGACTACAAGTGATCAGTGTGTATGTATATGTATATGTATATATACTGATCATTTGTAGTTTTACTTTGTAGTCTCTATAGTCTTACTACTTAAGGTAATTCCAAAAAATATTTTCTACATGTCTGGAAACCATCACCAGTTTTAATGAACCCAATAAAATCAACATGTTGATCTCAGAAACTCTTTACACTCTTAAAAAGGGTAAAATAGGCAACACAGTGATGCCATAGAAGCAGTGTTGGGTCCCTAAAAGTTAAAGGACATTTTAAAAATCTAAACAATCTTTTTTTATCCATTATAAAGAATCTTTTGTGCAATGGAGAAGTTCCATGGATGGTAAAGTTTCTTCATGGAACCAAAGATGCCAATAAAGAACATTTAAGAGCGTACAGTAAATAATGGTTCTTGGTAGTAATATGGATTTTAATAATCATGAAGTGCTCAATCATATGATAGTTTCCTACAGAGATGGAAAAATGCATTACCTTTGAGCTGGCTATGATTATAGCAAAGCATGGTAAAGTGCTGAGGATCACGTATGCAAGTGTAACAGGTCTCCTGCAGAAGAAATAAGGATGTTTTCGTTTAAGCACATGATTAGCATCACAAATTAAGAAACAGTTTAAAAATTAAGAGCATAATTTCATATCAAATGGGCATATAATGTAACTTGTCTTTATAGTTGATTTTTACATTTCATTTGTGATATGCTTTAATTAGTCTGAAAATAGTTTAGTATTTTCTCACATAGTTTTTCTATAGTTATATAAAATAATTTACTTTTAAAACAGTAAAGGCAAAAAGGTGATTCTGAATGGTGTACATTTGCAGTGACTAGTTTTCACAACTAATGTGAAAATTCAAACTTTTTTGATGATGAGTAATTAGAGTTCATGGATCAACTACCCTTATAAGCGTTGTAAACTGTTTAGTACTCACCAGTTGGTCACTTCTGAGAAGCGGTGTGTTTTGAGGATGAAGTACTTCAAAGGAACCCACACAAACAGGGTTACAGACGCCACATAGGCCACCGAGGCTGCCACCACCAGCCAGTAGGCAGTGACACTAGACTTCACAATATGAATGACAGAAGCAAAGCGTGCCATTACTACAAACACAGGAATACAGAGACATGCGAACTGCAGAAGCTCATAAAGGATGAGTTTGACAGTCTTTCCAGAGAGCATCTTGACCGTATGAGTTTTCAGTAAATCCCTCTACGAGTGAGCTGTCACCGAATGCATCCAATGCATGTCTCACAGCACTGAATGACTGAGCACTCTGGACTCTGTACGCTGCCACTGCTTACACTGCATTCTTACAGGTGCTCTTTTACTGCCACAGTAATGAAACAGTCACAATTCTCTTTTTATAGAGTTATGGGAGCAAAAACTACCAGTAGCAAACTGAAACATAATCATTATGATATGCACTGCAATGTTGCATCTATTAGTAGTGTTTTAGCACAAAACAGGAAAAGGTAAGTAATTTTATTTTTCATGTCTTATAGTATTTTGGTGAGGCTTACAATGTGCGCTATAAAGTATTTTTAATCAGTATCCTAATTTTTTTAGCAAGACAACCTGAAAACAAGAGACATTTTCTAAATTTACATAGTATTTTTGTGATATGTGAGCTCAGTTTTTTCTCATCAAACTGCAAGATGTACACTACCATTATAAAGTGGTGACTCAATATGATTTAAAATTTTTGCAAGAATTTTTCTATGGTCAACAAGGCTGAATTTATTTGATGAAAACGCATTAAAACAGTTAATTAAATTTAATAAACGACTTGAATAAACTCTTTTCTATTGCAATATATAAATGTATTCATCTTTTGACAGCTGCATTTTAAGTAGATATGCTAGTGTTCAGCGTCACATGATCCATCACAAATCATCCTAATATGAAAAAAAAAAACATTTTATCATTATCAATGTTGAAAACAGCTGTGCCGCTTTTTTTGTTGAAATGTTCCAAAGAACTGCATTTATTTAAAACTTGACTTGCGTATATTATTTTGAAGTGGATAAATTATTTTCAATAAAATGTATTTATTAAAACTGTATTGTTTGCTGTTATTGGTAATATATAATATATAATACCAGGTCAAATTTGTCTTGTTAAATTGGCACACCTGCAGCATTAATTTATATATATATATATATATATATATATTTTTTTTTTTTAATTAACATTTTTACAGTGAAACTGCTACCACACTAATTGTTCATACAGAGCTTATTTAACCCTTAAACCATCAATAAAATTATCTCTACCAGTCTACCTGAACAAAATGATTCATAAACATGAGACACAACATGTGCTGTACATTTGGCCTAGTTTTATTGTGAATACTAATAATTAAGATGATTAAAATAGTACATACAAACAACGGGGTACATAGAACTGATACACCAAAAACAGTCATTTTCCCTGTGGATAAGGTTGACGTAAGGATTATCATCTCCATGTGCAAATGCTAAGGTGTTACATTAGAACTGGCCCGTGGTCCCAATTTCCCAGAATGCTCTCTATGAAACGTCAACGTCTACTCTGATAACACTGGAGCTACACAGAGACAGAGATGTGGGGTACTGCCTTGGTTTAGAGTAGGAGATGCAAATGAACAGATAGAGTCTGCTCTCTTTAGTGTCAGTGTCAGCCCTTGCCAGGACTTGTGAAAATAAGGTTAGTTCGATCATTACACGCGCTAAAGATCATTTACACATGACCATTCATTCCCAGGGGATACATAGTTAAAAAAAAACAGCCAAGTATTTCTGTCGCTTGTTATGGAAAAGGGTTTGAGTGCAGGGTTAATGCCATTCGGGTTCTTTGAGGGTGGAGGAGACGTATGTTTAAAGTAGACACATCTGAAATGAGGGTAATGAAAGGGGTAAATTAAAAGTGCATGATGTGGAGTAGCATTACTCCTCAACTTCCCATGTGCCCTTTCTTTAGAAGAAGCAGCTGCTTTGAACGTTAGGCTCTAAAGACAGAAGTGAGCTCTCGTATATACACATCTGCACACAGGCAGAATATTACATCCTTCTACTAAAGTACTGTCAATTAAAACAGCAAAACAACAGACAATCAAAATATAAATAAAATGCACTAAAAAACATTGATCTTCTTAACACTGAAAATTGAGCTCAAAGACATTGGGGTGATGGGTCACTGTCAAGACGATGGCAGTGTTTCGCTACATGGTTCTGGAGGAGAGGCGAGATGACTTTTGAGGGCCTGAACACGCTCTCTCTCTCGCACACGCACACACACTCACACTCATAGTGATGAGAAATTAAAATAATGACGTAACCTCCCCTTCAGGACCTGTTTTGACGAACACTGAACTATCGGGACCTACATTGGTACGGAAATGTATGTACAACACAAGCATGCTGTGTGTTTTCCTGTAAGAAACGTCCAGTTAATTATTACTATAATGACGCTGTCAAATAAACCATATAACTTAGTGTTCCTTGTCACCTTCAACAAAATTTTCTTATAAAAGAGACCAAACAAGTATAAGATGGATCAGAAGCGCTCTGTGAGAACACCATCGGTTAGTAGTCAACAATCTGCACATCCTGTCATGGTCAGAATCAGTGTTTGTTTGTAGTGTCTTAAAGAAAAGGAGGGAGATATCTTTTTGTGAGCTGAATGTTCCTTGTTTCTGACTGTATGTGTGTGTATGTTTGTATGAGTCTCTAGGGGTCCTATAAGAGGGCTTTCTCAGGGTAAGGGGTCTGTTGGTTGTCTGCAGTAGCAGGGAGGCTCTGGGTGGAGGGCACGATGTAGCCGGGGGTCTGGCTCATGGCCACTGGAGGGCCGACTGGGGTCTGGTAGGACTGGACATCAGCTGGTGGCATGCTGCCAGGGGTTGGGCTGTAGACTGGAGGCTGGCCCATGTACATATGGACATCACTGAGAAACAGATCAAATAAGAAATGCATTTATTTAAATATAATTATATTTTAGTGAGATTTAATTTCTCTCATATAGAATAGACTTAGTTATTTATACAACATAATATTAACATTAAGACTTGTAACAGAATGCAGAAGTGCAGCTCTGAATGAACTCCTTTGTGGACGCGTTCTTCACAACAACGTGCAGAAACACGACAGCTTAATTCATGTTTTATTAAGCGTTTTATCATAACAGTGTTCTCATTATAATGTTATGTATATGACAGTCTCAGTCATAGTTATTAATATTCAGCATTGTTTGTCCTGCTCGCGCTATGCACTGAAGAGATAAGAGCTTTACTGCAGCGTAACTCAACTAAATCTTTTACGACATAAACAATATACACAATATATATAAACCAGCTGAAATGTTTTGAAATCACTTGTACCCTACCTGATCGAAAAAAATCCAGTCTTTCACTGGGCCTCAATTTGAGTCTCGTTAAAGATTTAAATCCCTGCCACCAAGATGAGGTCTCTGTCGGTCACGGAGTATGTAAAATGAAATGAAATTGAAATCTATAGGGGTGGTTGGACTTATTCACGCAGGTTAAAATGTTTTTTTTAACATTTGTATTTAAAGCTTCTTTCTTTTCAGATTCTTATTTACAGCATTGTTTTAATAGGGTGCATATTAACACATTGGGAGAAAACCGGTAGTTCTGTGTGAAATCAGACATTGAGCACCCCCATATAATCAAATGGTATGATCATAATTCCCCGAGAATATTCGACTGAGAGATTGGGAGTCGAATCAGGCTGTTCGAATCGTCGACTATTGGAGGACACCCCTAAATTTAAAAAAAAAAAAAGTTTCTAATTACACTAAAACAATATTATGGCATTAATACAGTTTTTTCATTAATTTTTAAAAATGTAATAACACAAATTATTATTAATAAATATACAAAATAAAGCTATTAATTATTACTATTATTAATTCTTTGTTAATAGTTAATAATTTAATAATAATAACAACATTTTATTAAGGAATTTATGTCTTGTTTTATTTATGATTATTACACATGTATCTAATACAAAAATATGGCGTTGATACAGCTGCTTATTTTTGTATTATTTATTACATTTAAATGTAATAATAATAATAATAATCATATTATTATTTTTACAAAAATAAATGTTTTATAAACTATACAAAATAATAAACTTAACATTTATTATTTTTACGGAATTGATATAACTTGTTTGATTTATTATTATTACTATTATTATCATCATCAATAGTATCATTATCAATGAACTGATACAACTTAAGTTTTATGTATTATCAATAAATGTAAAAGATTAATTGCTTACAATAAATTATTATATTTTTATTCATTCATTGACATAGCTTTAAAAAATAGTAGTAATAATAATAATAATAATAATAATAATAACTACAAAAATCATGCTATTTTTAAAAAATATCTAAAAAAATATTTTATTTGTGAAATATATTAAAGTGTGATTACCTGGGAGCCGGCTGCCCGGCCATTGGTGTTCCTGTTTGGTTCATTGCAGAGAGCTGCTCCATTGGAACATTGTATCCTGGTACTGCTGTGCTGCCCATTGCATACTGCCCTCCAGTGGACTGGCCAGGGTACACCTGAAAAAAAAAACATTTCAGAGACATACCCCAATATATCACTTCCAAAACAATCAACAACAAACAGCCATAACAGCAACTGAAATTATATCTGGCAAACAAACAACATACAGACTTTGATCATTTGTCAGACTCTCACCTGTTGGGACGCGTTTGGGGTCTGCTGCATGTAGTATTGCTGGCTCTGTAGTTTGGCATACATAGCATATACTGGGTCTTCATTCATTAGCTTAGCATAGAGAGACAGCGCTTCCATGACCTTCACGTTCAGCTCAGACAGCTCAGAGTGTTTTCTGAAAACATAGACGGCAGATTTATTACACATGCGATCTATGAGGAATGATGTGTGCATTAGTCTCATTAGATTTCATTCACTAAAAATATCTGGAGGTTTGTTTACAGGCTTTGCTAGATATAAGGAAAGGTATATTTGCTTTAAATTACTTTTTAGATGGGACTTTTTGAATACCTGTCAATGTCCTCCAGCTTCTGATCAATAAGAGGACCCATCTGGTTGCAAGCAGCTAATTGGGAGAAGAGGAATAACTATGAATCAGTCTTTTCAACACAGAATCAACATACGGATCCGGTTTTCAACTCACCCTCCAACTGCAAGAGTTCACAGGTGTCTGACTGGTCATCTGTTGGATCTGCGCTCTGGATCATCTGAAGCAGCTGGTCCATTTTCTCCTGCAGAACATTAGAAAAACATTACAAACTAGACTGCATGACACTTCTGAGAGCTGCTACTACTAATTCTAACACAGCTCTCCACCGAGAGCATCTGGCAGCTTTGAAGGGAAAGAGTGAATAGTGGATCATTCATTTTACTATGCTATTTCATGTGTTTTGTAGTTGTAAGGGGTGTGTATGAAAGAATACAGTGCCAAAATCTGAGAAATACGCAGCCTCACCTCATCGATGTAGACAGGCTCTGGCTCCGGTTCAATCGTCTCTACCTGGACGTCTTCACTGAACTGCACAGTCTTCTTCTCTGTTTTCACTAAGGAAAGAAAAATATTAAAGATAAGCAGAGAAATAAGCAGAGAACAGAAATCCAAAAGAATATTGTGACAATGCATACTAGGCTCCAATAGTCTGAAAATATGGGATTAAAAATAATTTAATTCTGGAAATGAACAAAAACTGACATTTGGAAGATTTTGGCTTTCAAAACAAGGATTTTGTGACATTGATCGTGTGAATTCCATTGTACAGATGGTCAAATGTTCTTCCAAAGAAGCTCAAGATGCTCTTTGGATCATTCTCCAATCATGCTGGCATGATTGCTTGGCATGATAAAGACAATCTGGATAAAATATTGACATAAAATATTGAAATTGATCTTGTATGTAAAATCATAAGAATACAACAGATCATTTTTGAAAAAAGAAAAAAAAAGTTGTTGAAAACAATTTCCCCAGTGGTCTCTGACATCTTTAGACTTCAATGTAGGTTCAGTTTTTCATTGTACAGAAATACTGAATGACTAATATGCAATGCCATTCAAACGTTTTTATTTTTATTTATTTATTTTGAAGGTCTCCTATGCTTGCCAAGACTGCATTTATTTGATCAAAAATGCAGAAAAAAACTGTAACATTGTGAATATTTATTTAAATTCTAAATAACTCTTCTCTATTTGAATATATTGTGATTTACTCCTGTGATGGCAAAGCTAAATTTTCTGCAGTCTTCAGTGTCACATGATCCTTCAGAAATCAATCCAATATGCTGATTTACTGCTGAAGTTATGTTTATTATAACCATGTTTGAAAAACAAAAATACTTTTGAATGAAATGGTAGAGTCAAAGGAGAAAAACTATTACAAAATATTGTGAAACAGAAAGAGAAACTTTGAGGGGCTGCAGAGTAGAGACCTGCACTCCCGCGGGAGTACCGCGGGACCCGCGGGACCCAACGCACCGAGTGCGGCGCGGGACAAGATTTGATGGGTGAATGCGGG
>JAUMHE010000043.1:11391002-11437829 GCA_032359235.1 Enteromius mattozi | reverse complement strand
TTCATTCTGATATTGAAGCTAATAAAACTTAGTTAATAAGGTTAATGGACTCCTCAATGTGCACTGAGCCAGTTATGGCAATATCTCAGGTCTGGACTTACCAAGTTTCTTGAGGTCTGTCTCTACAGCCATGATCTTCCCTCCATAATTCTCCATACCCTCTGTTACATTATCCATTCTTTGGACCACTGTGGGCACACATTGTAAAAAAAAAAGTCAGACTTTGTCTGCACTATGCACTACAAGTATACTATAAATCATAAGTACTTCTAATTTTAGAAAGTCCTCTAGGCCTTAGACATTTCTGAGACAGATTCCTTCAAAATACTGTACGTTTTGACCTACGTGGACATGATTTAACATTTTTCACTTGTCCAGCATACATGCATAAAAATACAACATACATTCCACACACACAGTCATGCAGGAAATGCATGACACTTCATTTCCTCAGGAATTTGGAATGGATCTTGAGGAGTCACTATCAGAGCATTTCCATTCTGGTGATTCCCAGCAGGCACCACTGTAGCCATTCAAAGACAGATTGAATCATCCCTGATTTGAACAATAATGAAACCTTAGTTGAAGATGCCTAAGGGCTGAAATGTTAATATAACCTGCCATACCCATGACCTGACCATTTATGTTCTTATACAACATTGTATTACAGTACATTAAACTTAATTCTAGGAATATGTCTTCAAGTACACCACTAGAGGGCGCTTTTGCTATGCATTCTGCATGTTTCTTTTAGTAAGCAGTGTATGATTAAAATACCAACTGTCACATTTGTCTTTTTCTTTGGAACGGTCAGAAGGTGATCTTTACAGGCTATCCTGACAAAGGCCCGGAACGGTTACAAATCCCAGTGTTTATCCAACTGAATATCTCACTGGCGGTCAAACATGAATGAAAAAAATAAAAGTCATCATTTTCGCTCTCCAGTGTATTTGCTCTCGCTGTTTTTCAACTCATGTTTCATTCAGACATGCGGCACTCGGCTATCTGCTGCCAGCAAACTCAAACACATCAAAGATCTTGGGTGTTAGCATTCCTGACTGTGCTTGTGTAACCAAACACAAAACAAATATATGCTGTAGGGGAAAAACAAAACACGGAGGTCCATTTCAAAGGCTTGTTGGTCATTTTCACACTGGGAGTCTGTCAGCGGGAGGTCAACACTGCCAGTCTCCTGCTCTCCCTCCCTCTCTCTCACTCTCTTTCTTTCTTATTTTCCTGTATAAGCCGTGTTATTTTTGAATGGAGTTTAGTGAAATGGTTCTCTTAGCTGACAGAATGAGTGACTCGATCTAAATATGCACCACTGAGACACTCACTGGACTAAATCTGAACATGCAATTAAAAACTCCTGTCTATATGACGTTGTTGAGAAGCAATACGGAATAAAGTAACCAGATGCTTTCTGGCACTGCCAACAAAGGAAGCATGATGTCCCTGTCAATCAACCTGTGGGTTTTGGGACAGAAGATCACCGCTAAGGCATAAAATCTCCTCTGGAGCAGGTTTGTAGTGAAACTTGCTGCTTTACATGGTCTTCTCATCTGGTTGGCATTAGGGCTTTAGAGAACCAGAGGAGATCTGGACAATCAGATCACATTCATTTAAAGGTAAATAAGCAAGGACACATTTTCAAGTACAGATATGGAGTGCTTTTTGTTAGCACTTTGTCGTATGACATAATATTGGGTCACACTTTATATTATATTAACTACTATGTACTTAATGTATTTATATTGTATCACAAAACACTTTTGCTTGCTATTGAAGTAGGATACAGGTAAGGTTAGGTACAGGTTTGGTGGTATGTGTAGGTTTAAGGTTGGGTAAAGGTGTAAGGATGGGTCAACAATGTAATTATAATTGTAATTATAGAAATTAATTACAGATGTAATTACATGTAGGTATTTTTAAAAATAAATGTGCAATGTAAAAACTTGTATGGACACAATAAGTGCATTGTACCAAATTAAGTACACAATAGTTAAGGCCAACTAGTATAAAGTGGGACCTAATATTGTTATGCCTTCTGAATATTTCATTGCAAACCCACTGTTAGCTATATCACATAAATGAATAAAGTTGTTTAGAAACTAAACTATATTTGAAAGCTAAAGAAAATATGTCTAATTTACTGTGTCCTTCTGGAAGACAACCGCGTGCATTATCTTATCCAGGTTTTTGGCACCAGACAAAATAAACTGCGATGCTCTGTTTCACAGTGCTCATAGCTTTCCCAGCTAATACAAAAAACAGATTTCACTGTGATAGTCCGGCTGACAATATTTGGAAAACTATCTTGTTTCTACGGTGCAATATGGTTGCCTTATGTCAGGACAAATAATAAAGTGAGCCAAAGTTCAAAACTGAACAGCAGAAATTATGGGGAATGTTCATTTGTGGCACATTCTTGGTACATTTTAGCTGGATAAGATATAGACCCAGTGAACCTAGATTTTCCAGATTTCTGTTCTAAGCAACAGACAGGAGGAACGGTCTGTGCTGTACTTTGGTAGATTTGCTGTCTTCATTGTGAAAGTATAGCAGGCTGAAACGGCAATCGTGCAAAATGAGTGTGACAGTGTGATCCTCAAAGTCAATGTCAGGAGGATTTCCTACCTTTGTATCCAAGCACAGCCACAGCTATGGTGAGCAGTGCACAAAGTACATACAGAAGAGCAATCGCCACCCTCAGGGCCCAGTCATTTTTACATTTAGTGCATTCACTTCCTTCCTGGATACCTGAAACAGAAAAGAACATTGCATCAAAATTTTTAAATGCTTTTATGCACGACGTAAATGCATATTCATTAATCTTAATGAATAAATCATGTGCTGACAAGAAAGATCAGGACAGTGGCTTTGGTTGCTTTAAAGTGCCCCTATTATGCGTTTTCAAATATGATCTTTCATGCAGTTTGTCTGCAAAGTTGTGACGTTGACAGTGCACGATATATGAAGTTTTTGTCTATCAAAAAAAAGAGTCGGCTCACATTCGCCTAAACGACTCGTCAGCAATTCAAATCTTTTTCTGTTACGGATCCACGTCACTAAGTAACATATTTGCATAATGTCCGCCCACATAATGTCTGCACACGTCGCGAACAACTTGCCCGCCCACAAACAGTACAATTTCCACGTGGATTACATAATGTCAAGAAGACGCTGTATCCTGCGCTGTGAGAGTAAATTTGTTTTATATGCTCTTCTGAAGGAAGAATCCACAAAGAATGAGTGGCTAACATTAATTTTTTCGACAACACCTCAGCAGTACGATTCCAATCTTGTGTTGTGTTTGTGTCATTTTACTGATGACTGTTATTCCAATCTTGGGGAGTACAACGCGGGATTCACCAAACGCTTGGTCTTAAAAGATGGATCAGTGCCCAGTTTATTTGCTCCTCTGAACTTCTACCTGTAAGTATGATTAATAATTGATGATTGTATTTTCTAGCGATCGTTCAAAATACGTATTTGTGTACGTTATGTCGCTAGCATTTACTTAACCTAATGTTGTAACCTAAACCTATGGCATTCTTCTGTGGTATTATATTAATGTATAAATGTGTGTGTATAAACGTGTATAAACATGCATAATAAAAACTTGATTTTTGAAAATAATAATGATAATGATAATGACCTATGCTTTGAATGATTTCTATTCTGGCATGAACTAACATAACAAAACATCTGAAACACTGCCACATTCCTTCAAGACAGACCCGAATTCTACAGAACAAACAACAATTTCAGCAATTTCTTACAAAGCAGCTTTAGAGATCACAGTGTTTCACCACATGATGGTGGAAGCGAATAAATGCCCCTCTGTTTGTTTTCACGAGCCAAGCTGAAACTACACCATCAAGGCTTACTGTGGCAAGAGACCATGTGTCATGCTTGTCTTGAATGAGAATGAGTGATTTGTGTCAGTCTGGTTCAGATTACCATTGAGCGAATTGAGGAAATAAATGGTCAACCATAAATAGTCTCACACTAGGACAAACAGCAAGTTTGAATGGTACATAACAGACCGTGACGTCAAATTCGCCACATGCTGCATGTTTTTGCTGCAGCTAAGAGTAAAGTGGACCCCTGTTGGGTTTAGATTGAGGCTTTGCAAATAAACATGTCCACTATCTCCAGAAAAACTCCAGACATTCCACAACGAGCCTCACATCCTTGTTTGACTCATCGGCATATGGTCAGAGTGGCAGCCATGGCATCCAGGTCAGGCTAAAATCAAAGCCCATGAGAGAGCTGGGGGGTGGGCAGGTCGCTGGGGAGCTTGTCCTTAGACCTAAACATCTGTGTAAACATCAAAAAAGGGCCCTCTGAGCTATGGCCCCGGATGTAGAGGGGGGTTTGCACTGAGGGTTTGGTGAGGTGGTCTGTGTGGGGGAGATCAGGAGAGGCCTCAGCCCCCACCATCCCACCCTCACTCGACTATAACCAAACCGCACCATGTAAACAAGCAACATCACCACCTCTGGCTATGGGTCACTGGGGTGTACAGCGGAGAGAGACAAAAGAAAACAACTTCGACATTGCTGTAAAGTGTTTATTGCTGTGTTTCTATCGCCTAATGAAAACTATGAACTAGAGATGAACAAATTGCTCCCGACTTAACATCACTGAAGCTATATTAACCACACAGATTTCTCTTCCTATAGCCTTTCACACATGCTTTGAAAATCAGGAGAGAAAAGCGGATTTCACTGAAGAAATACAGATGTGCTCTTTCAGATAGCTGGAATTCCAAGACAGGATGCTTAAATTTGTGCTTTGAAGCAAAACACGCAATGCTTTCTACTTATTAACTATGGTTGGGAACCAGCTTTTTTTTTCAGTTTTATATATATATATATATATATATATATTTCAAAACTAAATGTCATTTGTTTCCGTTAATGGTTCCTGGATATGTTCCAGCTTGACTGATGTTTACCTGTAGTAGTTCATCAGTGGTGCATTAACACCAATATTACATCTAATGATCTCCAGAATTAGCAACAGAATACAACAGAACAATGTAGTTCCACTGGCAAACATTTGACTTAAATAAACTGAAACAAAAGCATATAGTGCAACCAGTGTCATATTATGTGTAAATTATTCTTATGAACTGGTTCTTTTAAGTGAACACTGAGCAATCAGTGTAATTCAATTCCTGAATAAATGACTCTAATGAATTAGTTCTTTCAAGTGAATCAAAAGCATATAGCACAAACGGTTACATTCCTTTTCAAACAAATGACTAATAAATCAGTTCTTCAGACTAATAAATAAGTGAATCAAAAGGATAAAGCGTAACCAATGTAGTTCCACTCCCAAAAAAATGACTCAAATGAACAGTTTTTTTTGTGTGTGTGTGTGTACAGTGCAACCAGTGTCAAATTGTATGCAAATTACTCTAAAGAACTTCTGCTTTTAAGTGAATCAAAAGCGTACAGTGCAAGTAGTGTAATCCCATTCCTGAATAAATGAATCTAATAAATTCATTCTTTTGAGTGAATCAAAAGCAAACAGCTCAACCGATGTAGTTCCATTGCCAAACAAATGAATCAGATATTCTGGTGAATCAAAGTGAATCAAAAGCGTAAAGAGCGCAACCAGTGCAAATCAAAGCATATTTTTTACTTACTACAAAACAGTCAGAAAGACTGCAGGAAAGCAGGTTTGATGAATCAGTGGTCATAGAGTGTTTACTTATCTATTAAGTCTATTAAAACTCAAAATTCCAGGCATTCTAATTTGGAGACAGCAAAAATGCTTATGTATGCTTTTTATATTTATATAATTTAATATAGTTAACTTAAAGAATACAGTTTTTTCTGCAGATATCAGCATTAACACATTTTATAATCATTTTGTTCAGTAAAGTTATCAATAAGTGACTTACATTTTAGACATAATATTGCTTAGTTTTGCTCAATTTTGCCAACGAAAAAGGTTCTGAACAAAGATCATAGCACTGTTTTGCATCTCTGAGCAATGGACGGTGTTTACTTATTGAATGAATCAGATTTTTGAACAAATCAGTTGAATAAATGATTCAGCGATTGACTCATTTCCAGAGTCCATGCTTTGTTTCTGAATGAATCAGTAGTTTGAATGAATTAGTTGAATCTTAATGACTCACTCTTTAACAGTCCCTACTGTCACCTACTGGCAGTTTTAATTTCATGTTTTAATTATTTCAAATATCAGTATTCAATGGTTAATGTTAAAAAATAAAACATTAGGCCTATTTGTGCATCTGTAGCTTCAGCTGTATTCATGTCCCCTCTGAGATACATAAACTGTGTAAATACATCTAAATGCTATTTCCAGAAATGTTTTTTATGTTGGGATAAAAGACACTAAGTACCAGATGTAGTGCTAAAAATACAAAATGGAAGAAAGAGTTATAACTGAACACAATCTTGCTACTCAAGCTATGTATAGACATTATATATATATATTTATATATATATATGCTTCTTTTCCATTTTGCACTTACTTGTACTTTTTCTTTCAATACGTAAGTACGTTTAAGATTAAAAAATACTTTTTGTACTTAGTACAACAAATATTACATTTAAGACTTTTACTTAAGTAATATTCTAAACGGTGACTTCAATTTCTACCAAAGTCATTTTTGGGTAAGATATCTGTACATTTACTTGAGTATGGTTTTCAGGTACTTTATACACCACCACTGAACCAGTGTCATTCTATTCCGTACAAAAACAACTGTTAATGTAACCTAATAGGAACTAGAATGGTTCCTTAGTGTAATTTGAATCAAAATCTTTATTTCTTCAAGATTCATTGTTTTCTTGTTCAAACCCCCTATACACTTGCCAATAGATTGATGCACTATATGGACCGTACATGACAACATTATCTATAAACATTCTGACACCCACACATTTAATGGTTGTACCTCAAACACACTTGCAGAAATACCTAAAGTGAAAAGCAAACGGAGGCCCTGGAATGGATGACCATACCTTGCCCTTCACTATACAGGGCTATAGGGAGGGTCTGGAAAATGGCTAGAGTGTAATTTTCAACAGGCCAGAAGTGACTGGTTGTGGTCCAGGAAATTCCCAATGAGAAAATAACTAGTCAAACAGTCTAAATGAATTTACAGTAACACATAACAGCCCATACCTACTGTTTGTTAACATACAATGGATGATTGCCGTTCTAGTCAATACTTCACAGTATACATGCTACAGATCTCACGATGGATCATATTAAAAGTTGGAGGAGGACAGAATAGAGAAGTGCTGCTTTAACACTGTGTGAGATGAGGTTGTTAAGCTGTGGCAGGAGACTGAGAGAGAGAGAGAAACACTGAGGCCTGCATCTACGCCTGTGCAACAGCTGTGTTTCATTTGGACTCAGGAAGTCGCTCAAAGAAAATTCCTTTACTTCCCTTTTTTTCTCTGTACCTGCTATAAGACCCACTCACACTTGCCCAATGCAACACAACACTTGTGATGGAAATTTCCATGGCAACAAAACAACATTTTTCCACACTACACACAAAAAGCAGTCCATGTTTGAGTTGATTTTTGATTTGGTACATATATAAAAGTGATTTTTCAATATGCTCAAAAACCATTATCCTAGTTTTAGTGTAAATTAGCTTTCAGATTTCCTACGGCCTCTTAAACAACATTTTCCAAATTTTGAATTGCTAAATATGCTATAATTGAACTATTTTGGACCACTACCCAGACTTGTCCTCCAAAAAACAAACTTGAAAAATCATAAAAGATCTTCCAAGGGAGTCTAATCTGGTCTCAAAGAAAGTATATAGGGGCCTTAAGCAGCCATTACAAATTTGTTTGCACATTTACAGTGGGTGACTGATTCATAATTATGTTTTTTTAAGCCCTCCATAATGTCCAAACATTTAAGCAACAGTTAAAAAGCTAATGAGTTACTGATAAATTAAGCTGAGAAGTAAACCCTTCTGGGTCCAATCAGAGTTCAGACATTTCTGAAAAACAATTCTTTTGCCATTTGATAATAATTATAGCCTTATCTGTATGATCTGAATGCAACAAATGTGCAAAAGCTGTCAAAATAGAGTACTTCTTTTCATAATTTCATTTAAGCATTACCTCAACTGATTTCATGCTGGCTATTGTTTCGTTAATACACAAATGTGGAAGACATATCATGATTAAACATGACAGATTGGCATCCCTGAAGGCAAATGGTTTAACAAACATGATCAACTAGCAACAACAGACCCAGTCAGTCTCTTAAGATGAAGAGCAAACAGAATCTTGCAGTATGTCATTCTGCCTTATTTCAACATAAGAAATCAATGAGTTTTGTCATGTTAAAAATATTCTGGATATCTATCTCTGTGTGACCACTGCCAACATCTGGAATCATCACTCACAGTAAGACTCAAATAAAACGCAATTTGCATGCAATTCCTTTCAGTTTGTAGCATCCAAATTTTGTGAATCTGGTGCACATCTCTGGATCCAATCATCATGCCCCCAGCGTCCCTCATTAAAAGCCCCCTCTCTGGAATGTTAACAAGTAAGCGCTCTAAAAAAGGGGTATAACTACAGAGACAAATTACTACACCATTATGTTTGTAAACCTCTGAACTGTACTGCTCCACACCACTAGCATGCAACAGTAACATTTTTTCCCCTTTTTTGACAGCAAACAGGTTTATAACACTTTAAATAGGCACAAGCATCTGGAGCTTATTACACAAAGGAGAAAAAAAGTCAAAGGATGCAAGAGAAAATTTGATACATCATCCCTTCATGCCAAGGACTGAAGAACAAACATCTAAAATGTCAGCTCGGTTTACAATTTGGATGCAAGGAATACTTTTTTCCTCAAAGAACCCTTTATATTACTGGCTTCAACCTCATTTAAAAACACCACCATGGTACAGAAAGCGTGGTATATTTTAGCTTATGAATAACTTGAATGTGCCACCAAACCTGTGTATCCGTGTGGAAGAGGTCTGGACCAATTAAAACAGCACAGCCCATTACGCTGGAGCATTTTGACTGAGCGAGATTGAATCTTCATGGAAAACTAAATCCGTAAGATACACTGAGGAAAACCATGCCTTGAAATGTCTAGCAACTGTTACGCACTCATGGTTGGGCTACAGCATGAAGCCTTTGTTTGCATGTTTACTTGTCTCAGCTCAAATATAATCAGACACATGCAGTTTTGATACAAACAAATCAACAACAAGCGATTTAAAAAAAGCCTTTAACATTTCTGGATCCAACAGTTTTTTTTTTATGACATCAGCAACAAAATAAAGGCAGAAATAGGAATAAATCCTCTCTGGAGTTCAGAGAGAGGCAATAAAGTCTTTCCTAAGACATTGGCACAATCAGTGGGACACGTGTGGGCTGTTTTCAGCTCCACTTATTTCCTTATGTGATTAAGGCCATGTGCAGTTTTAGAAATCCAGAGAGACTCTGAAAGAATGAGATGACATGGAGCTAGCGAAAACAACTTCGAGAACGGGATAAACCTACAAAACGGTCTTTCGAGATAAATTCAACATATTTAGATTGTGCTGCTTAGAATGGAAAAAATAAGACAAGAAACACAAGCATATATATGCTGCTTATGTTCAGCGCTGCAAGCCATCTGTATTGTGTAGAAATAAAGTGCAAGCGAAAGAGGAAATCATAAAAAGGATGTATGGAAAATGTGTGGAGACAAAAACAGAGATAATTCACGGCCAGCCAGACAGGCAGATCCCACTCAGAATCTGAGACAGGAAATCAAAATCTGAAGCCAAGAGCCTCTGGCTAATGAGCTGAAAGAGAGATTCTGCTCTTGATATTGGTGTACTTCACTAAATAAATGCAAATACCTTTAAATACATTCTTTTCCTGCTACGTTTCCCAATGGTTTAACAGTATTAAGCATATAACTTAACTTCATATAAAGTCATACATGACTGGGTTTTCATTTTCTTATGTAATGTAACATCTGTCTTGGTGATTGATGCAGAAAATTCTATAAAAACCATAGCAAGAAAACGTTGGCTTTAATGCATGCAGAGTGTTGCAACTTTTTTTGGCAGCGGCTCGAATGAAGTCACACAAGCTCACCTTGTTCTTATTCCAGCACACAATATGTTATTTTTATTGTTGTTATATTTGATTGTGCAATTTCAATGCAAAGCAGCTCTTTTAGTCTACGTCTACATCTTGAAGAACATCTTCCTTTCCTTGAAAAGAAGTAACATTATAATTGCAAACCTCTGGTGTTCGCCCACTTGAGTGTTCTCATACTACTGCATTTAGTGGCTTAGTATTAGGTGGGATACAGTCTTTCTAATCTTTTCACTCACAAACAAACCAAAATAAGCTACATTCATAATACATTGAGACAAGGAGATTTGTATTCTTTTAAAACACTAATGTTTTAGTTATTAGACTGTATCTGTATGTGTTTAGGCATATCTACAGTAGTTGCTATAGTATTGACGTGAGTGTCAACCAATGCCAAATGAGTTTCAAATAAACCGGCCATATGGAGAGAGCTGAATAGTTTCACACTTATGTACACTATGGCATCTGTTTTCCTTATAAGTATAAACACATGCTTCATTATTAACCCGTAACATTAGAAACATTAGGCCATAAGGGCACATGCCATTATATTTATACATGATCAAGATGAAAGACTGAACTCATCTGAGCAGTGCACTTACCAACAAAACATTTAAATAATCACACTCTGCCTTACAGAGAAAAGCAGAAACATTGTGTGTACCATGAGAGCTCAAGACTGACCTGATATTTCAGCAGCAAATTAATTATAGGCCCCTCCCATGTCCCGTATTTCTGTACAACTGAACCAGCCATGCTTTGATTATGATTTTATTAGTCTTTTGCATGATAAATAGAAACAGAAAATCGTGCTATGCGCACTTTATGTTAAATAAAACTAAACCCTTTACAGTTCCAAATGATACTTTTACCTTTATGAGTAAAAATTACAGCATATTTAATTAAGTCGTTTCTACTGAAAAATAGGTAATAATCCTAATAATATGATGATTCATTTTTCAATATATATATTAAAAAACAAATTATCGTTTGCTGGTGTGTACGCAAATATAGTTATCATTATCTTTACAGTTATTGTGCTTGGTGTGAACGGGCCTTAAAAATGTAAATTACAAATACTGACAACTAACAAGTGAAGTGCTAAAAATAAAAATAAAAACTATACCACATAAATAATATTAAAATAACACTGATCATAATAGGAACATGGAAAGTTCTAGGAAGGATGCTATTGTTCCATACTGCATCTGCATTCTTTATACATGCAATTAAAAAGAATATAATTTTTAATTTACATTTTATTTGCTTAGCAGATGTCTTTGTCTAAATCCCAATTCGGCATTTTAGAATTGAATTTTTTTGGTTAAAACCGAATGTATTTTACAGTACAGTGTATAGTACATAGTACTTAATTATGCAACATGAAGCAGAATTCAAACACAGTTAAACTTAACAGCCTCAAGGTTAAAACATTTACTTTAAAGAGAATCTAGAGGGACTCGTACTAATGACCTCAGTGATAGAAATCATACTATGAAATAAAGGTTTGCTTTCAATCTTTTATAGTTCTGGTTTTATAAGGAACCGAGAGGAAAGCACACCGCTGGGGCTAATGAAAAGAACACCTCCCACAATGGTACTGTTGCCTGAACTGATTTTCAATACGGCTCATTGGTCTTGACAGTACTGTGATGTCATCTAGATGTATCCATGGAGAATCAAAACAGCCCCCTCATTCAGAACACTGTAATGTTCTGGAATCTGGCCCTGAACTTTCATGACACAGAAAGAGGGGGGGACAGACCCTCTGAGCAAGTGCAGATTATTTTTGGATCTGGATGAATGTGTTCATACCTCTCCTTAGAGACACTTGATCGAATGATAATTGAATTGTTATGTACGTGTTTCTTCAATAAACATAGCAAGCGAGTGATAAGAGGGTGACCACAGAACAAAGTCATATTATACGCTGATTTACAATATGATTCTGATGTCAGCTAAAAATGATGACTATCAGTGCAGAGAGATTTTCATTTTCCTGTTTTCTGTGTGCATAATTATGGGGTGACATTGGTTTAATATCTGAAGTCTCGGAGGTATGATCTCATTTCATCAAGGGTTTTGCCAAAAAACATGTTTGGCAACAAAAAGTCAAGAGAGACCCTTGAATACAGTAAATTACAGCACTAAACAATGATCTTCCATGAAATGAATGGCACAGTTCAGAGTCAACAATTCCTTCATCCACATTCAAACACAACAGGCATTAATGCCATTTAAAACTGTGTAACTCTTTCTTCTTCTTTCCTTTCTTAAAGAGACAGTTTATCCAAATATGTAAATTATGTAATTATGTACATATATAATTCCAAATCCATATAATATTATTTGTTCAATTAAACACACATGTAGATTTTCCTACTTTTCTGTTCTGTAGTTTGCCAAGGACTGTCAAGCTCACAAACATGACAAAAACATAATTAAATGGATAGTTCACTCAAAAATGAACATTTTCATAATTTACTCACCCTAACATTGTTGCAAACCTGTATAAGTCTCTTTCTTATGTTGAACACAAAAGAAGATATTTCGAAGTATTTCAAAGAACAGTTATTGGTCCCCATTGACTTCCATAGTAAGGAAACCATCAACTGTTTGCTTACCAGCATTCTTCAAAATGTCTAGGGACCTATAATGTCCAGTCATAAAAACTAAATTTACTGTATAACACAGAATATCACAAAATTTGTGACATGGATAAATCAAACCACAATACAGACTAGTGTCTGTGAATATTAATGTGAATAAAATACTATTTAAATATGAATTCTGCATCTTCTGCATGTCTCAGCCACACATTTTCATTTACTAATGTGACACACATAAGCGTGCATGATGCTCACAGTTTTTAGCCTCAATATACGAGTACATGAACACATGAGCATAACCTCTAGAACTGCTCGGAATGTCACTTCATGAGTATTTTACTGTTTCTTATCAGTAAAACTGTAATCGTATCATATACAAACAGAAACCTAAAGGTCTTCACAGCAAACTGTTAAAATAAATGTGTGGTTCAACTTGAAGAAACTGTGACAGAAACATATTACTTAATGTAATGATAGTATTACTGTTATTAGTAAAATTATTATTATTAAAACATTATTATTTAAGGAGTATTTATCAAAAAATATTTACCAGATTTTATTTGGCAGAAAATGTAAATGCTGAACAAACAATTTGTGTAATAAATAAATGAATAAATAAAATAATCATAAATTATGATTTTTTTTTTTCAATAAAATCAATTAGAGATGCTTTTAATAATTAAAATTTGGTAAGAAAAAATTGAATTTAAGAACAATATTTTTTTTTTCTTAAAACATATTTCATAGGGCCTTAAAATGAAATGTTTGTTAATTGTTTATTGTAAAGAAATCTTCTTTTATGGTTAACTTATGAAAAAAACCTCATACAGGTTTGGAATGACGAGAGGGTGATAGATAGATTTGTGTGAGCAGTGTTATTTTAGCATTAATTACATACTATTATAGTATTTATTATTATTTTAAATGATCGTTTTTCATTTTTTACATTCTACATTTTTTGCGTTTTGGTGAGTAGTTATTATTTATATTTATATTTATTTTAGTTTTAGTAATGGAACTTATTTTTGAGTTAAAAGACCATGCCACTGTTTTTGAAAATAGGCTCATTTTCCAACAGTTGAGTTTTACCGCTTTCAAATCCATACAGACCAGACCTGGAGATCGACTGTATGTATTCGAAAACAGTAAAACTCAACTGTTTAACTCTAGGGGAGTTGGAAAATGAGCCTATTTTCAAAGTTTTTTATATATTGTTCATATTTCATTTAATTTTAGCTTATTTCAATTAACAAAAAATATTTTACACTTAAGTTGTACTCTTACCTGCCTGTGTTTAAAACTGAAAATTAAAAATTGTTAGTTGCAATGTTGGTGTATAGAGGAACCGTTTTTTTTTTATTCGAGATGCAAGAGGAATTATTATTTAATTAGAAATGAATAAAATACTTGCAACTTCACCATAAAGATGGCGATCAAGAGCCCAGAATGTTGGGATGTACCTCACAAAATTATTGTATGCCTTCAAAAGGCTTGTATATGAGTCGCATGAATAACTTTTATGATATTTTTATGGTGTTTTTTGTTCTTTTGGAGCTTGACAGCTGTGGTCACTGAGGACTGCGTAAAGAGTCTTTAAAAAATTCCTTAGGTGAACTGTTCCTTTAACCTCTTTATTGTGTATCGAATGTTCTAGTAGGGGTGCAGTCATCTGCGTTGATGGGAGGAGCGTGGGTTGGGGGGTTTGGAGCAGGAAAGGTTCATGCTAGTGGGTGGCCCACCGCAAGGGCTGGATCCTGACTCAGCAATCAAGGCTGTTCGTTACCGCAGCAACTAAGCTTAGCCTGACATAAGCCAGAAGAGCGCTCGTAAGCTTCATCACTTTACGCAGCCAATAAAACCCACTGAGCACTTTAATAAACTTCCATGCCAGACATGCTTGACACGTCATAGAACAAAGAGCAACAAACACCAGGACAAACGGTGCCACTCCACCCATTGTGTAAGTGACTAAGAAACAAAATATAAACACTAATTACGTTTGGAGACATAAAAAACAAACTACAAAACCAAATGGATGTGTTTGCACCACTAAATGGAGCCATGTCCAATTAAACTACAGATGTACCATGAAGAAAAAAACCCTGTGATATAGTTTAAAGTAATTACTGTCCAAACGTCAGCCATCAGAAGAAGAATTCCTCTAGCTTTTTCGCAATCATTTATTATTTATGTATTCGTATCTGAGTTAAATTATACTTTAAAAAGGACGAAAAGGTAACCCGATCAAGAATAATATGGTGCGTCAGTCATCTTGACAGCCAAAGTAATCAAAGCCTCAGAAACAAAGGCACTATGCCTCCGTCTTGGCCAGTTCTGCAAAACGGATTGCCAGTAAGTAGTACTCAGAGTCGAGCAAAGAAAAATACACATCTTTCTTTTACTCTGCCTTTTTTTTTTTCAGGCCAGGAAGCGCAGAGTTGATTTTGGCAGAGTTGGAAGCCAAAAGATTTTCATTAATATATCAGACACCGCGCTGCACTCGAGGCCTTTCTTTTATTGGTAATGCCAAAAGAAAAGAGTTGGTCTCCATCAGTGACATGTATTGTTTTTGAATGAACGCCAGACCTTGTGTTGCAAGGAAAGGCACAGAGTCCATCCATCATTTAGGTGTGACACCGTATCATATGGCAGTATGTTATAGTGGCTAAGAACATCTCCGAAGACTGGACGGATGCTAACTTGACCCTTTGAGTCTAACAGATGGTTTCTTTTACAAGCTGAATTTATATCTATTTGTCAAGAGTGAACAAGGAGAAATTTGGTAGCAGTCCTTGTTTATGCGAGGAGACCACCACTCCTGATCTGTTCCCTTTCATACCAAAGCATGACTACTAAGAAGTATGAATTTAGTCAAGGCCTTCAACAACAAGACAATTCAGCATAAACAAGCAAGATTTACTCTAAATCTTTCTTGTCAGTATGTAAACTACATTGTTTTAGACAGAATTGTTCAGCTCAGATTTGTGTAGCTGCTTATCTCCTCTTTCTAAAGTGTCTCCACCACTCAAGGCTCAAGCAAAGGTGCCTTTAAAGAGTCAAATTCAACTAGCCTGACCCAGTGTTGACCCAAAGCCTCTCCAGAATCCTTACAGCCCATGCCATGAACCTCCTGCTGGGAAGTGGTCATTCATGCATCGAGTGGAGAGGAAAAAAAAGCCTGTTCTCAGTTGGAGAACTTTGTACCATCCTCCTAATCCAGGCTGGAGCAGGATTGAGATAAGGATAAAATCCTCCAGACCCCCCTGTCAGCTCACCCCGCAGACCCTGTGGGCTGAAGGACAGACAAATGTTCTTTCTCCATCTACCTCCATCCTGCACGCATACTGAAAACACACTAGCATGTCATGTTTCAATACAGAACATCAATGCATGTAGAACCCCGGAGGGGAGGGGGTGCATTAAACAAGTACTCTGAAAGCATTCTTCCCTAGTAATAATAAACCTGAGCCAAATTAAAAACACTCACTCTGACTCAAACGTATACTATATCAAATGCATCCTCACTACAATACATGTAAACAACAACAGTCACACACTACAGAAACTCTTTTCTTAATCAGTGATTTGAGAAAAGACAGATTTTCAGTCGTGTTTTCAAAAAAAAAAATTACATTTTCTAAATGAAATGTTCTTTTTTTTTTTTTTTTTAATATAAACCTCCTTTATGCCTTTAAACAAATGCAAACAAACAAGCATTATACCCTGAAAGATAAACTGTTCTCAAGATGAAGGTTCTCAATAAAAGAAAAATATAAAGCACACCCAAATGAATTTCTGTATTTCCTCACATCTCTAAATTCCCCATCCAGGACTCTTTCCCAATGGCATTGAAAACCACTAAAAAAACGAATTTCCATGTCAATGGCTTATAAAATGTAAAAAGGATCTCTTCTGTTCCACTGGGATAAAGAGTAACTTTTGCCAACTATCTGGCAGCACTTTGATATTTTGAGTGAAGGGGAAAATAATCAATTTAATAGCGAAAATGTGTTAAAATCAAACTGTCGACAGATCCAAACAGACAGCTTTAACTGTCTGATATTGCCACAGTTTCAAGGAGCTAGTTTCCAACACTTTCTGCCCATGAATGCACTAACTCAGCGAAAAGGGCTGTGCTGGGATGCAATGTATCCACTGAGAGGACACACACTTCTACATGAACCCCACAACCCAAACATTCTGCTGGATTCCTTCACCAAACTTCCTCACTCATTCCCTACACCCACCTTACACCCGTAAAGCCAGGAAATGAGTCTGCATTACAAGAAATACATCTGCGACTCTACAAGTTACAACAGAAACACCAGCAATTAAAACTCTGTAGATGTAGGCTGGTTTAATATTTTTTAATGGTCTCAAAGCAAGTTTCAAACCAAACAAAGAACCTAGACCATGCGATTTTGGAAAAAGCAATAGTTTTCAGTCTGTAGTAGCTGATATGTGTTCTGGACCAAATAAACATTCAACATCTCTGACTATATACTACAACCACTACATTTCCTCCATTCATTTTCGCTGTGTGAACAGTTTTTATCCACATAGGCTCAATATAGGCATTCTAACCCTAACCCTAAGCCCAAAGTGTAGACTATAAACCTCTTAAATAACCTGTATTCAGTTAAATTAACTTAACACTTCACTAAAGTATTTAAAACAGATGAGTTACATGACAAATTCACCCAGTACCACTCTTCTGCTGTGACAAATGAGCTGTGGGCTCGAGTCCAACCACTCTTAGGAGCTACACTCTTAATGTTTGTGCCCTTTATCAACTCATTCCTCTACCTCACTGGTCAAATGGCACATTATTACTCTGCATGAAATGAAATCTAAGTCAAACTGGGAAATTACTCACGCTGCTTTAATAAGTGCTAGTTGGATGGTGGTAGCACAGCCAGAAACCTGAAACCTCTTTCTGGACCACCAAAGACTACAGATTTACAAATGCCTTAATGCATAGGTAATAAACTATCGAATTACACAGTTAATGTGATTTGTTGTTGGAGGCCTCTCTTGGAAATACACTGGCTAAATTAAACAAGTCACTTCTTAAAAGGAAAAAGGTATGAGATTTAGGGCTGATGTTAAATGAACATACATATCATCTGCCTCTATGAAATGTGTGATGAGTGGAGTTTTTAATATAATTAGGGATGCACTGATTTTAAAATTCTGGTTTAAGATAAAAGGCGGAGAAGGAACTGAGGCATCCAGATTTGTTCACTAAAACATACGTCTGATGGACTAATGATAATAGCACATGTTTAGAGGTGAAAACAACTGCGGTGCACACCAGGGCATGACCTTGTGTAACTTATAATCAGCTTTCCTGACTATAATTTAGAATCCAATGCACCTTTCAAACACTAAAAATGCCCCCAAGCTAATATAAGCAGAAGAAGGAAGAAAACAATTAAGCACATCTATATTGATTATGAACTGACTGCAAATTCATCAGGCACCGCAATATACTTACCAAACCTTTTGTAGCCAAAAGACTGCACTTCCTCTTCATCAGTGAAGTCGTCTGCAAAAGTAACAAATCACAATCAAATTAGTATAGTAAGCGATGCAGGCCTGTTAATTAAATAATGTCCTAAACCAGAACATATTTTCTACATGACTCTACTGTAAGACACTATATATTTATATATATATATATATATATATATACACACACACACACACACACACACAAAAAGCACATCAGCATATTCTGCGTCACATAATCCTTCAGAAATCATTATAATATTCCGATCTGGTGTTCAAGAAACATTTCTTTATTATTATTAAAGATGAGAAGAGTTGTGCTGCTTAATATTTTAGTGGAAACTGTAATAGGTTTTTCTTTTTTAGGATTCTTTGATGACTAGAAACTTAACAATCAAGCATTCATTCGAAATAGACGTATTTTCTAACATTCTACATGTATTTACTGTCAGTTCAACACATCCTTCCTGAACAACAGTATTCATTTATTTATTTCTTTTCTTTCTTTTTTTTTTTTTAAATTAACTGACTCTCTCTCTCTCTCTCTATCTTGGGAGTTAGAGAAATTTGGTGAAATATTATATTACACATTATTCGGCAAAGACAACAAGCTCTAAAATGTTATAGCACCACATAAATGTAGGGCTGGCTATCGTTCAAAAAATGTTGATACCGATACGATACCTTGAGTTCAATACCGGTTCCTGAACGATATCTTTTTGATACCGATTTTATGAAATCAGTTTTAACAAAATTACATTATCTCAAAAAATTACATTATCTCATTATCTTCTGAGCCACTGCACAGAAAAAAATCTATCCAACACAATGAATCAGTGCAAATTAGTTTTAATAAAGTTCAAATAGTTTTCAGTTTACACATCTGTTATGCTACCTTTACACTAGCGCATTATTATTTATTCTTACAATAGCCTTATCATTTTTTTCCCCTCTGAGAATTTTGTGTATTCAGATTTTTTGAATTAATTTTTTAATTAATGAAGATTTCATTTTATTGTTGGAAAATAAAGGGGATTTTATATCACAGTTTAAAACACTGAAGAAATACTCTTTTAATCATTTCTGTAGTAGCCTATTATGTACATTCTACTCAACAATAGTAATATATTTCTGCTGCCATGTCCAAACCAAACTTTTATTTTGATGGCTTGCCATTAATACCTTTACAGTTCTGTGTGTACATGATATGACGATAGATTTACTCAAATGGAACGGTCAAATGCTCTTGAAGTAACCCTCGGAGCAGTTCTGGAGATGTTATTCATGTAACCTTACTGTATTTATGTCCTCATTTAGAGAGACTCAAGACGTTAATATCACCGGAAGCGTCATGCGCAGGTCAGTGTGCTAGTAAACAAAACTGCGCATCTGCACCATACATTAAGAGACACGCAGAATTCATCTTTTTTTGCAGTTAAATATTGACAAATACTATTGAAAGCGGGAGGGTGCTCACTTGTGGGACATTCTAAAATGCTTAACGTTAAAAACGGCTTACGCCACGGTCAGTACCTCGGTCGGTAATTCAGTCGGTACCTAAAAAGTATCAAACTCGATACCCAGCCCTGCATAAATGTGACAATATTCATATGTTTTCTATATATAGGCCTATATATATGAGTGAAATATTATAACATACATTACTAGGCACAGATAACAAGCTCTGAAATGTCATAGCACCACATAAATGTGACAATATTCATGGTTTCTACATACAGGTCTATATAATTTAGTGAAATATTATAACATATACATTACTAGGCACAGACAACAAGCTCTGAAATGTCATTACACCCAATATATGACAATACTCATGCTTCCTCAGAAACAAGGTCAATATATTATGCTGAGATAAATAACATAAACAAACACATAACATCAGCTTTGGAATCGATGTGGTCTGCAATCTGACTGCTGAAATAACATTGGCCAGGATGGTCCATTCATGAGTTAACTAAATGATACCATCCTTTACTTCCTCTTCCTCTTCCTGTCCTGCAGCACTCTCTCATGTGGCTACCATGCTCATGGGAAAGGAGAGGGGTGACTCCAGGCGGTTTTATGTGTCATTGTCCAAGGCCAGAGAAAATAAAGAAGGAACACATGTTTCTGTAGTTGGAGCCCACTCCCCCTCACTCTGATACTAAACCAGAGTCAGAACCGCAGGTGGGTGGGGGAACAGTCCATTAGAAACCCCACAGAGTGTGACCTCAGGTCCAGCCATCCAACTGGACAGACATACAGCCCATAGAAACCTCAGAGTGGAAAACCGGGGAACAAACAGCTTGGGACAAAGAATTGTAGACCGATGCTGACAGCTATTTTAGTATTTTAGCTGAAAATAACAACAAAAGTCTGGGAAATGCAAAGGAACAAAACTCCCACACACCCAAAAAACAACATTTTTACAAAGCCACAGTCAGAAACTTGACATTGCAAGAGAAATATTGCTTGAAATAAAACTTTGAAGGTTAAAAATGTTATTCATGGAGGAGTATCACAGAAGACTGTGGATGAGCATTACTCAGGGGAACAACAATTCACTGTGTGTGGTCTAAACACCCTTATTAGTTTTTTTTTTCAATGTGCTGTTTTCTCCATTTACTTATCGTTGATATGTTAATGCTTTGAATTGATTTAATGGTAAATAAACAGTTATCTAACAAAAATATGAGTTATTTTACTTACTCTGAAGTCCAAACCCTAGGCAACCCTAGTTTCTTGTTTTAGTCTTGTTTTTACACATTAAGAAGTCAATTATTCAAGAAGTATTTATTTCTAATTACACTTTATTCAATTCTAATCGAATTTGCTTTTAGTTCAATATGAACTCACACAATATTTACATTGAAATGTCCACTAGATGGCAGTCTTTTGGTTAAAAATGAGAAGAAGTTCAATGTTGCATAACTCATAAGGCACAAAAATGTGATGTGGAGGCTTGGTGTTTGTCAAAACATCTGGTCACTGGACATGCAAAATGAGCCAGGATAGGGAGATGTGGGGGTTGTTTTTACTGTAAGTGGCTCTCTGAGTCACACGTTTAAATTTTGGTGTGCAACTGAGATGGAAAACATCTTGGCTCGTAGAACATCCAAGTTTCAACAACCTCTGAAAATACAGAGGATCTTTTCATTTTTATTTATATAATCCTGACCCTTTATTTCCACAGCACAAATTACTGTAACTTAAAATTAACAGCACATGACACTTCTAAAGTTGCACTCATTAAGTTTTCGTAAGTTTTAAGTCATTCATCCCAATAGTATAGCAGTGTGGACCCACTTCATGCAGAATCAAAAAAATGTTCCTAGAAGATTGGATATGTCTGTAAAATCTCAAATGAGTGCACATTATTTAAATATCAACATATTACTAACATTTATTTTTTTATATTTCTCGAAAGTTCTGTTAATATCTTTTTGCGTAAAACTTTTAAGTGGCCCGTAATAGAAAAAAAATGACCAATGCACTTTTAATTAAAATTAATGAATCTGAACACTTAACTGAACATTAACACGTTTAAGTCTCTCGGTTTTAATAAGACCTTTGCTGAAATGAGATTTAACACGTTCTTCAACCCTTAAAGGAACATCTTCACACCCCGCCAGATGTTTAATTTGTAACGTGGCCATGTGTTTTGATTTGTTTTAAGATAGAGGGAGCAGTGTCGCTTAACATCCCACACAATAGCCGGGTCAGCAACACAAGGTTGAGTGTAGATCCTTCTATTCAGCTGTCTTATAACAGTTCAGCCAAACAATCCGCCGACCTTAGACACTACGTCCAGATGTTTCGTGCACTGGAGTAACACACATTCCTCTCACAAGAAAGAAAGAAAGAAAAGCAGAAAAACTGAAGAGCGAAACGCGTGGATAGACTCAAGAGACTACTCTTAAAAAGACAGTGCACTAAAAACGTGTAAGCAGCGGATAGTTTGAAATGCAACTTACCCTTCATTGTGGTAAAACTAAGGTACACCGTTCCGTCACGAGCCAAAAGTTCACATCAATCTCATGACAATAAGCGCGGACCCAAGAATCGCGCTCGCGCACTTAAACGCTGACGTTTTACAGATGCGAATATTCCACCTGAAACATGCGTAGATGTTTATCACCCCCTCAATCCCTGCGACTGACGCTAAACTTATAAAAAAATTATAAAACAACAAAAGACACGATGTTTAATAAGTCGAAGGCTACAAACTTCAGCTCAAGACGCAAACTTTTTCTCTCTCTCCATGGGAACGTGTTCGCGATGGAAATTCACTTTTGAGGTGAGCGAGGATGCCTCCTCTTCTGCCTTTTGGCTGCAACCCGAGAACCAGAGAGAAATTGGGAGTCCGTAGGGTGTCTGTTAGTCCACTTGTTTTCTACATGAACTGAATCTCTTAAAGGAAAACCAGGTGAAAAGCAGCAGCCTCCTCTTCTCTGAAACTCTGAATGCGCTGCACCGCATCTGGAGTTTAACTTCCTCTTGGCACATGGGAGGGTCTTACACGTTGCACGAGTTAGTTTTTCTTGAGCTTGGAGTGCTGTGAAATCTTAATCTGTAAAGAAACAGTACAGAAAACATTACTTCTCAAATTACTACGTGATTGTGTTTACTCAAAAACTCAGCATTTTAAATAGGCCTACCTTCCTGTTATGATGGCTTAACATGGGTTAAACTTCACATGGGCCAAACTTTCAGTGTAGAAAAGTCTTCATCAACACTTTTAAGTATGTATTAGACTGGAATAATGTATATAAAGTGCAGACAGGAGTTGTGACAAATCGAAGTTATATATCAGTAACTACAAAGTTTTGAGCCAAAATTTAGTTAGCCTACAAAAATGAGTGTTTTCTCTAGCAGTAGCTACTTTTGCGTGTTGGTTTTAAATATCTAGTTCACAACCCTCCTAAATTCATATTACTTAGCAAATTTTATTCTCAAAACTATAAAAAATAAAATATTTCTCTGTAGTTGGTGGATAAACAAGTGTACAAAGCAACATGCGTTTTAAAGTGATAGGGATAACCTGATGGCATAACAGTATAACCATTGACTTCCATAATATGGGAAAAATACTATGGAAGTCTATGGCTACCAACATTCTTTAAAATGTCTTCTTTTTTTGTTTAACAAAAGTAATAAACTCATATAGGTTTGTAACAAGTGGGTGTTTGTAAAATTTTTAGGTGAACTATACCTTTAAGCATTATGTTACACAATAACATAATTACATTATATAATTATTTATTACAGTATTTTTTTCAAAACTGTTTTATTAGCCTACTTAAAGTTAGACTGAAAAGCTCATGTAGACTGTAAAAATCATTTTTTATATACATTTATATTATATACAGGATACATTTTCTCTCTCAAAATATACTCATTCAAAAATATTATGTTGATCATGTGTTTAATGTAATAAAATATTTTCAAAACTAAATTGCATGTGTTAAATGACAACAACATTAACATGATAATATAGATTTGCATACATGCTTTATATAAAGTGTTACTGAATCTCTTTCTTTATCAGTTATGGTGCTATTTTTCAAATGAATGTCTTAGGTATGCCAGTGTATTGGCTCTGAATCCCAGGGCTGCCAAGTAGAAAGTCCTTTGCGTGTGTTGACTGTTGCTCAAAATTGCTTGCACAATTGTTCCGCTCCCTTCGGGTTTAATAAGCACACAGCTCATTTTGTTCTTTCTTTGCATTTCTCTCTAAATCCCTTTGCCACAGGGATCCGTGATTAATTATTTGACATCCCGCTGGATTGTTCAGAATCGTGTGATCTGCTGCGCCACACAAGTCAAGCACCACACTGGCCAGAAATGTTTTTCCAACTTAACGAGGCTAAGTGCTAACGTAAAAAAAACAACTCCAACGTATTAAAGCTGCACTGCTGGGCTCTAAACCGACTTTATATGCCCTCTTAAGTATCAGAAGCTTTTGTGCCAGAGCAGGTGCCTTTGCCTTATCCATTTTTATTTACCTCCAGAATGACACTTTTCTTTCAAATTTAACATAGTGACCATAGTTTCTACCAAAATACTGTAGTTGCTACTGTTGTTACAGAAGTGAAACAAAATGATTCTGAAAGCTTACAGCATTTGAAGGACATCCGAGATGGTAAAAATCTGGCAACTTTACATTTTCATAAGGAAGAGGGTCTGTATCGTATACTAAAGCAATGTTTTCATTGCATGTTCTGTCGTTACTGTTTATATGTATTCTGAGGTTTCCGTCCTCTCAGATCCAGTAATTCACCCTCGCCGTGCCAACCGCTAGGTCTTTGGCACTATATGAGCGTGACAGGTCCAGATAGGGATATTAGAAACAGGTGTGTTTAGACTTAGCAGAGATGGACATACCAGTGGCCCATATTTCTGTTTCTCATTAGATGTTAGAAAATACTATTTTCAGGGTCACAAGCCATGAAGAGAGGGCACTTTTACAAGGACATGGTGTGCTAATGAGAAACGTGAGGGGAATGTGGGCCTATACCATGTCTTTGTTGCCAGTTTCTGCTTTTTTTATATACACAAGGTTGATTTAATACCTTGAGACTTTAAGACTTTGTGATACAGATTGTATAGAAACTATATTTAACTTACCTTTACCTACAACTGACCTTTATCCAAATTTACCTTTTATAAAAAATCAATAAAAATATAAAAATGCCATAACACAATTAGCAAACACTGCCATTTAATACCTTTTTTTTTTTTTTAAGTAATTCATGCTTCAGCAAGGACATTCAATAATAATAAATGCTGTTGTTTTAAACTATTTATTCATCAACAATTGAAAAAGTACTGTATCACAATTTACTAAGAAATATGAATCAGTTTTGAAACATGTCAACATTGATAATAATAAAAAATGTTTCTCAAGCACCAAATCAGCATGATTTCTGAATCATAACTAGAACGCAGAAGACTGGAGTAATGGCTGCTGAAAATTCAGCTTTACATCACATAAATTGCATTTAAAAATATATATCTATAAAAATAGCAAAGAAAAAATGCAACAGTTTTTCACAATATAACTGGTTTAAGTGTAAAAATGCAACCTTGCTGAGAAGCTTCTTTCAGAAACATTAAAAGGTGTATTGTGTTAAAAAATATATAAATGCTGCATGTATGTAAATATGTATAACTTGGTTCTGAGAACAGCTGAACAAAAGCTAGTTTTGGTGGCTGGATTACATCTCGGAAGGTTATAACCTCTAAATGCTTTAATTGGATCGTCTCTGGTTCTACTTAGTATAAATAGAAGTGTTCAGGTAAAGATAAACAACACACCTTCCCTCTGCAGCAAACAGCATTCATCGCACTGAACAGTAGGAATTTTCTGGTGAGTTCCTATACTATAATCTTTATATATTGCTAGATTGCTTGGTTTACTTATCTCTCATAATACACCATGAAATATGATCATGGTATTATTTATATTATTTTATACTTTGTAAAGATCCTGTGGACAGATTACTTATGATCTCAAAGTGTATTTTTACTGTGGACAGAAATCAAATATGCTAAACGTGAATTGCATTGTTGATATATAACTGATTTAATGATGATCTAAAAACAAACAGATCAACAATGAATAAAAGCAATTAGGCAAGAACATTCAATCTACAGATAATTTAATTATAGAGCTAATTCTATACTAGACAAAGTCATCTGTGGCATTTAAGAGCACATCCTCATTTTGACTAATGCAGACACTGTTGTGTAACAAACTTGGCCACAAATGTAAATGGCAGAATATGATGTACTGATTGTTTTACCAGCACTCACGTATGATGTGACATCTTTACAACACTGGCTTTTGACTTGGACCTGCCAAATGTGGTGGCTCTGTTGTGTTCATTTAAGACAACAGATGGTCATGAAGTAAAGCTGCTGAACTTGTGCATCTCTTGTGGTATTTCTACAATATTTTCTCATATGTCTGGTTGCTGATCTTAAAAAAAAGGACCAAATGTAGGGTTTTGGGTAGATACTCACAAGATTTATTTTGCTCTATAATATGAAGCCAAATTCTGTAACGTCTTCCACCTTCTTAATCCCAGAAAGAAGCTTCTAGAGAATTGAGCCTCAATTCTCAGTGGAAGTATCTGGAACTTGGAAGCAAACATAAAAATGGATTAAATAATAACAAACCGACCACACACACTAAAGAGTGACATAAACTGACTATAAGTGTCCTGAAGGTTATAAAACACTGAATTTTTCAGTGAAGATGTAGTGCCCCTCAGTGGTTACTCACAGCTCTTACTGCTCCATCATTCTAATGATTAAGACTGACTTGGGACAAAAAAGAAAAGATGTCTTATTATTGTGTATTGTAAATTATAAGGCCTATTTAATGTTTGTAATTATTTTATGAAAGTCTCTAAAGCACCTACTTGTTTCCTGAACAGGTTTTGTTACTCCTTTGAAGTTGCTGGATGAAGATGAGGGTGTTGATCTTCTCTCTGGTTTTCCTGGCGTCTCTGGGGGCCTTTCACTGTGCCCCTGAAACTGCCCTGCCTCCGATACCAGCCAACGCTCTCAAACGTGAGTGCATTCTACAGCCGAAGAGATAAATATCATAACTATGTGCTCAAATTAATACACAAAATCACTGAACAACCTAATGACATGTAGCTCAATGACATGAGCTCAACCGTGATGGTCTTTCAGGCCTGTCTCTGGAAGGGGAGAAGCTGGTGGATCAGGAGGTCAGCAAAGCACTGTTTGGGATTAAACAAATGAAGGAGGTAATGGCCAGGAATGAAGAGAAACATGCAAACCTCATGAAGTCACTCAGGCACAGCGGGGAGAAGAAAAAGGTCTGTGAATATTCAATTGGAATTCTTAGTCTTTCTACTTGTAACCAAAAAATACATAAATGTAGTACTATTTTGATATAAATGTTTGAAACCTGTCATTGGCTTCTTGCACCATCAGGGGGCAGCAGAGATTGCACAGGACATAGAAAAGAAGCTGAATGAAGCCGAGCAGCAGTGTAAGGAGTCTCTAAAGTCTTCCTGGGATGAATGTCGACCTTGTCTTGAGGACACCTGTAAGAACTTCTATACCAACACCTGCCGTCGTGGATTTGCCACCTTCACCAACAAAGTATAAATTCTCATCCATCTTTGCTGTTCAAATGCTGTGTTTTGAAACTACTTGATTTCATTGAATCAAAATACCAAAGTTGCATCATGTATTTTCTAATTCTCCATAGCTACAGAACTTCTTCCAAAGGCTGAGCTATCGCTTTGGCCCTCGTGATACTCAGGAAGAGGTTGTGCTGAACCAGAGCGCAGAGAATCCTGACCTGGAGGTGGTGAGGATCGAGGACTCCTTCAGCAACCTGCTGACCAAAGTGGGAACCCTGGTCAACCGCAGTGTCGTGCTGGTCTCTCGCTTCCACCATGAGCTGGACCAGGCCCTACGCAGGGCTCTCGGCCCTGAGCTTCAGGAGGATAAAGAGAGCGAGCTGGTGCTCAAGCCTGCCAATAAAGCTCTGGATTCTGCCTTTCTGGAGGGTGTGGGACTGGAGGATGTGCTGGAGTCCTTCTTTGACTTTGGTAGAAGTGTGTTGGAGGAGTTTGGGGCTGTAGTCACACAAGCCTTCAGTGACATTCATGATGCTATGGAGAAGACAGAGGAGGATAAAAAAGGTGCTTTATTCTGACTGTGTTCAGAAAAAAATGAAAATTTGTCCCCTTGTTAATGTAAATATTATAACCAAGTAATAACCTACCCCTTAACCTAACTCTACTCTATGTAGTTACCTTGTATTAGAGTACTTTGTTAGGTAAGTACACATAAGTACACTTACCCCTGGTTTCACAGACATAGCGTTAGCCTAATCCTAGACTAAAATGTAAGTCTGAGCTGTTTCAATTGAAAGAAACTTAACTGCAGTGTGCTCTTAAACAAAGTTATTGTGCACTGGTGTGAACCCTAATATAGTTATCAATTTAGTTTGAACAGGCCTTAACTCTCTCTACATGTGTCTGCATTCACTCCAGAGAGGAGAGTCTTCCCTCAGTTTCTGCAAAACAAGAGACTGTGCAGAGATCTGCGCAGACAGTCCTCAGAGTGCTGGCAGCTGCAGAGCAAGTGTGAGGCCTGCCAGGGAACCATGCTTACTGGTAAGAATCAGCATTGAGAAGTTAAACGGACAGTTCACCCCAAAATTTCAAACCTGAATTAAGGGAAAATCCTCTAATTAAGATCCTGTTCATTCTGATCCATTAAAGAATAAGTCAGGCTGGTTAGTGAAGCTGATGAAACGAATTCACTCATAAGAACAAGCTGTTGTCCTTACCATCATATACAGGCTCCAGAACTTCTCCCTTTAGAAAACTCTAACCAGTGGTACTGATAATATCAAGCACTTATTGTTTGATTCACAGAATGCCCAAATGTAAGAGAACTGCACATCGAGTTGGATGAAGCCTCTCAGCTTTTGGAAGCGTCCAAGGAGCAGTATGAAGAGGTACTGGGCATCGTGCAGCGTCATACTGATGACACCATCAGCTGGCTCAGCAACATGGCTTCTGACTTTGGTTGGGTGACTGAGCTCGCTAATAACAACACCACTCCTGAGAGCATCTTTAGCATTGCCACGGTGAGCCACTACCAAGAAAATATAATCGTATTACCATTTTTTTTTTATTTTGGACATGTAGCATGATAGTAATTGGAATACTAGGCTACATGGATATGGAAATTATTCAGTAGGTGAGAAAAAGAAACAGTGGTGGTAGATTTAGTAGAAAAATCAGATGTTAAATCTATTGATCCCAAAAAAATAAGGTGGCTGCACAGACTGAGGAGGGCGACAACACCCCAGCAGCCGACACTACAGTGGAAGTGAATATTCTCAACTCCCCCACTCTCACCCTGACCGTTCCTGCGGGTCTCAGGCTGCAGGATCCCGCCTTCATCCAGTATGTGGCACAGGAGGCTCTGGGCATGTACAAGCAGATGGCCAGGTGAGACACTTTCCAATTAGTCACATCATGAAACGTGTCAGAATAGTTCACACTCATCAGCACACAGTTTAATCACATAAATGAGGGGAGCCAATGTGGTGCCATGCTTAAAAGTATTAAAATTATTAACTGTATCAAGCTTCATATTTGATACATGAAGTTTTAAGGGCTCTAAAACATCAAAACAATGATCAAGAACCTGTTGATCTTTGATTTCCATAAGAATATGTTGTATATTTTATTACAGTTTTTCTCATTCGCTTTGGTGCATTTTCCGAATCATCCTCAATGTTTGCAAAGATGTATGTGCATTTCTCAAAACTATTCATACAAACAGCACCACACAATGGATTTCCTGCAAAAGCCTGTTACTTACTCAAAATCTTTATTGTTTAAAAGTAAGAATTTATGTCAGTGAAGATATCAGTGCCATGAAGAGAATGAAAAGACCTTGTATCAACAAGAGTCAACTCTTTTAGTGTAACCTCATGTAAACTATGGCAACACTTTGGATGATAGTTACTGTACTGAAATGCAGAAGGTCACACTTCTTATGTCACACATCCATTTCAAAAGTACAAATTAACACATTACTGTATGTGCGATATTGATTGAAAGAGAGCATGTTTCAAAATGTTTGAATTTTTAGCCATTGTAAGGTCATGATTCACAACATAGTCATACGTTATCAGAATTTCTAACTCCTGTGTTTTCCTCTGCCTATATATGCTTTCCAGACAAACAATTCATGAGATGCACATTTGAGCTATTTGAAAAAACTGGCTTATAATTGGTTGATCTATACTCTCTTTATTAGTGAAAATCAAGATTCACAATTTATGGCAAATTTACAAAGTCTAATAGAAATGTGTAGAAAATATATTTGATAATTTATGACAACTAGATCAACAATTTTGCATGTAATGATGCATACGATGAACTAATGACTACATGTTTTGAGGAGTAAGAATGTTGCAGAGATAACTATATAATAGATTTTGAGCAACATGATATTAGCAACTGAAAATGTAGGAATCCGCAGACAAATGTACATAATCAGTAGCATGAATGTACAGAAGCAATCGCAAATTGTTCAAAAGAATGAGAAACTTTTATGATGTGCACAAGTGACGAGATGATGTGGAGGTTGAACAAGTAGTTCTGAAAATTTCATTTCTGATCTTTGAAATGCACCAAACCGACTGAGAAAAACTATTATTTCAAGATAATCATTTACCTTATTATCATTTGGACTGAAATAACTTTGTTTTATTAATTTTTTTTATACATAATATAAAGAAAAAATGTTAATGTATCAATTATCATACAACAGGAATGTTTATTTGTTTATCTCTCAATCATCATTGTCCTGTGTTGCGATGCATTTGCTCCCAAAATTAAATACAGCTCTGATCATAAAATGAAGTATAGATATATCATCTTACAAAGCCATAATATAGGGAGATGTGACAACTGATCCTTTTGTGAATTTAGTTCTAAGTAGTCTGATATACAGTTATAAAAAAACTAACTGATTTACATTACAAGCTATCAGAATTTAACCTTACTTTTGCCTACTTTAAATGCAACAGCTGCTCCAAACTGCATAAGTAAGCTCAGTTTGTACCCCTGAATAAAATGTATAGCTACATAGCTTTAACATACTATATAGCCATTAAAACAAAAAAGATTTTTTTCAAAAGATCTATTTTGTTTAAAAGTTCATTAAAAAGTTTCTTTTTTTTAATTCACAATGCCAGTCACTACAGGGTTAATATTTTAAAGTGATCTAAACGAACTAACATTAAAATGTGAAAAAAGGTAGGTAGTGGATCTAATGCTCACCTCTGACTAGTCTAACAGTGTTCTTGTTTTTTTTGTTTTAGGCATGATGATGTATAATCTACAAATCATCAGTTTTCATCCCAGCACTAACCAGGGTACCATCCTATATCCTATTTAGTTATATTTTATGCATTGTGTTAAGTATAAAAGTCAAGTCACTGCAACTATTGTTAATTATTTATGGTCTTATCACGTGACAGGTTCCAGTTAGCTGCATTTCTAACTTGTCTTGTGTTAACTGACTTAAACGTTAGTATGTCAGAAATGTACTTAAAGCATATTAAAACTACATATCACTGTGTGATTGTAAATAGGTATACCAATAACTCCTTAAAAATAATTAACTTTTAGTGCAAAACCTTTTCATAGTTTATTACATCAGTTGGCCTTTATGTGTTCACTCTGGGAAAAACTATAAAGCATTATAAATGTTTAATTTCATTCTTGAGAATGTTTCTATGGAACCTTGTTACGGTCTCAGAGTATACAAATGTAACTGTGAGAAACTTAAAATAAAAACTAAAGCCAATTGTGAAATATTCCATGTTTTCATGTCTGACCAACACAAACACACGTGATTTACAAATAACCCACATGAAGTTAAAAGCATTACGTAAAACTTTATTTTTACTGTACAAATTCTTCAGATTAGTAATCGTAACCATTGTTTCACAACAAACATCCTCATCTAACTCTGCAGCGGAGACCCTCACCTTACATTAGAGTATTTTCTTTCTTTTTTTTGACACAAACAAAAATCTATAACAGAGTTTTGCACAAACTTGCCTGTAGCCCTTGTAAAACAGGAGGTGGTGATGGGAGAAATGTGTAGTGGATGTCCTGGATACAGGAGGAGACTATAAAGTCCCTAGGACAAAGGGCTCACGTACAGGAAGGACAAAAGAAGGCCTCTCTCTATATATGAAAAGCTACACGACAAAAGGGAGAAGAAACCAACAAATTAGCCCTCCAAAAGATTCTCAGTCTGATTCATCCCAAGTGCATTCAATTCCTTGTCATGGCTGAAATGAACCCGTGACAGACAGTACATGACCAAACATTAAGACTAAATCTGTAGTAGTGGTGCAAAAACTGTATGGCTGTATGACGATGATGTTTAATTTGCCCTCTCCATTAGACTTGTACCATTTTAACAGATCAAGGAAAACATCAATCATACTTTTATTTAAATGCGCTCAGGATGGAAGGCAAATTTTACTGACTCCATCAAACTTTGGTTGGTAAATGGTCTCAATCTGTAGTACCTGAATATTTCACAGTGACGCCTTAACAGGAAATGTAACAACTCCACCAAGCAGCAAACGTGGTACATTGTGGAGTTAAAAAGGCTTTATAATTCTGAATCCTGGTCAAAAACAAAGATCTGCGTGGAAATAATTTGAGCAAGTTCACATTCGTACGTCAAGATGAAAAAGCCATGGCTCTCTTGAAATATACTGAAATATTTACGTTTGAAATCATCTGTGAAAGATCAATAAATCTCTGCGGTTCATTTATTGGAGTGTACACGAGAGAACAATGAATTAGTACCAAGAGGTTGGCAACACTACAAATGTGTTGGCACGAAAAACACAAACCTGGCAGTGTGGGTGCTGATGTGCGTGAAAGAAAGCAACTCAGCCATTGCTGTTGTGATATTGTGACCCGTCGGGTCTCAACAGCAGCGTGAGGAATGATGTTTGGACTGGTCAGGTCTAGTGTTTTGTTAATCAAAGGTCTCTCTGCTTAATTACCCTTGAGACAAAAATACGATTTATAATAATGACATTTTGCTTGAAAATTAGCAGCTGGCTGAAATGGCAATCAGTTGTCAGAAATGTTTTACCAAGGCTTTTCCAATATGAATCATCTCCCAGGATACGATTTCAAGCTCTCATAGAGATTGATTGAAACTGAAATGAAGGTACTTATCAAATCATGATCTGCGATAAAAGTGTTTTAGAGAAAAACTAATTCTGCCCCTGTAATTGACGTCTTAAACTCAAGCTCCCATACATTCAGAACAGCTAATGCCCTCACGCCTCTCATTCTCTCTGTCCTTCTTTGACTTTCACTTTCCCATCCCAGCAATGGCACTAGTAGCGCCAACCGATTCAACCACAGTTATTGGTCACTTTTAATAAACTACTCAAAATAAAAAAAGGGAAAAGGTAAAACAAACAACTTAAAAATAACAAAGACTGATTTTACAATAGGATTTAGTGTTCAGGTGAAAAAAGAAAACAGAAAAAGGGAAGGGAAGGGAAAAACAAACAAGATAAAGAAAAAGCTGATTTTGTGCAACTGTGAACCAGCCATCAGCACTACGCTCATCGCTTGTTTCACAGCTCCCTCTGTCTGCAATGCAGGGAATCACCCCAGCAGAGCTCCGGGAGCGTGACGTAGTCCCGCTCCAAACCCGCTCAAACACACACCCTCGTCAACTCCGCCACACACACATCCTCAGGCAGAGAACAGCCTGCATCTGCAGTGAAAGATACATTTTAGATGCACTAATCGAGTTTTAAAGTTTGACTCTGGGGAGGGGTAAGAACGAAAGAAACAAAAACATCTTCTCTGTAAGGACAAGTGTGCAGGGGAGCTGTAGGGAGGAGGTGCCACAATGGGTTTGAGAACCGTCCCGGTGGCTTATTAGCACATGGTGGTGAGTCTCTGGGTCCCGTAGAGGGTCTCTACAGGTTGTCTCCGGGCTGGTACTGTGGCTCAGTGGCGGTGAAGTAGTCCTCCAGGAAGGACTGGATGTATTCAAAAGTAGGCCGCTCGTCTGGCTCCTTCTTCCAGCAGAGCCGCATCATTTCGTGCAGCGACTCCGGGCAGCCCTGAGGACACGGCATCCTGTAGCCCCGCTCCACCTGCTCCAACACCTCTCGGTTCACCATGCCTGAAAAACAGTTGATATACTGAGTCAGTTTGTGCAACCGCCCACTGTTCAGCGGCCAGACTGTCTCAGACAGGATGTGAGGGGTGTGTAATTACAGCGGACACTTCGCTTAGAACCCGCAGAGGACGGGAGCGTTGAGGACAGAGGGGACAGACAGTCTGGTGCTACGTGAGAGGACAGGAAGTGTAAATCAGTGGGTTGACTGTATCCGAGAGCTCTCTCAGAGGAAGGATTCTTTATGCATGCAAGAAACAGAGAGTGACCTTTTTGAGCTCAGCCTACTTTCATTTACACTCGCTTGCATAATGACTCACAACAATAACTCTTATGGGTATAAACTCGAATCAGTAAATCTTATGTTGTGTGGGAAGTTAAAAAGCTGCTGGACTTCCTGCGGTGGCTTGGATGGAAATGCTTAAAGAGATCACCCAAATATTCTGTTATTAATTACTCCCCCTCATGTCATTCCAAACCCGTAAGACCTTTGTTCATTTTTAGAACATTATTTTTTTTTGCACACAAAAGGTATTCTCGTAGCTTTGTAAAATTAGGGTTGAACCCCTGATGTCACATGGACTTTTAATGATGTGCTTACTACCTTTCTGGGCCTTGAACATGTCAGTTGTATTGCTGTCAATGCAGGGTCAGAAAGCTCTCGGATTTCATCAAAAATATCTTAATTTCTGTTTGTGTGTCTTGAGGGTGGAACGACTTGAGGGTGAGTAAATAATGCCAGAATTTTCATTTTTGGGAGAACTATTCCTTTAAGACAAAACATTGTCACATATTACAGATTATAAACTTTCTTTTTGACTCCAGCATTTACACCACAAAATAATTCAATCCTGTACAGACTAACAGTGCGCACTAACATCCAAAGGGGTATCTGCTCAAGGTTAAAATGCTGATAGTTTAAGGCTCTCCATTACTGGGGTTCAAACCTACAAGCTATTGGCAACCAGCCCAGTACTTTAACCACTAGGCCACACTGCCGGCACTTGAGTGAAGTTGGCGCATTAATCCAGCCTCTTTCTAGGGCTCTGCATGCAAGCAGATGCCCATCAATAATGGACCGACTCTAATAGTGTACGACTGAATGATTGATGAAAGCCTAACTGGGTTTGTGATGTGCAGCATCAGTGAGAGGCTTTAGGTAAGCACTACAAATGACAGACTGGGTCGTGTGAGGGACGGGTGCAGGAAGGGAACAGACAGATGGTGGTAAATAAGAACTGGTGCCCAGTCAGTCCTTCATGCCTGCCTAAGCCAGATGGCTCCTTCGGAGTAGCAATAACACACCCAGCAGTCCCCCTCTGCTCCAGTAGGGGGCACAGTGGAATCTGCACTTCTCCGTTTGGAGATCTACCTACCTGCAGGTCTGTTGGATCCCAACCCTGCTTGAACACACCTGCCTGTCATTTTTTTGATTAAACCTGAAGACCAAGATTAGCTGGTTCAGGTGTGCCTCACTGTTATCATTTACTCACCCCCATGTTATTCAAGCCTTTTAGACTTTGGTTCTTTATCGAAATACATATTAAGATATTTTTAATGAAACCTGAGAAGTTTTTGTCCTTCCTCTAAAAGGTCAAGGTCAGCAAAACATACATCCAAAAAGGTCATGAAGTTGTTGTAAAATTAATCTTGTGAAGAAATAAGTGCTTAATCGCAATAAATCTTATGTTCGCATAATATATGTGTGTGTTCTGTTTATATTATAATGTATATATAAATACACATGTATATATTTAAAAAAAAAAAATTATATATTTGATATATTCATTCATAATATAAATGAAATTAACACAAATATAGACATGCAAATATTTTCTAAAAATATACTGTATGTGTGTGTATTTACATATACATAATAAATATACACAACACATTATGCATAAAAAATAAAAAAATTGTATGTGATTTTGATTGACAGCACTACGATTACTTTATGAGATGAACAGATTTAATTTAGGCATTTATTCACTTACACGTCACACACTAAAGCATAACTAATGTTTTCTTGTGCATCACACACACGCACACACACAATTGAGCTTTCAAGTTAACCATATGTGATATGCTCTATGCATGTTGATCATCGTTTACAGGTAAATAAAGACCTAAATTAATTATGTTTATCATATAAAGTGATCATACCTCATTACAAGATTTGGATTAAACCACTTGATTCATATAGATTCATTTTATGATTTCTTTATGACCTTGGATCAGTTTTGGTTACATGCACTTTCAAAGGAGGAGCAGAAAATGCTTAGGTTGTATTAAAAATATATATTTTTTAAAGATTAAACAAAGTCTTAAGGGATTAAACAACAAAATGGTGATTTCTTTTGTGTGTCTACAAAACGTGTGATGTTGCCCTTTTGTGTGTCTACAAAAAAAATCTATTTGCTGCTAAATCAAATGTAACATTTCTCACCTGGATATGGCACTCTGCCCTTGGTCACAAGCTCCGTCAGCAGGATACCAAAGGACCAGACGTCAGATTTGATGGTGAATCGGCCGTACAGCGCTGCTTCTGGTGCAGTCCACTTAATGGGAAACTTGGCTCCTGAAGGAACAGTGGCACACATTCTCTAAATTACTGCAGTAGAGTCAATGGCTCTTACTTAAGCAAAGCAAATGTCAGCATTTTAAAACATCCTGTAGGCCTCCACATTACTTAATTCAATGAATCTGCATGGTAAAAAATGAAATTCCTTTTATTGTTTTTTTTTTTTTTTTGCCATGTCCACCCACTGATGTTGTGGTCATGGGTTCAGCACACAACAGGCCAGATTTGAACCTCTGTCTCTTGCACAAGCATTAAAGCTCAATGTGGCTGCAGTTTATGTGCTGATCTAAAGTGTTGTGACAAGTCACAAGTCAGTCAATAATAACCAGTGAAGTGTCAAATGAGGGAACATGAGAAACTGAAAGACATTGATTCATTGATCTTTAAAGATCATTAGTGAAACATCTCCAAACGCAGTTACATACACAAAGCATAAGATTGTAGTATGTGATGTACCATTTTCTTTACTGCCCAGAAGCCTTTGGGCACTTAAGACTCCCTGCAGGGAATAATAATATTTCACCATTTATGTAGGCAATGGCAAGTCAACATGCTCTACACAATCACAGTGCATTCTGGGAGATGATGGATTCAGACAGTAAGTGAGGTAATTACGCATGATTAGATGCTGATTGCCTTGTAATTTCCAACAGCTTTGTTGCCAATAGCAGCATTGTTGCAGACATAAGACAGTGAGTTACATATTTCACCATGCATATTTCCTTTTTACTCATATAAAAAGGTTTCCATTTTCAAATAAACGCTTTGGTTTTATATTAATCATAATTATAGAATGAAATACATAATTTCCCTTAATTCTTTGTAGAATAAAAAGCACAGGAGTAGAATATCATTAAAAAAATATATTCACTTTCCATTTACATCCTGAGTGGAATATTATTCTAGTCATTTAATAATATGATTTTTTTTTTTTACATTATTATAACATTAGAATGCACTGCTCACATAACGCACCACTGAACCGGAAAGAGAGGCTAAAAACCAGTTACATTCACTTAAAATTCCCTTAGTCGGGTGGCAGTACATGACTAGAATTTAATTTGCATAATTATGATTTATTTCTAATATCATATAAAGCATGACCAGGCAATTAAGTAATTACAGCTTCAGAACTAATTATCGAATGTGTTAATATTGTGTTTCCATCCACATACCTTGTCTAGCAGTGTATTCGTTGTCTTCAATCAGTCGGGCAAGGCCAAAGTCTGCAATTTTGCAGACCAGATTGTCTCCCACCAGAATGTTAGCAGCCCTCAGGTCTCTGTGGATGTAGTTCATTCTCTCGATGAAGGCCATGCCATCTGCAATCTAGACAAGATGACAGGAAATCAAGCCTTACAGAAGCCAACATGGCAGATCCAGTCATGGAAGTCCTATATTAAGAGAGCTGAAATACTGCATTTATGGGTTCAGATGAGGTGGCACATGATCGAAGTTTCAATACTTAAAAAGCTTTGGTTTAACCAACACTCACATAGCTGCTGATGGGAAAAATCTATAAAGCAAGCTAACAGGTTGCTAAACACAATCTTAAAAGAAAAAAGAAAAAAAACAGAAAACAGGAATCCTTAAGGAATTTAACAAACAATCTGAGACAGCAAAACTGTCCAAAAGGTTTTCATAAGCATTGTCTCAGAAGTTGAGATGTGAGAAAGAGACTGAAGCTTCAGCCAAGCAATGCGGCAGTGATGGGAGCCCAGGGAGCCAGGAGAGAGAGAGAAAGAGAGAGAGCGCGCAGTAGGAAAGAAGAACATGAGAGAGCAACAGCGAGCTTTTTAAGCGAACAGAGCAGAATTGAGTAGGCACATTAAAGTGAAGTGGCCCCACAGGAGTGGCAGTTAAGTGCTCCAGGCATTAGGCGGGAAATGAGGATCATAGTGCCTGGGAGAGACACACAGGCAGCAGGATGTCATATCAGATATTAAATAAATATGACAGCCAGATGGAGGCTGAAACAGAAACCCTGCCGCTCTGGGAGATGCCACTCGTCCAGGTTCACTGTGACATGCTTCTGCTAACGATTGGGCAGCTGTGTGTTACTGCATGTGGAAAAGGAAAATAAAGCTGGCTGGTTAACAGTGGATAGTGGTTGGGTTTTTCCACTTACCTGGGCAGCCATGTCTACCAGCTGAGGCAGTTTGAGGTACCTGCCCTCACCCTCCTTCAAGAAGTCCAGCAAACTCCCTAAAAGACAGAGGCACAAAGTGAAACAGTGTTTAAAAGTGGATCAAAAACAGGATATCTTCATCCATTCATCCATCCATCCAAGCTTATAAACAAACAGAAGAAATAAGGAACAAGACAACAGCGCAAGCTACCTTTGCCCATGTATTCAGTAACAATGTAAATTGGCTCCTCGGACACAACAGCATACAGGGGCACCAGCTTGTCATGCCGAAGCTTCTTCATGATCTGGGCCTCCTGCAGGAAGGCTTCAGGAGACATGGTGCCCGGCTTCAGTGTCTTTATAGCTACTTTAGTCGTGCCATTCCATGTACCTAATAGAAAAATGAAAGAATGAATAAAATGAGTGCAAAAGAAAGCATTGACAGTGTTTTTCCACAAATGAGAATTTGAAAACTTCACTGGATTTAGCATTTATCTTCAGAAACATTTCTAGATTACAATTCATAGACTAGAACATTTCTACTAGCTATGCCAAAAACATTGTGTGTAATCCAGGAACTCATTTAGAAAAAAAAAAAAACCTGATCTGAATTTTTTTTTTAATCATAGAAAATGTCCGGGAAAAAAAGTGAAGTTTATAAGCAGCTTTGTGATTATTGTGATACTATTATCAGCTTTATCATTACTCTGACAGCACCCATTCACTGTAGTGGAGCCATTGAGCAAGAGATGTAATGCTAATTTTCTCCAGACTTGTTTTGAGGAAGAAACAAACCTATACATTTGGATAGCCTGAGGGTGAGTACATTTTTACGAAATTATAATTTTTAGGTAACCTATCCCTTTAAGAATTCTTACAAAACAGGTGAAGAATGTTACTTTTCCAGTCCAGGACACACAGTTTTGTGAAACCCATTTAAACTGCAATGACACAGATTGCCAGCAGATGACAAATCAGTTGTGTGGGACCTATTATGCATGTTGAAACAAACATACACACACAACAAGTGAAATTCCAGACATTGTTTGCTGTAATGTGGCAAGCTGGGGCTTGCAGCGTGACAAGCTTTAAGAGCTGTGATGAAAGAAAGGATCTTAATAACCCACTTTCACGTCTTTCTTTAGTAAGAACACACTTAAATACTGTGGTGCATTTGTGAAAACAGCAGATATAAATGTGAGAGTGGAGAGTGGGGTAAAATATGTTATCTAGTAATTTGTGTATAATTTTTGTCAAGTAACCATGTATTTAGCCATAAATTATTAACAGAAGCATTTCTGACAAAATGTTAGCTGTGGGGTATAGTGTGCCAGATGCTTGGGGGAATGAGTTAGAGCGCATTGTATGCATATTTATCTTACCCATCCACACCTCTCCGAAGCAGCCCTGACCCAACTTTAGCTCCAGACGCAGTGACTCTCGAGGGATTTCCCATGCATCCTTAGCCAGACCTTGAGTCTGGGGCTTCACCGTCGGACACACTGTGGTCAGTCGGTAGCAAAGCCCATCTGCATGCTCTACACACACACACAGGAGTAATTAGGGTCATAAATGCTATGTGTATGGGACTAGTTTTCCCTAAGGATGTCAGGTAAATTACACCTGTAACAGCCATATGTGTGACAACAGACACTGCCTTAATAAAAACAACTGAATCTCAATCCCATCTAGATCAGTACATAATGCCCCATGTTAATAACTAACACAAACAAATATTGTTAAAACAAAATGAATAGTATAGTGGATGAGAAAGGCATTGAGTAAAATGAACAGATGCAGTTCTAATTAAACAAGGCCTGTGATATTTTCACTAATTTCATACAATAGTGGGACTATAAAAGAACAAGGCTACAAAATGACCTAGGTAAGGGCAAAAGTCATTAATTCATCACTTTTCTGACCATAAAGCACATTAATCACTGTCTCTCAAACAAACGATTAAAATCTTTACGAAGCAGGTCACACAGAGAGAGCCAGACAAGGACTGATGGACTTTCATTAAGCCTTGACATTCTTCAGATAAGATGAATCTGAACAGCAAATGTATTATTTTTACTCGCCCTCGGTTCTGTGACAGGTTGCATGAAATGCTTCACAGAAAACAAATCCATCTATTAGTGGGAATCAAAACATTTAATTTCAAAATCACAGACATGATCGTTGTAAGATGTTTTTACCAACTTTACTATGGGGATTTAAACTTATTAAAATCTGGATTTAAATCAACACCAACATGATTCCTAAAGAGGACCATGTGATCCTGAAGACTAGCATAATGACTATCTATCTATCTATCTGTCTGTCCAACCATCCATCCATTGTTAAATGTTTTAAAAATCATGCAGTTGACGATTAGTCATTTACATGATTTTATAGGAGTGTAATTAAATACACTTTTCAATTGTTCATCAATTGTTTTAAACTGTAAAATATTTCACAATACTGTTTTACTGTAGTTCACACACAAAGAAAGAGCTAAATGGTTTAAAAATCCTTTAGTTCACTGTAAGTCATGTACATTCTTTTCTTATGAGTGTTCAAAACAAAAATAAGTTTTTATGTTCAAAAACAACCAGAAGGAGTGCAACAATTTAAGAGCAAAATGTGTTTTTAAAATCAAGTATATTTTTAAAACAACAACGTTGCGGAGGCCAGTTAAACTCTTCCACACTTAACTCTGTAAATCTTTTTAAAAAGAACCTGTCTTTGTACATAGTGCTTTGTTAAACAGGAACAGAATAGGTACACCTTGCTACTGTAAATGTTTGTCTAGGCTTTGTATGGCTTTGTTTGTATGGCTGTATGATTGATTTTATGGACCTGCAAGCAATGAGTGTAGCTGAAAAAGCCAAACCGTTTGATTAGAAGGGTGTCTGCATACTTTCACCATGTACTGTATGTCAGGTAATCCTGCTTTGAGAGTTTAACCGCTGAGGTAAACATAACATTGGGTTGACAGCTTGATGAAAAACACAATTAAGAGAAGCTGATGGTTTTTCTTTGTGGGGACTGATGTCAGCTACAACAACAATGCTGTGGCAGGACGTAACGTCTCATGAGATCAAAGAGGTGTCGATGTCAAAAGCCCTCTCAGACATTCTCCTGTGGAAACTAGGCCAAGATTAACTGACAGTCTGAGTGAACAAGGACACGTTACTCGCAGCAGATGTCAGGCACCTGTTAGCACTAGTCACAGTGAGACCCCAAAGCTTCAAATCACCACCCTGCCATCTCCACATGACTGGTATTCAGGGCTTCTGCTCATTTGAACTGAAATGAGATACAAGAAACAATATTGCTTGAACTATGTGCTAACCTGTGTAATGCTTCACCAGTTTCTGTAGAGTGTCAAACTGAGCTCTTGTGGTGATGTAATAGCCTCCATTGTCAAGCTTTCGGATTTTGTAGTGTTTCACGTTGTCTCCCTTCATCTCATCCCAGTCCCGTATAGAGAGTGAGTAAGCCCCTGCCAGGAGGAGAGGAGGGAATGGATTAAAAATATTTCTGCTTTGGTTTGTTTTTGAGCACAAGCGCTGTACACTTCTTAAGAAGGACAGTGATTCAAGTACCTTTAGTAGTCTCGCTTTCTCGGACCAAAAAAGTTCCACGCTGGTTTCCGGGAACCAGTAGCAGTCGCTCAGCATCTTTACGACCCATTTTGCCAAAGTACCATCTGTGAGAAAAACAAAAAAAAGGAAAATAAACACTTGCCCAGTGATGGTAAAGCTTGAGGAACATACAAAAGGCAGTCTGAAGAAAACTCAAATAGCATAAAAAAGACAGCAAGACATGACGAATGTTAGGGAAAAAAAAAAAAAAAAAAAAAAATAGTTTTCTGAGCTCTAAGCCAATTAATTAAATAAAAAAAAGAAAATATAATAGTCAAAAAAGACAAAAGAATAAAAACAACATGCTACTGTTCAAAGGTTTTGGGTTGGTATAACGTTTAAGTCTCGTATGCTAAATTAATTTGGTCAAAAATATGGTATAATTACAGCAAGCTCATAATATAAAATATTATTACATACTATTATTAGCAATATTAGATTTTCAAATATAATATTAAAGTTTTCCAATTTACTCCTGTGATTGCAAATCTGAATTTTCAGCAGACATTATTCTAGTTTTTATTGTATGATCCTTCTGAAATATTTCTAATATGCTGATCTGGTTCTCAATAAATACTGTTTTATCATCAAAACAACAGTTATTTTACTTATGTTTGTAGAAACAAACATATTAAGTATTTTTTCAGGATTCTTTCATGAAAAGAAAGTTCAATTTGTAAATAAGAAATAGATCAAATAATTTTATTAAAAATAAATCAATAAAACGTAACAGGTTCCAAACTTTTGAACAGATGTGTATCTTAAAGTGTATATGAAGGATTTCAAAGTAGTTTTCATCTTGATATTTTTCTTTAAATCATTCAGGCATATTTTCATATATTATTTTTACTAAATGAAGAATGGTATGGTATTTTTTTACACAGTGAAGAATGATATTTAATCACATTTATAACTGAATTATTATGAACCAATATAACGCATATTTGCTATACTATGTATGAAGAAAGACTTTTATAAACAAATCAGAACAGACTCACTGAAACAGAAAATTTGAATAATTTGACTCACAAAAATTAAACCACAGAATATATTTAAAAAAGCTTTCATTAATGAATAGGATGATGAAATACTGGCTACATTTAAAGGACATTTTAGTCAAGTCAAAAACTGAAAATAATACTGGTTAAAAGATTTACATTATGAAATATAGTAAACAATTAAATCAAATGCATGTACAAAAGTATAACAGAAAAAACATGAGGAAAAGAGTAATATGTGTTAGAGAGAGTAACAGTAATAGAGACACAGACAAAGTTTTTCTCTAAAAAAAGAGAGAGTCTCTTGTCTTGAAGTCACGCGTTTGTTGGTGTGTTTGTAAGCACCAGCGCTCTGGGCATACGTGTGACCGGCCATCACGCTCTCTTAATTACGGCGTGAAGGGATGAGATGATTGGATAAGCACAGGAGGAGAGGAGTTACTTACTCTTCTGCTTGGATGGAGTCTGCAGGGGCCACGTAATTGCTGGGAATGTAGCCCTTCTGCCCCGTGTTGATGGAGCGAGCCTCCCACCAGTCTCCCTCTCTGTGGGCCGAAGCAAGAGACACAACCCAACTATCAGGTTCACATCCTTCGCCACAAACTGAAAACAATCAGCAACAAGCGTCTGCAGGCCGTGTTATCAACAAAGTAAAAACGCAGGCAAGCTAAGGAATTTGAGGTTTATGATTACAACGCCAGGGCCATTACAGAGGGAAACATTTTAACTGTGAGCGTTTATTGAAAGCTAAACCTGGCTGGTGGATGAACAGATGGCCCATTATGGAGACGCATTAACCCAGACAGATTTTGCCCTCAATGAACTTGGAATACAATGATGGATTAAAAAAAAATGAAATGAATAAATCCTGCCAAATTTAATTCCTGTAGCTAAATTATTTTACATATACATTTATATACACTCAAAATATACTGCCCTGGGACGGATACGGCCATACAAGCAAAACCGAGGAACTCACGTGTTGTTGATGATCTGAAACCTATCGCCTTTCTTGAAGGAGAGGTCATCTGATGTCCTGGCTTCATAATCATATAAGGCCACGAAGAAAGTTACACCGCCTGCAAGAAAAATCTATTTGGTTTGTGTGAAGACGCAAATCACAGGCTCAGACAAGCAATAGTACGCTAATAGATAGTTAACTGCTCCCAAGTAACTTTGAAAATGCCGCATCAGATGCTATTTCAGCCACATAATAGAGTTTAGTTAAGCATTTATAGACATGCTGAATGACGCGTCCATTGATTTTTGTTCCCGGCTCGGTCGTCTCTGTAGTCAGTTATCATTAGCCGGCTCGCTCTTTGTCTTCACTACATCAACAATGGGATTTTTACCAGCATGGTTTATGGATGGCCCACTAGAAAGAAGACAGAGCCGAGATGGTTTTGAGCGGGAGGGAGGACAAAAGGAGTGGGTTGGATTAAACCTAAGCAGGCCCCTGAGACCAGATTATCCATTAGTGAAGAACAGAGGGCCGACCCACTGATTACATCCGCTATGCCACACACAGATCTGCCAAGTCAAGAAGCCTAACGGGTATGACGTGTGCAAGGGTGCTGGCGTTTCTTCTGTTTGGCTACTAAATTGGATCAGGTTTGAACCTGTATTCTATGTGTTGCCAATGAGTAATTAGGGTTGCTACAATAGCAAAACTGAAGTAGTTGCTAATGCTACCACTTTCTCAACAGCAGAAACTTCTCTGTAGCAACTACAACACCCAGTAACTGCAATTATAAATATATACAAAAATACATTAAAGTTTATTTGTTCATGCAAGCATTATAAATACAACAATATATTAAATACACATTTAAGTATTGAGTTATATTAATTAAATACATGTACTTACTATATGGTTAGGATTATGGTTTGTTTTAGGGTTACAAGCATGTAATTATGCATAAGTACATGTAACAAGTAACAAGGACACCATAAAACAGTGTTACCACACACACCCACATATACATGCATATGTATGTATATATAGTGCCCTCCACTAATATTGGCACCCTTGGCAAAACTGAGCAAAGGTGAATGTGAAATAAATCTGCATTGTTTATCCTTTTGATCTTTCATTCAAAAAATGCACAAAATTCTAACCTATCATTAGGGCTGGGTATCGAGTTCGATACTTTTTAGGTACCGACCGAATTGCCTCGATACAACAGAGTATCAAAAAACGTCTCGTCGTTCGGTATCCAATTTCAGTACCTAAAGGGGTTAATCTTATCAACGTCAGTAAGCCAATAAGATTGCAGCACTAGCCAGTGTGTTTGACCAGAAGTGTGTAAAATAGCCTTATTTATTATTTATTTATATCATTTACACGACTGCACGTCATTTCTGTCTCTACATTAAGTTGCGTTTCCCCGCGCACACACGTGAGCACCCTCCCGCTTTCAATAGTATTTGTCAATATTTAACCGCAAAAAAGATTCATTCTGCGTTGCATGTCTCTGTGTTAATGTATGGTGCAGACACGCGGTTTTGTTTACAAGCACACTGACCTGCGCGTGACGCTTCCGGTGATATTAACGTCTTGAGTCTCACTAAATGAGGACATAAATACAGTAGGCTACATGAATAACATCTCCAGAACTGCTCCGAGGGTTACTTCAAGAGCATTTAATGGTTTCATTTGAGTAAATCTATTGTCATATCATGTACACACAGAACTGTAAAGGTATTAATGGCAAGCCATCAAAATAAAAGTTTGGTTTGGACATGGCAGCAGAAATATTTTACTATTATTGAGTAGAATGTACATAATAGGCTACTACAGAAATTATTAAAACAGTATTTCTTCAGTGTTTTAAACTGTAATATAAAATCCGCTTAATTTCAAACAATAAAATGAAATCTTCATTAATTTAAAAGACAAATGTTTTATGGCTTAAAAAAAAATGTTAATGCACAAAATTTTCAGAGGGGAAAAAATAAGGCTATAGTAAGAATAAATAATAATGCACTAGTGTAAAGGTAGCATAACAGATGTGTAAACTGACCAGATTTGAACTTTATTGATTTTGAACTATTTGAACTTTATTAAAACTAATTTGCAATGATTCATTGTGTTGAATATTTTTTTTTTCTCTGTGTAGTGGCTCAGGAGATGAGGTTTTGAGTCTGTATAAATGTCAACAAGCTGAACTTTTTTTTTTTTTGAGATAATGTAATTTTGTTAAAACTGATTTAATGAAATTGGTATCGAAAAAGGTATCATTCAGGAACCGGTATCAAACTCAAGGTATCAGTATCTGTAAATTTTTTTAACGATACCCAGCCCTACCTATCATTGAAGTAAAACAATTGAAAATGGGGAGAGAAACTCATGATGAAATAAATGTTTTTCTCCAATACACGTTAGCCACAATTATTGGCACCCAATTATTACTACGTCCTTTTCCCAAGATAACAGCTCTGAGTTTTCTCCTGTAATGCCTGAAGAGTTTGGAGAACACCTGATAAGA
>JAUMHE010000043.1:11327645-11370011 GCA_032359235.1 Enteromius mattozi | reverse complement strand
TTTTTAGATTTTGTGGATGTTGTTTTTAGTGTAGCACTTTGAGATTTTGCTAATGAAAAGTGCGTTACAAATAAAATTTATTATTATTATTATTATTATTATTATTATTATTAACTTCCTTTTTTTTTTTTTTTAAAGTAGGACCACTAGTGCCCCTGAGTCCTTAATAATGTAATATTAAAAACTAACTGCAAATGTTTTTGCAAAGTGTAAACAATTAAATATAGCTAATCTACCAATCTTGCAATACTGTACCTGTAAAAGAAGTGTTCTTAGCTAAGCAGACACAATCATTCTATTTTTGAATAGAATGAGTCCCCCCAGTGAATTTTTTTGCCATTTCCACCACTGAGTCTAACGATATAGTTATAAATACAGTTATAAATATTTAAGTATATGTAAACTGATAATTTCCAAAAAGAAAAAAAAATCTTTTTAATGTTTGAAGCCTATTTAAGTGAGGTTTCTTGTATGCTGTAGGTGTGCCTATATATGCGTCATAGAGAGGTCATGTACATCCACAAGGGAACCCATAAACCACCAGTTGGAAATTTAAAGTACCACAATATGTAGAGACACAGGAGACGAATGTGTGACGAAACAACGACTTCCTACCGCTGTAATTAGGGACATCAATACTTGCACTCAAGTTGACAAATGTACCGTAATCTCATTGGTTACAGCAGGATACCCAGAGGAAGCAACTTAATAGCTTTACTGTAAATAATTCCTGCTCTTGACTCATACTCAGTCAGTAATAGCACGTTTTCCAGTCTTTCTCGTTTAGGCTAGGCCTACTTAATTTACGGACGTTTGTGTTGGTCTTTTTTTTACGGCAAGTATGGGTTTGGGAACCGAAAACACATTTATTTTTTAACAATTGTGAAGATAATACTGATATGCATGCTGCATACGTGCATAAATATGCATACACGAATGAATGAATGAACCACCAAATGCTGTAACTTGGGTGGCCAAATGAACAGGTGAAGGCAAGTAAAACAAATGATGCTGCGAGTAAGGCCCATTTAGATTCAACCAAAAATTAGAATATATCTGTACTGTTATGCAAGTATAGGCTATAGCTAGGCCTACATATATAGCTACATATGATCAATTTCAGTAACTCTTAACAGCGTTTTCAAGAAAGAAACGTTCTGGTTTAAAAAAAAAAGTCTCGCGAACATAAGTTGCGTGGTAACTATAGCAACAGTGCGTTCCCAGAATGCGCACAAACAACATTATACAGAACGTTCGGGTAAAACGTTTTAATTAAAGCCTAGTTTACTAACACAAGTCCAACAAAAGACATGTAATAATAAGTCTTCAAGACGCTTACAGGTGACCGTGCATCTCTGAAACCAACCTTTTCATATGTAATTTCAAATCTGAAACACATGGGGGCAGTATTGAAGTGAGAACGGACCTGAGGTGATGGTAAGGCGCGGATTCATTGTTCAACTAAATCACGCTCTGTGTACAGAATGAGTGAGTAGGCTATACGAAGCGGTGACTTATAGTTTCGTCATATGACGTCAGAGTTCACTAATCGTAATCATGAATTAATTCATACCAAATCCACCGGTGGAGCACGACTCCAGACTTCGTCATCTGTGTGCGGACAGGGCAGCACATGCATCAGGGAACTAGTTTGCCCATGGTACTATACTATACTAAATCACGTATTTTGACTGACTAATAACTTTTTGCTTATGTGAGTGATATAACGAAAAACTAGCGAGTTTATATAGAAGTTTTAAGTGGAACATAGCTAGGTGGGCTTATCATTCAAAACATTTCAGACGCAGTAATTTCCGCTCACCAAAGAAAGGCCATGACGCATAGGAGACTAAAATAGACTAATATGTCTTTTATTGATTGTGTTTGTAAAAAAAAAAAAAGAGAGAGAGATAGATTAACGGATAGACTAATTTTATCCAGTATATAAATATAGCGCACGATAACATAAAAAATAAAATAAATAAATAAAGTGCGCTATTTTTATTCACAATGAAATTTCAGTACCCCAGTGCTGGACAGCGCTCAGTTCGTGACCCTCTGACAAATGTGGTGTTTTTGAACTTGGCTCTTTTTGTTGTCGTGTCCACCCTCTATTGTCCCATCAAGTGTCTGTATGGAGTGACTGATGTGGTTTGGGACCTCGAGACAACCCACGGACCGGTGAGCCTAATTGGCAGTCACATTGTCATGTCAAGTTGAAAAAAAAAGTTGCAAATTGTCCTTTCTCCCGAAATTACGTTTAGAGGAAAGTTCCATTTGAGGTGTATGTGTGTGACTCGTTCATCGATGAGGAAGGAACTGTACTATTATATCCCGGGAGGAAGGGTTGATGACGTCTGTGGCATACTTAATGTGACTTATTGAAAAAAAGGCAAGACTCCCTATTCATGGATAAAAATCCGAGGTAATCGGAGCACGGCAGAAAAAGTTTTGTAAAAGGATATGTAGACAAACGAGTGCTGCTGATTTCACCGAGGTTTTGTTTGCAAACGTGATTTTGTTTATATTGGTTATTGTATAAAAGTGCAGGGGTTGAACCGACGAGCACACAAGCAAAGGACGGTGGCGCTTCAGGGAAGAGGTGCTGTGAGGAAGATCTCTATCTCTCTCACACAATCACAGCCGCACCCGAGTCGCATCTAACAGCATTTCTATCTACCTACTCTGCAATAGGTAGGTTCAAACCGGGCAAAGACGTTTTTTATTCGGTTTAAACCAAGGAATTATGATACGAAGACGCTCAGGCAACTGGATTTTGCTTTTCTAAAGATTATCTACCGGTTTTATCGTTTGCCTCATCGGGAGAAGGATTCTGTTGCGCATGCATGGCATTCTTTAAACTTTTCAAATTTCATCTCGTGAGCGGGAAATACGCGTAAAAAAGTAAAAAAAAACCGCGTCTGGTTTGCCTTTCTGGATTTTAGAGGCTTTCTTAGCAAAAGTTATTTGTGCATTACTTAGGCTATATCGAATATAATACAGCCCAGCCCAGGCGTCTGGTGAATTAGGATTGTATCGCAGCTAGACTATAAGTGTTTTATATTTTTAAGTTATTTATTTAACTTTCTTCTATCTTTACAGCATGGCCAGATCTAGTAAAGCGACTTTAGCTTTGCTCATCTACGGAATCATGATGCACTACAGCGCCTACTGCACGCCTATTGGGATGACTTTTCCCAAGATGAGGTATGTATGAGCTTTTCTGCTCAACGTTTTGGGCTTTCCTTTCATGTCGAAACGAACTATATTCTGCGTCGAGCTTTATTGTACAGTCCAAACAGCCTACTAGAATTTATTCATTTTGTCGAAGCGCACAAAAAAGGTATTTGAAATCTTTTTATTTTTTGGCTACTAAATTTGTAGTGGAAAAAGGATTGGCTTTGTTGTATTATTCTGTAGACTTCAAACAGTAACAGCCCTGCGAGATTGGTTTACGCAAGGCTACAGTGCAAGCGCAATGTGGGAGGGCGTTCGTATCTCTAAGAAGGAATTTCTCCATCGGGACAGGCAGATGCAGTGTAGCTTGTATGAAAATGAGAAACCAATGAATGTAACGGGTGGCCCGTATAAGATGACGGTACAGTGGCGTCACTGTACAAACCGAAGAAAAAACGAATGAGATGCTCAGTGCGGGACCTTTTGTTGTGTTAATTTACTGATGATTATAAGATTATAATGTCAGTTATATTTGGTTACGTTTCACAAGTCACCATCAAATGTCATCATTAAGCATATGGCCAAACATAGCAAGCTTTACCATAATTTAAAAGAAAAAAAAAAAAAAACACTGAAGAAACGCTTGGTAATACGATTAATATTGTCCCATTTACCCTAAAAAGATAACATAAGAATTAGTCAGCATTTTAAAATCAATCCGATTCATGAACCTGCTTCGAGCATGACGCATTTATCATTTTATCAATGTATTTTATTTATTTTTTCGCAAAACAACTATAATTTAAGGTAGAATGAATTTATTTAGACTTTGTTTCAAATGCTGTTTTTTATCGACGTCATATAACTCTGGTGATTAAATTGTGATTTAATAAATGCATTCATTCATTTTTTCCAGACTAGACAACGATGTATTTGACGAAGATGGAAACTCGTTAAGCGACCTGGCTTTTGGCACTGATCAAATTGCTATACGAAGTCCTCCCTCTCTCACGGATGACCTATACACGCTATACTATCCACCAGAGAAAAGGTAGTCTACGTTATTTCAAACCACTTGACTTTCTGTCATTTGAGAATCAGTGTCATTATGTTTAGTTTCTGTTGTTCCGCTATGTCTGTTCCTTTTGTTTCCAAGCTTTTTTCCTTTGCTTTTTTTCTGTTATTGTGGCTGTTGATATTTGCATCAAGTGACTATTTAAGATAGATAGACAGACAGATAGATAGATAGATAGATAGATAGATAGACAGAGCGAGAGAGAGAGACGGATCGATGGACAGATTTACTGGGGGAATCGAAAGTAACTATATTACGCGTTTAGCCGAGAGAAGAATACAACTAAATCAGGCTGATTACTTTGCAACAAACGTGTTCTGTGGCATTTCATCACTGATATTATGTGTTTGGCGTTTTATCTCAGAACGGAAAGGCATGCAGATGGATTATTAGATAGAGCCTTGAGGGACATCCTGGTTCAGTTATCAGCACGAAAATATCTGCATTCTCTGATGGCAGTTCGCGTAGGGTAAGGGCATTTTTTAAGCGTTTACCTGCCGTCATCTTTGTTTTCCCCTTTATAATTTCAGTGGAGGTGATTTCTCGTTGTCCTGTCTTGACTTTCTCTTGTCTTTATTTTCCCCGACTTCTTGTGTCTTTGTCTGTGGGCTCGCATGGGCGTGGAATTTCATGAGGAACTAATCGTAGATGAAGCCCGATAAATTAAAAGTGATTTTTTATTGCTTGTGATAAGACCAAAATGTTGTGTATTGTCAGAGAAAAAAAATGCAGAGAGACAATGCGTCAGAATCCATTTAAATTCCAACATGCATAATTTATGAGGCTTGTCTGCTGGATCTTCTTTCGATTTCTAATATAATTCGTTGTAATGCTAACGAAAAAAATGCTCAAGATGATTTATTATTGAACAATGGAATAAAAAAATAGGTTTGGATCATCAAGAGCGTTTATGCTGTACTGAAACCTGTTAACATATTTTCTGTGCCAGCCGGTAGCCTAATGATAGTTCATCTATTTGCAGCGGAGGAAGCAGCGAGGAGAACGAATCGGAAACCTTATCAAAAAGGCATTCGGACGGGATCTTCACCGACATTTACAGTCGCTACCGAAAACAGATGGCCGTCAAGAAGTATTTAGCAGCCGTCCTGGGAAGAAGGTACAGACAGAGAATTAAAAACAAAGGACGTCGATTTGCTTATTTGTAGCGCTGACAAAACTGCCCCCAACTGCCCCTCCATGTGTACATTCAGTCCTAAGATCAAAGTCATTCTGATATAACTGATTAATCAGTGGATCGCGCCTGTGTTCTTTAAACATGTATTTATGTATGAAGTAAAGCCATTAAAATGAATATTTTACTAATAACATTGTTTTTCTTTTTGTACAAAAGCACTTGAAACCGCACAGTTATACTTTGTGGACCAACCGTTCAGTTTCATGTATATAGCTATATATGTTAAAAACAAAAGAGAACAAAAATCATCAGGAGAAAAAAAAGAAAAAATGTGCACCTTGAACGTTATGCGCCTGATATCTTTTCAAATTCATCATCATATGCAGAAAATAAATAGATTTTAAAAAGACAATCAAAGTTCTGAATGTTATACTTATTTTTGTAATCTGCTAAAGAATAGAGTCTTATTTTATCCAAAGTCTGCCCAGGGATGTATCCAACATACTCTGTTTAGTACAGGGCTGTTTCAACTGTTGTGACTCCCCCCTAAAAAGGGGGAGTGGGAGAGGGATATATAGTAGCTGGCACGATTCCCTCTTTCTTAGCCCACTCATTTGTGAACTGTACTTCAAATCACCTGTCTTCTCCAGATGGAATGTGATTGTCCTGCCTGTGTTTATGATTGGAGCCAGTAACCAATATGCCTGACTGGGAAAAAAATTACACTGTACACTGTTTTTTTTCCATAGTTGGATTTTCTTTCTATTGTTTTTTTTTTTTTCTTCATCCCAGTGAATGGTATACTTAATGTATACATGCATGTCCTTTGCACTTCTTTGTTTCCCATCCACTTAATGTTTCCATGCTCAGTGTATTGGTCCCCCCCATCAGATCCGCCTTTGAGAAAGCAGAGAAAAAACTGAATCAAATTGAACAAGTCCTAATTTTCAAATGCATGCTCCACCTTGTTGTGGAATTGGCATGTCGGTCTCTCTCTCAGTTCTTTGCATGTATTCGATGCCTTAGTGGGTGGCTTTGCGTCATTTCTGACCGAATATTGTTCTTATGCCTTAATCTGTGAATGCTTTGTTACGTGCTATCTGCAGTTAGACTAAACCAGTATTGAGTAGCAAGTCATGACACAATGATCATCTGACGCCACCAATATTTTAAAACTCAGTTCAGAAATTAACTTGATGGATGGTCCCTTCACGTCCATGACCTAATTGTGAAAACTTCTTCTGTGATGCGATGGCTCCTTAATTCTGATAGAACAGAGTATGCATAATGGTTTCATTCATCAGCTCATCGTAGATCTAGAAAAAAAAATCAAATGTGTTAATGCCTATCTGCTAATGACTGAGGGTATGTGAGGCTGAGAGAATGGGGTGGCCAACGAGAGCGAAGGGGGAGGTCCTTGTGAACTTCAACCTGACCACTGTCATATTCATAACCCTTATTTCCAGATAGTGCTAGTGCATGTTGAAGATAGCCTTTTTCTTGTATGTATAGGTAAGGTACACCCATCGCCCTTATGGAGGGACGCACTGCAAAATCATCTATTGTTTGTCTTTTTTTCACCATATATTTTGGTTAAGTCTGCATTAAATTCAGTATATTTCTCCTGATATGGAAATCAGGTCTTATTCATCCACTAATTCAATATGTAAACCATTGTCCCAGGCATGGAATCAATCTTTCTTCAATTTGGCATTGTCCCCCAGGCTTTATGTGAGTATGGATGCGTCTCTGAGAGTGTTATGCGAGGTGTGTGTGTGTGTAGGAAGGGCGGGAGGTGGGTGGGCGAGTGAATGCGTGCGTGAACATAATGATGTTATGAAAGATGATATGGGTTTTGGCTAAGGTGCCTTGTGACAACTTACGATAAAAAATTCGCCACTTATCACGGATGGCAATTTTCAGTGGCCCTACGATGCTGCAAACTATTAGGTTCCATTTCACAAACTCCATCTTTACTTTTCCCTCTCCTTTTCTTTTGGAAACTTGGTTTCAAACCTAATTCTTTAATTAGAGCTGAAAAGCATGGCCAGCATATATTGTGATCAAATCTATTACTGAAGTGGTGTACAAGGTAAAAGTATTAATTGTCTGGATTGTTTAAGCTGATGAATGTGTGTAAATGTGGCAAGCACGTGTTTCTGTTTAGCTCTACTCATTGTAGCTAAAGGTCCATGAAGCCTAGCTAGGTTTTGTGTTGTTTCTTGTTGCATAGCTTGAGGGTTTTTTGACAGCGAGCGGAAAACCTGATGAAACCCAGGCCACAGCACAGCCTGTTGTGTACATTTCTGAAAGCGCCGAAAGCCTTAATGTGAACGTTTTATCTATACCTGAAACATTATATATGTGACAAGTGAATATTAGCAAGTGACATCATCCTATATTAACACATATAACTCCTTAGGGGGTGACATTTTTAAATGTTAAAAAGTGTTGTAAGATTTGTATGAATAAATTTTTGTAAACAACACAATTTCTAATCCATGTCTAATCTTTGGAACGTTCCACCGTAGCCTGTGTGAACGCACAGTTTGTGTGTTTCTCCGTACGGCTACTTTTATTCACACAAGCACACGAGGAAGGCTCATGCTGTGACACTAATGATAGACCAAAACCCACTGCTGTTCAAGATGTGCAATCAGTATAATTCAGATCTCCAAATAGTTGTGATGGCTTTAATTTATACTCACAACAATCAGTACATTAACTTCATGTCAGTGATCCCGGGGCGATTAGATCGCGAGTGACCCTCAACGAAACACCCACTTCAACACTGACAGCTAGACACATATACACACACACACACACACATTGCATATATGTACTCATACTCAAGAAATATTAGAAATAAATGAACAGCCATATAACAACACATAGAAATAACACTACAGTGGTGGAGGAAGCAAAATGTTGCCCAGCAATAAAAGTTACTCAAGAGGCTGAAGATACATATAATTTGCACATGATGTTTTTCTGGACGTCCCAGTCAACTACAGAGGTAAGTCAAAAGCCTCTATGCTCTGGACTGTAAGCTACAATCAAACTTCAGAAGCAAAAAAACAGTCCAAAACAATGAATCTCAGAAACAAAACAGTGAAACTAAAGCTTCAAAAGTACTCTTTAAAGAAGATGGGAAAAACATTAGAAGACACAAGGTGCCAACAATGACAAAGTTTGTAGGTTGGATTCCAGAGGAAAGCAGGAGCTGATTAAATCTTCACTTTCAATGCAAAAGCATTGAGTATAAGGGATATGGTTTTTGTGTGCTGCGCCTTCAACAAAAGCTAACTTCAGTCCATCCTGGAAGAAAAGCTATGTTTTTAGGACAAGATAGCTCTATCTGAGCCAGCAGAGACCTCATGACACACTCTATAGCTCATATCACATATCTTCTGTCATTTATCTCTTCTGCCTTCCAGCCATCCACAAGCTATGTTTCCTTCTGGGATGAGACCTTCAGTCAATCTTATTCAGAAGTATGGTCAGAGTGGGCAACGTGTCTCTTGCTGTTTATCTCATAATGTCCAAAGCACTGTATAGCCCTGGTAAAAAGCCATTGAAACTCCTCCTTAAAGGGAGCCTGGAGACAAGTGCTAATGGGATTGCTTCTAACCTGGCTAGATGATGACAGAAACGCTACTTACACGATATAAAAGGACTATTTTAACGTATTAAAGGAGCATCACAATAAATCTGAACACATTCCAGTGGGTGGAACAAACAACACTCCAGAAAACTCTTCAGTGTTCCATAAGTCTTCCCTGGGATGTTTCTGCATTCAACAGTGGGAGTTTTTCATGACTGCTCTCAAGCAACCATGTATAAAAATAGACGTCCCTATTGTATAGTATTGTTGTCCTGGTACACATTCTCTCTGACTGAGAGACAAAGGCTGGGAAGGGAACTTGACCCGCGGGACTGGGGCTGAGGGTGTGGCTCCAGATCCATTAGTGTGATCTGATCCTGTGGTCCATGCAGAAGGCGGATCCTTACTCCCATGTTCAACTAACTTAATCAAGGAAGTGTTGCTGAGCAACAGGCCACAAAGGACTGTATATCTGTAGGTGAGCATGTGTACACACAAGGTATTTTAAAACTCAAAACTTTAAGGGACTATACACATTTTCTGTTCTTTTAAACATTCTATTCATCTAAAAATGTATTACATTTATTACAGTTTCCACAAAATATTAAGCGGCACTGCTGTTTGCATTGATAACAAAATTAGGAAAAGCTTTTGACACCAAATGGGCATATTAGAATGACTGGCATATTAGAATGATTTAAAAAATATATTAAAACAGGCATTTTAAACTATAAGAATATTTCTGTTTTTACTGTATTTTCTGATCAAATAAATGCAGCCTTAGTGAGTATAAGACACTTAAAAAACAAACAAAAAAAATATTACCAACTCCAAGGGTTTGAACAGATTTGTAATTGAGTTGATCTCAAATATGCTTTTAAGTTCATAAAATGTAGTTTTCCAAATAACATTTTAACAACAAAATAAAAGCCAGTTAATCATTAAGCACTTTATATTTTTCTCCTCAAACAGCATAAATGATAGATGGATGGATAGATAAAACCCCTGCTATAAAAAAACATCCATTAAACCATAATGTTTCAGTTTAAACCAATTAAGGAGTTACAGCTATTCAAAATCTGTTTGTCGCATAAAATTGAAAGTAAACATCACAATCATTTTTTCCCGGTTTAGCTTCCACTCCTTGAAGGAAAGTCTGTTCACCAAGCTGTTTGTCTAAGGGCCCCGAAGGAAGCAACAGAGCCCTCCTTCCTTCAATTAAAGCTGTGAAAACAGCAGCCAGGCAGGAATCATGCTGGGAGCCTCCATCTTAGCCATGTACTTGTTCTACTCCACAGCCCCTTTACACCATACCCCCTTGTTACACTCCTGAGGTGCAGAGGATGCTGGGTAGATGGGTGTGAAGTGGGGGTTAAGGGGGTTTTTCCAAAAGGGTGACTTCACTGAGACTGGCACCCACCCCCAACTCACAGTACTCCTTTCTATTGTGTGTCCCCCCCAATGTGAGATGTGACTTACGCATGAGGGTGTGTGTGTACATGAACACACTCCCTTAGGGAGTAATTTGCAGTCACACAACAATATGTCAAAGGTAAATCTGTGGCCTTGGTGATTGGGGAGGTGGGGGGCTGCAGCCTGAGACGGCTTTATTTTTATAGGACTCTTGCTTTATTTTAAGCACAGATAAAGTGTTGTTATGTATAGAGTACTGATACAGATTTCCTGAACCAGTTGGATTCAAAAGCTCTTGATTCTCCTGACTCGATTTCATTTGTGCATTTTTTCTGTTAAAATGTCCATTTTACTTACATAAAAAACATTTTTCCTGAGTTCAGGCTGAAAAATATGCAGGGAACCTCATAACTTAGTACATTACAATAAATATGGCTGTATGAATTAAAAAAGTAATTAACAACAGGGCCTAAACTTTGTAAACCTCTATATTTAATAATCAACACAATTAAAAGTGCTCTATGAGTTATTGAGTTATGAGTTATTGAAGTAAACATTTCAGTTGTTGTATGTAATTATCAAAAATACAAAATGATTAATCAATTATGAAATTATAAACTTTAAGTAAAGAGTAGAAAAGCTATAAATCTACACAACATTTATAAATCAAAATATTTCAGACAAATTGTTTATTCATTTATTAGTTATTCGCTTATGTATTTTAAAATGTACCAAATCAATTATGATAACTTGATGTTAATTCATTTATCTGACAGATTCTGTGAGTTCATTCAGTGAGATCAATCAGACTGATTCAGTCTACTTCATACAAATCAAAGCCCAAACTCCTGAGCCATACTGAATGATTCATTAAAAGGACTGATTTGTAAGAGTGTGTTTTCAATTCTCTAAAAACACTTTTTTCTATTAATTGAAGTACAGCTTGCACTGGGTGTTTTTGATTCATTATAAAAAACGATCTCATAAAAGTAATTTTTTTCATGAATCAGACTACACTACATGTGAACTTACGGTGCTTGCGCTTTATTTTTTTCACTCAGTAAAAAAAGATCGGCTCATAAGAGTTATTTTTTCATGAATCGGGCTTCACTGATTTAACTCTATGTTTTAGATAATTAATAATACATGTTTTAAAAGAGTCATTTGTGTGTGAATCACACTACAACCGGTAATCACTTATTGTATGCAGCCTGTAAAGACAACCAAATATAAAAAAGTTTTCTTGCCATTATTTTCTGGCACTCAGCCTTATACAAAATACGACTTCTACAAGACCGCTGGTTCAGCAACAGGAAGTAAAAAGTAAAAGGCTAAAAGCTCGCTCTCAAGTTTTAAGAAGGGATATCATGATCAAATAAAGATCCCAATTCATTACAAAATCGATATTTTACCCAGCTTCACCCCACTGTTTGAGGGTCAAATGGTAGACACTAGAAAAGCGACACCCCTGCAAGTCACTCTGTGAAACATTACCTCAAGATGATACAGCCACCCCACTACTATGAATCATTCAGTAGTGTCCGCTAAAAGGCCAAGGGGCCGGTCTTCCTCCACCCTGGCCTGAAGCAAACCAGTTTAGTGTTCCAATAGCCGCTCTTAGTGAGCCAGTGCGGCTGTCAAAACTGCCAAAGAGCACAAAGCTGGCTATGACACACTGCCTTCCTCAAGGGAATCAGGGGCACTTACACAGCAGAGAGAGCACTGAGACGTAACTCACACTGACACTGACTGGTGATCATCCCTAAATGCAATGTTTATCTTCAAAAGGAAGCACTTAGTCTGGGTTTCTCTCCTTTTTATCAAGCAGTACATTATTTTCATTAAGTGTAAATGACTTGCTGTGGTATTGGTAGCTTTGATGTATAGGGCCAGAGCACTGCTTGTGTGTATTTGTTGACGATACCAGGAAATACAGTGTTGCTAAGCCACAGGAGTTTGACGGATACCGTGCAAGAATCAAACGGGGGAAAACTAAAGCCTGTGGGGAAGAACCAAAGACGTCCAAACAGTGAGTGGCAGGAGCTCCTAGTTTACCTGAAACAACAGACTGAGTTTACCAGTGTATGCTCCTATGTTTAGAGACCACAGATGAGTCACACATTTTACATTTGCAGTTGTTTTTCGCCTTATTGTAGGTCTTAACTGCTTAACTGACTCTGCGGTGCTGTTTGAAACAAACTCCTTGTCTGAGAAGCAGAGAAAAGAAGAAAAGGATGCAGCCTGAGGCGCAGTCCATGGTGTTGAACTCTGTCACTAGATTACTGGAGCTGAACCGAGGGGTCAAGTTCTTCCTGCTTAGCATTTGCCCCTACTGGTAGATGTTGGAATTACACTGTCTAGCAGAAACATGCATTTCCCCCAATTGACAGTCATTCAAATCATCTCATTTTCTCTATCTCTCTCTCTGTTCCCAGTCTCTCTATGCCCAGGTCGTGCCTTATTTTCACACATTTATTTTATACTAAAAAATTATTCCTTAGTACTTCTTATTAAGATCAACTAAGTGTACTCAACTGTGCTATTTTGGGACACCATGAATATGAACTAGAATGCGCTTTTAACATACTAACTCGGTTTTGTTTTTTTATTATTTAGTTACCACTTGTAGTACACTTGAATCTACCTTTCATACACTAAGTGTACCACAAGTGGTGACTAAATATTAGTTTTTTTTAAATACAGAAATAGTACGGTAAAAAAAATGCATTTTCCTTCATATTCATGGTGTCCCAAAAAAGCACACTTCAGTACACTTAGTTGATATGAAGTTTATCTTAAGAAGCACTAAAGAATTATTTTTAGTATATTAAGTACAAAATTAGTTTGTAAAAGAGCACTTTAAGTACATTATGGAAGTGTACTTTTTTTTTAACATGGGTCTTTTTCATCAAGCAACATTTAAAGCATGAAAATATTTGATATCCCCAAAGGCTGCATTTGTTTGATGGAAAATAAAGTAAAACAGTAATGTTTTTGTAATGTTGTGAAATATTATTACAATTTAATAAAGGCTAACTGTTATTTATTTTAATATAATTGAGAATGTCATTTATTCCTGCTATTGCAAAGCTGAATTATCAGCCATTACTCCTATCTTCAGTGTCACACGATCCTTCAGAAATTATTCTAATATGCTAATTTGCTGCTCAAGAAACATTTATTATTATTATATTGTGCTCTTTGGCAGAAACCAGTTGTGCATAGTATTTATGTGAAAACTGACACATTTTTAAAGGGTTCTTAAGTTCAAATGAACTGCATTTGAAATAAAAATCTTTCTCAACACTGTAAACGACTTTTAATCAATTTAATGTTTACTCAACAAAAGAAGTATTAATTTCTTTAACAGAATAGACATAAATAGATGATAGATAGATAGATAGAAATCCTTTTGACCATCTATCTATTTCATGTAGCTTATCAATAGCTTCACAAAAACTGAAATATTTTAAAGGAACCACCCTGAACCTAACAATACTTTCCTCCTTTTTGTTCTGTTACATCCATATAATACAGCTCTCAGAGATCAATGTTTCTACTTGTAGTTTTCTGCGTATATGCCAACTTTCCCATCATGCTTCTCCCAGAACATTAAATCCTCTGGCGCTAAAGAAGCTACCATAAATGACAAACCTTCTGTGCCTGCAACTTATTGCTCTAGGAGATGAAACGGTGTAGTTCATCTTTTTTTTTTCCAGATACCACCCCAACAAAAATAAGCTGAGCATTACTGCCATCTTCCTGTAGAAAGGCTTTTTTTTTTGACAGTGATAAAGGTAGGCTGCTCTGTGGGTGGGTTGCCAAAAACAGAAACATCCAAAGACAGTGGGTTCACGGAGTTTCAGAAGGCTTGGAGATGTGTCTGCAACATTACTGTCTGCGTCTGGATTTTGACGAGAGGTAAAATACGCACAGCCCCCAGAAAGGGGGATTGGGAAGTGACTCCGAATTCCTTCAGGGAAGCAGACACTCGTATCCATGCGGGCATCTGTCCTCAATTTCTCTTATGAGTGAAATAATCCAAACTCTCGTTTCTTGGCCACCCACCCACTCATCTCATCACATCTGCTTCTGTGCAGAATAATATTGATTTTGTGTGTAGGAAATTGTGATAATGAATGAAAGTCTAAATCCACACACTGGAAATACACTCGACCTGTCATTATTTTCTCATTTACAGGAGAATAGGAAAGGAAGGCATATTAGTATTCAAGAGCACTAAAAATAATAAGGTCAAGGTCAACCAATTACTCAAAGAGCTTGAATTAAGAGAGAGTAAGATTCAGTCTCATCGCGCTGAACTCTTTATTGCACACACAGTCACGTTTCATGAATTAAACCGATATAATATAAATAGCAATATAATAAGCTATTTTTATTGTGCGATATGTACACTCTAAAAACATGTGAAAATAGGGCACAATGTAATTTATGTAGGAAGTTTCCGTATTAATTTTTTTTTACATTTGTTTAATCTGTATTTTGAATTTTGCACCGCCTTGCGTTGCATTTTAAGGTTAATTATTATTTAGTTATTTATTTTTTACTACAGTGTACATACTCTGGGTCAATTATAGTGTTTTTATGATAAAAATATCAATAATAAAATTAGTTGGCATCAATACCAGTAACATTTCATAGTTTCATGGTATACATTTCAAATATATGTCAAACGATTAATCACATCCAAAAAAAAACATTTTCTTTACATAATATATTTGTGTATACTGTGTATATTTATTGTGTATACATAAATACAAACACATGCTTGTATATATTCAATAAAAATATGTTGTTTATATATTAAATATATATTATATTATAAATATATTTATATACATTTCAAATATAAGAAAACTGAAAAAAGAAAGCATGCTGTTTGTGTGTGTTTTAATATATACATAATAAATATACACAGTATACACAAATATATCATACACTATATTTTTAGGCCTAAATGAAGAGTTTGGTTCCAAAACACTTTGAATCCATTTTGATTACTTTGAGTAAAATGCGTTTTCTTTACTGAGAAAGAGACAAGGTGTTTTAAACTTTCACATAGCATCTCTAAGTTATAATAACATAAAATATTTAAATCCAGATTTAGATTTTCAAAGATTAGCCTATAAAAACTGATTATTTCTCCCAAAATGCCTACTCTTTTTCCTCCCAAAATGCAATAGGCTAAATCAATTGAATTGTAAAAGTTATTTTTCATATTAAAACTATTGAAACATAATAGTATGATAAAGTTGATCCACATATCGAATGCGATTCATCTGACATTATGAATGTGATCTCTTGTCAGTGATATTAAAATGCCACCTGAAAAAACGCCATAGGGATTTAAACTAATCACAAAACCGGCTTTACTGAAGAGATGCGTATGGCAATCATGGGCGATTGGTCATGAAGCCCTAATTTTTTGCTTGTTTGTTGATCAAAAAGTAGAAATTAGTTAAGAAAAACTAGATGCTGGGTTTATTATTTTGTAAAAATGGTGTTTATCGCATTCAGGAACCAAACATATATATAATTCTATAATTATTTTTATTATGTAATTGTATATAATTAAACTTAGTTAATTATTAAATATGTATTGTAAAATAATACTTTAAAACATTAGCATGTAGCGTGTTAGCATCTTTACATACTGATCAACTAGGTAAAAGTCACATTCAAAATGCATATTAGTCATAAAATTAAAAACAAAACCACATTACATTTAACAGTGGCAGACTTATTTGTGTTGATCTGCAAGTTTGTAGAGCTCATTCTAAAAAAAGAGATTAACTTAAACACCTCTGATTTGCCAATTGTGTTCACATGCTCCGCAAATGTTTGTGATTGGCTACAATGCTTAACACTGCAAAAACACATTGTGAATAAAAACCTTTGACACTCTTCACAGGTTCTCTTGCACAAATATGCACAGGGGGCATTTGAAAGCAGATGTCTATCAGCAGGTTCCCAATTAACCCGGTACTCGGTGCTACTCATATTGCGTTTTTTAAACTTAAGTACTTACTAAGTGCAAAAGTACAAAACCATTTTCGTTGTTAAATGAAATGTCTAACATACAAATAAACAACTTTAAATACTTTTGACTATGAAAAAATGTGATATTATCTTGAAGACGCTACTTTAAAAACGTTAAGTATGATTTTTTTTTTTCTCTTGAAACAATATGAAGAAAATATGCCCATCAGCCATACCCTGTCAGACAAACAGATGCTATTTTACTAAAGGAAGGTAAGCAGATAAGTCTTTAACAAATGAGCTAAAAAAAGAAGCTAGACAGAGTGAGAATTAGACGTTGAAGGGGCAATGCACCATAAGGTTCCTCATTCACACCTGTGAAAGACAGCCCATATTCCCTACGGAGGGCAGATCCAAGCAGCCCAACAGCAGGACATGTTTCTGCTTGTGCTATGATGTGGCTTCTGTCATCTCTCTTCCACTCCCCCTCTGTTCTCTGTTGTTTCTCTTTCCTTCTGTTTCTGTAGCCATTTACCTCAGTCTCTAAATTCAGTGCCATTAATCCACGCTTGGAAAAGCCACTCTTGTGAGCGGGAAAACAAGACTAGCGCTCCAAGGCATGTTGCTTCGAGCAGGGTCGTGGTTGTGGTTTTGAGGGGTGAGATCATGGAAATGGGCCTCATTGAGGTAAAAGTTGTCAAAACAATGAAATATCCACAGATGCATCGCAGTGTGATGATCTATGTGTCTCTTTTTAAGAACAAACACAAAAAATTGCATTACACAGTGCAAACAGAAAATGTGATATGCTAATCTTAGAAGCTACTGTATATCTAGCTGACCCTTAAAACGTACTTTTGTTGATAAAACTTATTGCAATCAGTGTGATCTAGTTATATTAAATTATTTTTTTATAAAAATTCCTTTGGCAGAAATATGCAAAATAGTAGATAAGGCAACAGTTGTAGTTTATGGTATGATAATAATGAGAATTGGACCTTAAAGGCATAGTTCACCTAAAAATGAAATATGATTTTTATCTGCTTACTCCCACTGCATCCAAGATGTAGGTGACTTTGTTTTTTCACAAGAATACAATATGTCAGTATGTCAGTCATATATGCAGGTCAATGGGCACACAGACTTTGAGAGTAATAAAACATGCACAGACAAATCCAAATTAAACCCTGCGGCTCGTGACGATACATTGATATCATAAGACACAAAACGATCGGTTTGTGCAAGAAACTGAACAGTATTTATATAATTTTTTTTTACCTCTGATATACAAGGTCCAACTCATTAACATTCGGCGTGTGACGCGTCAACGTGCTCTGGTTAGATTTACATACACTTACATATCGAATCCCATAGAAACAGTTGCTAACGAGGAATCTATGTGCAAGAGCATGTTACAGTCACATGCCTGTTTGAGTTAAACATCTTTGCTGGTGTTCTCCTGAAGAAACAAAGTCACCTACATCTTGGATGCCCTGGGGGGAAGCAGATAAACATCACATGTTCATTTTTGGGTGAACTAATAATTTTTCATAAAACCTTTGCAAAAGCCCCTTACACTCAACACACACATGCAATTACTTTTATCCTTAAAAAATCATACCATTTTATCTGGGTTTTATAGTAAGGAGCTAAAAATAGCTTACCTTCGGAGAACAAACTCCTCAAGCTCTGCTTTTCGAATGGAACCCAAACATTCCATCAAATTAAAGTGTTTGCACTTGTTTAACCCCTATTTTCTTTAATTCGTCAACCATTGTCCCACACAAACACCCTCTGGCTCTGACAGCTACAGTACCCACTACCCAAACTCTCGCTATGCGTGAGCTGGAAAGAGCGGACCACTCTAAATGGTATCTGGGAGGTTCAATGTTTATACGTTTGGTGGAGACAAACCCATTAATGATATACTTAGTCAATAAACAATCAACTGGGGTTAAGAGAATGTATCTCAAAAACTTCACCTTTAAAATTAGAGATTAAGATTTTGTGAAACAAAGCAGAAATCAGCTAAAGCAATGTGGGAAAAAATGTTTAAATAAAAATAAGGGCCTACACATAGAAACACAACACCTCCTATTACTTATAATTCAACGCTGCATGACTTCTTTACAGCTCTACGTCAGCATGTGTCTGAATTCCTTTCTTACCCAGAAAGCAAGGCAAACTTTATCGTTTGACAGGAATCTGCTATGCAAAGACACTTTACCATTGAAGTCGATGTTGACATGCCGGAAGTGTACAGCATGGCTCATTCTCATTTATTGATTGCAATGGCATTGATTGCAATAGTTTACACAGCTGCGTATTAAATGCTTTCGCATTTGCTGTGATCTAAATACTTTTTGTGAACTCCTGTATGGTCACCTATAAAGGACACCCAGACTTGACTTAAATATCATGACTAAAGCATCATTAACTAAAGTAGCAAAGTAGAGCAACAGCTGTCAATCATTAGATTCAAACTGACATGTGAACATGAAAGCATCTGCTGCACAGATGAATATTCCTTTAAGCTATACTTTAGCTGTGTCTTTCATAACTTACATGCATTTGCTAATCAACACAGACAGCTGTGTGGGAAAAAATGACATGAGTATACTTTTCAGTTAAACCACTTTATTAATTAAAACTAATAATTTTAATAACAAATACATGTAAGTAATAATATATATACTACTTTTATAATACTATAAATAATAAACTGTAATTGATTGTAAATTTCTATTATTCAATAATTGGTAACACTTTAGCTTGTGGACCAATATTCACTTGTAACTAGTAGCTTTTTATCATGCATATTAGTAGCATGTAGGCTGTTAGTACTATTAGTATGGTAACACATTATTTTAAGGCGTCCTTGTTACACGTTACATGTACTTACTATTATAGTAACAATAAATTATGCATAACTACATGCAAGTAACCCTAAGACAAACCCCAAACCCTAACCATATAGTAAGTAGCTAATTATTGCACAGTACTTAAATGTATGGTAACCCTTTATAATAACTACACACTGTGAATCATTATTTTCAAGTGTTAGTAAATACTTAATTCATCCTTTATAAAGCATTGTTCCAACATTACTATCCATTAGTAAACAGTTTACAAGTGCATCTATAAATGCCTTGTTCTAGAGCATATATATAATGTTTAATAATTGTATTTTCATACTTTATTAATGATCAGTTTATCATTTCTAAATCATTACAAACCAGTTATTTAGGAGTTGTCAGTGTTTAATAAGAACATTTAGAAAGTCTAAGAAAATGATTAATAAACTATTTAAAATGTACATTATTAATTTTATTATTTAGACACATTACAATAGTTGCTAAGTGTGTTAATAAATGCTTTATTAACACATGTTCCTGCTGTAATTCATGATTAGGTCAGGTAGTTATAAAACATTTAGTAGTTGCCAGCCGTCTGTTTTTGTGAGCTCATCTAAACTGAGGACTATTTATACCTTGTAAAGGATTTATAAAGAAGATGTAAAGACTCATTTATCTTCCAAATAGAAAAGTTAAACACAACACAGAGGGATACAGAACACAGAAATATCTTTTCAAGATGCAAATGAAAAACTATGCAATTTCATAGAAAACAAATCAAGTGTACAGTTGTACAGTTTCATATTTTTTGCATCTTGAAATGAATAGTTCTGTATCCCTCTGTGTTGCATTTATTTATTTATTTGTTCTGTTAGGAAGATAGCTGAGCCTGTATATCTCCTTTGTAATAGATATGCAGATATGCTAATAAATCAAGAACAATGCATTTATAGATGTATTTATAAACTGCTTACTAATGACTATTAATGTTAAAACAATGCTTTATAAAGGATGAACTGACTATTTACTAATGCTTACCTAATGATTCATAGTGTGTAGTCATTATAAAGTGTTACCTAATGTTCTGCATCTACCAATGTCTAAACTTAACAACACCAACTAATTATTAATAAGCAAAAAGTGTTTTGATGCAAACGTTGTAGTTAATAGTTAGAAATGGTCCTTGTGTATTTATGGTACTCAAGTCATTTTACTGCTGTTATTCAGACATGATAGTAAAAATGTAATATTCAAATGAATGCTTTTTATAATTAATAAAAAGGGTATATAAATTCATGGTATGCTTAGACATCATTCTTTTTTTACAGTGTGAGCTTAAATGGCAATTAGCCTCTTATCAATGACCCCAACATCCCATAATCCATCATGATGCAAAGAAAACCACTTTTTCATTTTTCAAAACAAAGAGCTAAAGCTTCTCTTTGGATGACTTTGAGTCAATGCATAGTTAATACATTGGCAGACAGGGTTAAACAATTTGAACCACAAAGATAAATGCCCCTGGTTTAAAGCAGGGGAAGAAATATTGATCCCTTGTTCGTGAACACCCTTTGTCAGCAAAGTTCTATTTTAATACACGCTGTGCCGTTGAGTTCAAACAAGACGCAAGGAAAGCTCATTTCTAGTCTCCAAATCATCGAACGAGAAGAGTTTGTTCCTTTTTCTGGCACAGATACACAACCCTACACAGATGCTATTTATGTTTGATTTATACATGAACGCATGAAATCCAAATTAAGTAAGCGCTCAGCACGCGTCCAGCCCCAAATATGGAGGTGATTGTCATGTTGCATGGGAGGTTGTTTGATATGAGTGGTAATAGCCCGGTCCTCAGGGACAGCCTCCACAGCAGACCTCCTCTCACGTGTGACAGATCACCTATATGCTGAGATGCTGCTTAATGACCAACGGGTTTCTCTCCAGTCAACATAGGAGGTGATAAACTCAAAGTAACACTAGGAATTAATTTTTTTTTCTCGGTGAGAAGTGTTACTGTGTTCGAAGAGGCTTTATAATTATACTCTTTATAATAATACTCTACACTTGCTTTACAGGAATATTTCTTGAGAAAGATAGTCCATGCTTCCAAATTTAATTCTTTATTTTTCTTATGTCATACAGGTTTGGAACAACATAAGGGGGGGGGGGGGGACATGATGACAGAATTTTTATTTCTGGGAGATGCCAACTTTGGATTAAGTCAAGTCACCATTATTTATAGAGCTCTTTTATACAACAGATCATTTCAAAGCAGCTTCACATTACTAAACACATTGCTGAAACCAATTCAATTTCTGCTTTAACGCAGGTCTAACAAGACATTATTTCTCTCCAGTCAGTTCAGTGTTTATTTAGTTCAGTTCAAAAAGGCATGTTGTACGCATCACAAATTATGAAACAAGTTTAACTGATGATTCGCAGAGAGTTTGATTGACCGGCAATCTGACCGATCATAATGCAGAATCCACCAATGGACTTTAACTTGAAAAATGGTGTGTACAGGCATCTTTCCATGGTTGAAACAAACCTTCTGATGTTCATTCATGTTTATTTTGTGCTTAACTACTAAATATGAAAAGATGATCAGTTTAGGTGCTGCTTGAACTAAAACAATGCCTCGACATATCAATCGAATCCATAATATTACTCAATATTACATTTAGTTTTTAAAAGCCCTAACTAAGCAAACCAAAAGCAAAACTATGGGAGAAACCAAGCTCAAGCAGAAACTAGTTATTCTCTGAGGAACTGGATTAACATAACCATAAAACATGACCTTTATATTCAAAATAATTTGAGATCACAATCTGTTACAATTTCCTAGAATCTTCATTATGGCCACTGAACTTTAAAAACAATATGTATGAAAAGAGACATACAAATAAACTTGAACTTTTTTTTTTTATTATTATTTACTGTGAAAACCAAACTGCTTAACTTTTCGTGTATAATTTGGCAGGTATGTTGTAAAATACGTAGTGAACACAGTGGAAATAATGTCTCTAGAAGCATAAAATCCAGAAAACCATGACTGATGATTTCAAACAATGCATTTTTGGTACTTACATGTTAGAGGCCCAGAACATCCACATATAAATGAGGGGTCAACACCTCCCTAAAAGTTAATTAAATCAGGCTTTCATGTTCACACCTGGGGCCCTGTGCCTGTCAGAATCTGGCACATGGTCACATGATCACGCCCAGTTGCTCATGCATATATAGGAAGTCCCCCCCCATATGTTAGGGTGCCATCCTTTGTTGTGTCAGAGAGCAGATGCGGCCCCTCACTAAATCTAATAGAGACGTGGTCCAAAGGTGGGGGGCTGGGTGTGTATGTGTATAGAGGCGGTTCCGGCTGTCACCGCGCTTGTCTTGAGAGGAGCGTGTGCTCTCTCTACTTCCCTTATTAGTGGGCTCCATGTGTCACTGGTGTCAGTGGTTAATCCCAGTCCCCCCAGGGAATCCCACCCTCCTAAAACCAGTCGCCCTACTTCGACAGATGGGACCTTCCTCTGCATACTAATGACGGATGGATTCCAAAGGCGTGATTTTTCTGTAGTTCTGCTTGTAGAGGATGATGAAGAAGAGTGATGCAATCACTAAGGAAATAATTAAAAAAATAGAAAGATAAATTAAAGGTAAAGTACAGAAAATAACATTAATTATATAGTTATTTTAATACAATTTATTATTTAATTTAAAAGAATGTTTTTAATGTAATCATTAGACACTGCTTTTATATTTGAATGCAATTATATACATTGTAAATGTAAATAGCCTATATAATAAATAATCAAAGGTAAAGTATAGATATATACAGCACAGTGTATTTTTAAAAAAATCAAACGCAATATTTAATATATATATATATATATATATATAATTATTTAGTGTATTTTAGTGTACCTTAGTTAAATATGCAACATTTTTATATTTCAAACGTTAACATGAATAAAATTGTAATATATAATATGTGCAAATAAAGATACTAATATTTCATATTCATATCCATAACAGTAATTAAAAAAAATATAATTCTATTGACTATCAAAACAAAGTGATCAACGTTTATGCTACTCACAATGTTCCTTTCCTTCTGTAAGTCACAGGGGGAAAGCAAACTTTTCATATAGTCATATGAGCTCACAAGCAATAAAAAGTTATTTCTTTACTTTTTCTCCTCTTTATTTTGAAGGATGGAGTCTCCTCAGTACTCAAGAGCATGAAGTGAGTTCTAATTATAGGGAGAAGTCTTTAGATATCCCACTCACTGCCTACATAACAAACATACCAGGCCTGAGTCTAAAAACTGACACAGAGGAAACTGTTATCAAAGGGAATTCACTTCACTTCGGAAATATGGAGTCAGATTTGCTGGCGCCTGCAGTTACTGTAAGCAAATTATCTTTTTATGTTCAATGTTTAAAATCTTCAAAATTAATTGGAAAATACAGTATATTAAGTGGTCAGAACAATACTCTAGAGCTAAGCAGTTATTTGCAGCAAAGAATGACTATTATAAAACTTCGGCTCCATTCATGTGAGCGTTTATGTCAGTAAACCAAGTAAAATCGCATAAGATTATCCATAGTTTGTCATTAAATAATAACTAAGCAACTGTAGCAGTGAGCACAGAAATATGGATTACAATATGAAGGGATAAGTAAAATCTCTTACCGTCATGCTGTTTTTACTTTGTATCCATTCTAGGACTTTAAATAAACGAGGCTCAAACTCATTGTGAGTGACAAATATTTTAGTGCCAGTTCCTAAATGACTTCCTCAAGGGTGTCTCAGCAGGGCATAACCACTGTATCCACTGAGAAGGACACGCTCAAGCTAAATTCAGATTGTTAAGGTTTTTAAATGGCTGACTTACTCTTAGTCTCAGTCCTTTACAAGACTTGCAATGCTTTAAAATCCTGTCGCGAAAGTCTCCTGGGGGTACATTTGTTGTTCTGTTGATACTGTCTTGTGAAGATATTGAGCGGATGCCAGGATTTCCACCACAGGAGCAGCACTGTTTGATTTGTCAACAAATGACTCTTATGAACTTGTTCTTTTACTTGAGTGAGTCCAAAAAACATTTCTCGTAGTAAGTTAGCGGTTTGAATTTATCTCACTCAGTCTTTGAACAATTTAGCATCGTTAACTGACTCCCTTACTAAACTTTGAGTCTCATTTAAAGAAAACCACGTACCGTTACAGTGACATATAAGCCTACTTAAGGTTTGTAAGACTTCTGTCACAATTATGTAGAGAAATCTCCACTAATTAGAGAGTCAAAGCAAGTAAATTACGCCAAAAGAACTCTTCAGCACCTACCTACAACCATGAAGCACTGTGAATGAGGTAATCGAGTATATAAATACACACGCACACATAATAATAATAATAATAATTATAATAACATTGTTTCTATAACCTATTTAAATCAATATTTATATATTTTGTCATGGATTTTCATTTATGCCTTTCACAGTGTTTCACTGGATATAGTTTATTCCCTTTTTGAAACTGGTAAGTACATAGTCTTATACCTTCGTTTTTGTGGCCAATTTTTAAAAAACTATTTTGCTTCAAAGTTTGTTCTGTTGTGATTCACCTTTTAGCTGATTGGTTTGGTTCATGGCTAATAACTCTTAAATAACTTCTTGAAAAAACTTTTGAAACCAAACCCACTGAAAAAGTAGGTGGGCACTGCGGCACTCTGTGACTGTTCATATGACAGTGTCTAAAGATAAATGTCCACATAGTTTTGCTTAAAAATTTTAATAATTAATACATTAAAAAATCAGATATTTTACAAAAAAATATTATTGGTTACTGTGTAAAATATAAGATCAAATTTTAATGTTAAACTGACTGTAACTTTGCTTAAGTAAAAACATTTAACTTTTTAAAAGTTAAAACACTATTTTCACTCCAAGCAGACGGAAATATTCTTAAAAACAAAGTGTATATAACTTTCAAGGCTGTAGTTTATATACTGTTAGAAAAAATGTGCTGTACATTTAAGGGTACAGCAGCTTGGCACCGCTGGGCAGTACCCTTAAAGCAGGGGTCATCAAACTTGATCCTGGAGGGCTGATGTCCTGAAGCGTTTAGCTCCAACTTGTTTCAACACACCTGCCTGAATGTTTCAAGCATACCTATAATAAGACCTTGATTAACTGCTTCAGGTGTGTTTGATTAGGGTTGGAGCTAAAGTCTGTAGGGACACCGGCCCCCAAGGACCGAACTTGGTGACCCCCGCCTAAAAGGGACATTTTTGTACTCTCTGTGCATATTGGTACACTCTAAAACAATGGTGCTAAATGGCACTAAAAGTGGTTCGCAGGCCCATAATCATAGGGGGAATCACTTTAAGTGCTATATAGCAACTATCTTTAAAGGTGCTGTACAGTATGTGGAACCATAAGACGAACCCCTCCTTAGATTTTACATATGGTATTCCATTTTCATATGTTTGCCATGAATAGGAAGTTACTGCTAGGGCAAAAGCTGTTGTGAATCACTTTTATGCTTTTTTGTGGTCAAAAAGTCTTGTGCGGGGGCCCTGGTGCATTTTGGTCGCTGTGATTTTGCCAAGTAAGACATGATCCTGGATCAACATTACTGTCAAAAATATAGACTTATTCCTATCCCTACCTGTAAACCTAACCCTACCAAAAATGTATTTCTAAAATCAGTGGGAAATGATAGCTGATTAATAAGGGTGTAACCCTAAAACAGATATTTTCAGAAAAATCATTCCTCAAATCTGATTGGTTGATTGGAATGTCGATCCAGGAACATCTTGTACTTGGTGAAATCATGGTCACCGGTGTGGGTCCTTATAGGGGGGCGTTGGGGGCAAAATGATTGAGAACCACATTATTTTTAGAAAAAAACACAGTTTTTTGTGTGTGTACCTAGCTTAACTGAGTAATGCATAACTTTAGATATGCTCTCTTATGTTATTATTATGAGCCAGTTAGGGGTAAAGAAGGTACAAAAGTGTACTTTTAAGGGCTCTGCCTCATGTACTGACAAGCTGGCGTAACCCTAAATCTACAATTTTTACACATTTTTTGAAATGAAAGCATCCCTTCAGCACAGAATATAGCAGTGACATGTTAAAAGATAAGTAGAAAGCTATGTGCAACTACCTTTAAAGAGCAATTCTGAAATTTTATATCTAAAAAGTAATTTGGCTGCAAAATATCTCAGGTAGCCTGCCTCACCATTGTGAGAAATGCAAATGGGACAGTGCATTTGAATTTGATTTAGACTCAGTGTTACTTATTTTCAGCAGCAAGGCACAAGGCAACAGCACAATGGGACAAGTGTGGAAACAATCTTCTCATTAGCAAGATCATCAGCCGGCGGATGATGAAAACCATATTGAGAGCGGACACAGCATCACTTTCATTAACAGCAACTATTTGCGGAAATGCACAACATTTTCTCCGGTCTCCGAGGGGCCGAATGGCAAAAAAGGACATTTGTATGCATGAATATTACATTTTTTCTTCTGCTCCGATGTAAATAATTGATCAGGATGCACTTAGGAAACCAGCATCTCAGAGGCACTTTACCAACATGTGTCCTTTAAATCCACAATGGTTCCGTCTCCTGATGTAGAAGAAATTACAACCCCTCTCACTGCCCCCTCAACCCCGACAAACAACACAAAGATGTTTGATCTCTGAAACAATCACCATCATTGTCAAGGGAACTTTTGAAGCTCCTGGACGAGGTCTTGTGTGTGGAGCTTTCACATAAGGTCACTTTGAAACTGCATGAGGTTCATGTCTGCCGCATACCTCTCCTCATTTACCGCAGCTCGCTAGCGCTATACAGGAATTCCCCCCAGCGTGATCCGAGAGGGGCTCTGACTGAACGCTCAACAGATGGCCATGAGGTAGCGTTGCTAAGCGACTGGTCATCACTGATCCCACAGCTCGCTCTGGAGAAATCTCTCCTGCATTATGAACTTATTTACAATAATAACACTTTTCATTTGAATAATCACTCTGCGACTGCTGCACCGGAAGACTAATACTCCAGGGCATTTTAAATCATTCATTTAGGAGGTCTAGGCTAATTAGACGAGTAAAGACTCTCAAGAATTAGAAACTTTGGTTGTAATGAAGCAGGGCTGCTGATGAAATCAAAACGGACATTCCCGTTAATGAAGAAGATTGTACATCCCAATAAATCATTACAGAACTTCCCAGAAAGCTTAAAAGTGCACAGAATAAAGCACCTCAAGTGAGAACGGATCTAAAAGCGGAGAGCAGGAGACAAACAAACACAACTCAAAAGCAGTGTACTACACCAGAGCGGAGGAAGTGTACGCCACTCCCGAGTCTTTATTTGATTAGACACTGTGAGAGACACTCACGGCTGTGTGTTTATAAATGGGCAAAGGTAAAAAGAAAAAGTAAAGACAATGCTGTGCAGTTCGATGTCTGGGAACTGGGTGTTAGATTCTCTCATCTAAAAATAAGTTTTTATAAGCGCTCCTCGTCGCTTGTCCTCACTTCCCATTTTCTGGAAATGCGGCGGACAGATGATTCACTAGAAGGAGGAGGAAGAGGAGGAGGAGGTATATAGATGTTAACAGAACAAATAACACAGACAGACACATCCGTCATCTTTCTTATTCAAACAAAGACACATAAAACAAAGACAGACCGTTTTATCCATGTATTAACATACCAATACTACTTTAATACCCATCGCAATGCCGAGAGAGAAAGGAAAACAAACATGAACAGATGGACTGATGTACCAGGAGGTCAAAGTTCAAACAATATGCAGACAGAAAAAGAATCTCAACAGAACTTTTCTTGAATTAATACTAAAACATTTTGTGTAAATAAAAACCTAAAAAAATTGAATCAATGGTTTTAAATGCTACAAGTGAATTTAGACATAACAATATTATAATGCACAGTATGAAAAATGGATATTCATTTAGAGATTTGCTAAGGATTATATCTGAGATCTGATGAAAATGATCAGTGTTAATAAATTCTTAGTATGTCTAAAGATTAAGTTTATGTGAATGTTAGATGACAGCAAATGTAATCTAAATGTGAAGATATGGGAAAGTAATGGTGGACAATTAAATATGTGATATCCATATTAATTAATAAATAATCCATGTATGCCACATTGCGTATATATTAAATACATTTAACAATATAAAAAATAATACTGAATAATGTAATTATTGAAGAATTATATTATATTATATTTTGCTTATACTGTTCCCTATACTAAAGTGCTACCTATATTATATTATATTACATGTATATTTACACTGCAACAGGAACACCTTAAAATAAAGTGTGACCTAAAATGGATTTATCAGTATCAAAGTCAACAGACTTTATGAGCTCTTGTGCCTGCAAGAAAAGGAGATAGGGCTTTCTTTGCTTTTAAATGACTTTACACACCACTTAACTGCATGAAACGTCAAGCACACGTATGTCAGGGGCTCCCATTTGGGACATCAAACAAGGTAACACACTAGCAACCCTATGACACATCCAATTCCCAGATAAACAACCATGACAGTGACAAATAATCCCTAACCCCTTTAATAAATATATGATACGTTTATCTATGGGGGCATCAGAAGATAAATAAATAAGTAGATGAAAGGGGGCTCAAGTCACAGATTCTCCTCCCTCAGATGTGAATGTTGAGGGGCTCATGGGGACATATTCAGACAGGGGATGAGTAAACTTGAAAGGCATTGCGTCTCTGAAAGACAGTGTACATTTTTTCTTTTGTTCAAGTCTGCCACTGAAATCTAATCAAACCACACAGAGGCAAAGAGAGAACTGGAGGCTGGCACTTGTCTATACATTGCAAGTTAAACTGTAAAAATGTTTTATCAGGTAACCTAAAATGTGCTTCATGGGATAACATTATTTAACTGGTTAGATTTTTATTCAAAAAACATTTTATTTGACCATAAGTAATTAGGCAAAAATCAAAAGAAGTTAAATAAAAACTGCTTATCAATAGATAAATACAGTATACCTTAAATTAGACATCTTTAATAATTCTGAGAAAGAAATATCAGCTTCTTTTGTGGTCATTTCTATAGATATTTTGTTGCATTAAACAAGAAATATCAATGGCAATTTGGCTAAATTATATCATCTTTACCGGAACTGAAGTTGACTTTTTTTGCTGTATTCTACTGCAATAAAGTTGATTTAATCCCATAACACATAACTTGAATGAAACTAGTTAAAATGTTTTTACATGATGCACATTTTCAGCTACCTGACAAAACATATTTTACCATGTAGGCTGTTTTAAAATGTTTGAATGAAGAAAAATTAATCTCAGGAAGCAGTTATGTAACATTTAGAGGCATGCTGATTCTTTATGCCGATAACAAGAAGCTTGTTAACTGCTTTGTAACAGTGATGGAAAATAGGATTGCTGGATGTCTGGGGAAACATGTGAAATTAGCTTGGCCATTACCTGAGCAAGCCCAAACCAATGAGAGCCCTGCATTATCCGTCTAAATGTCTGAGTACAGATGTGTGGGTGGATGTGCTAAGTCTCTGATTCTTATTAGTGGGATTTCCATAGAGGGTCGATACGGCCTGAGCTTACCAGCGTCCTGCTGCAGTCCCACACACTGTCCTGTTCTGACATGTAGTCACAGTAGCTAATCACCAAGCCTCCGACTCACTGCATGCTTAATGACTTTGGGGGTGGCCAGAGAATGGGGATGAACAGCTCTGGCGCTAACGCCAAAGCAACCTTCTACTCGTTCTTTCTTTAGCTTTTTTTGGTTTCTCTTCTCCCTCCCTTTCTCTCAATGTAATGTGTCAGCATTTATGTTTACATTGAATCATTTAGCTGATCCAGAGGAACCGGGGAACATCATAAGCAATTAACAAGTTCATACAAAAGCCAAAATTATTTGCAGTGCTGCAAGGCCAAATTCAAAAGTAAGCTAAAACAATGAAAGTAGAGAAAAGTAAAAACAAGAAGGGAACAAGAAGTACCTCATCGTTCTGAGATTCGAAAAAAAGTCATACAGGTTTATGGTGAGTAGCCTACATGATGACAGAATTTTGGGTAAACTATATCACTTTCTCTCTGAACTATTCGGCACACAAGAACATCACATGACAGATCTCAACACTTAGTATGTAAAACACAACAAAGGTGACCATAACTGATCATTCTCAAGAGGAACAAACTCATCTCAACATCGTAAGACCACAAGCAAGGCAACATGACAACAAAATCAACTGGCAAGCAGTCAAACAGTACAAACATATTCATTATTTATGTCTCAGTGCCTGTGGTAAGCGGATGAACAGGAATTAACCATAAAACCATAGGCCTATTGAACTAATAATGAACTAAATTGCATTTATTCAGCTCACCTGCTGTGCTTATTGGTTCAAAGTAAAAAATATGAGTTTGCCGTAAAAGAAAATCAGCATCAAGATGCATTACTTGTGTTCCTAAAAGTTTCTCTTAGAACTACAATAGCAGCGTTATTTACTTTTTTCTAAGATCCCTTGATCTCATTTTTCACAGTGCAGGGATATGTGCTGGGGTTGAAATTTTACCATGCCTGATATTGCACTGTGATGTGCAGTTTCATCTAATCCACCAGATTTCTGGCTCACAGTCACTAAAAGCACTGCAAACAGCCTGTTCCAAAAAAAAAAAAGAGAGCAAGAATCCTCAAAAACACAATAAAGAAAAGAAAAGCTCATGGATTACTTAATAGTAAAGGTGATCAGACATAATATATATATATATATATATATATATATATAAAATATATACATAATATATATATAATTACTATAATATGATCCCCACAATCGTAGCATGACATCAATGCATGTGATTGATCATATTTTAAATAGTCCATCCATATGTTTTTTTTTTCATTTCAAAGTTTGATCATCCAGTGAAATGACAGACTTCTCTCTGATGTATACCTTTACATTCATTCCAAACATTTAGTCGGCTTAAACTCTGGTGCTTTCTTATAATCCTGCCTCAACGGCAAGCTCTCATTCATTTTCGAGGGCAATGCCCACATCTCTATATATCTAAGTAATTAATGGCGGGCACACACTGCACAATTTTCAATGTTGTCAGATCACTGCTCTTCTCACACAACATGACTCTCTGGGGTACCATCTATTTGCTGTTGTGTGCACACTACATGACGGATCGGCAACAGGGGGTCACTCATTTCACAACCTTTCAATAGAAAGAATCACAGACAACTTCATCTGGCTGGCGACAATAAAAAACACAAGTGAGGAGCGATGCAGGAATTAATATAAGATCACTTGTAAGAAGGAGTTCTTGGATTCCTTCCTATTTGAAACTATATCCCGAAGTAGCTAGTGATTGTTGTCTGTACACTGGTTTGCATTGGAAATACGTGCCTCTACATACATTTCTCCAACCTCGTAATTATGTACCTTACTGCACGTTTCGCCGGGGTTTCAAAGTGAAATGTCCAGAGAGTGGCGCTAAAACACACATTTAATACGTAACCATGGCACTTTTTTATTAGGTTGCAATTCCATGTTCATGTGAACTACTGATTAAACTGAAAAACTCATACATATGAAGCTGTATATGTGACGACAACGTTCAAAAGTATCAGTTTTCAAATCATGCAGGATGTTAAAAATGTTTTGAAGTCGTAACATAACATTCTGCAACTAATTGTGTGAAATTTTGCCTTTATTAATCAAAATGTACCTGTAAATCATACTTTTGTGTGAAAAGGATTAAAAGTTGTGGGATTTTTACTGCCTCTAGTGTTTCATTTCAACTGGAAACTGCAGCTATTCGTATATACTGTATAGGTACGTTTTTTCAGTTTTGCAGAAATGTATGAAGAGGCACATATTTCCAATGAGCCTACAGTAGGTGTTTCCTTTACATATGACAATAAACTTTCGATTGATTGATTGACTGATTTAAAAAAAAAAAGCTTCAGAAATGAAATAAAAGCTATAGCTTGCTGTGATGCAGTTGCTATAAACAAAATCAACAAGCAAGAAATAATGTGTGCATACTGAATGTCCTTTATACCCTGTGGTCATCATGTATTCTTCTGCATATTCATGTAACTGTCAAGCAAATGTGCATTTTTCAGTGTTAAAGATTAACATTCATTTTTGTTTCAAGGTAAGCTTTACTAAAAATTAAACTAAACAGGTTATATTCAAGAAAAAAAGATTGATTAAATATGACTTAATCATTGTGACAAAGTCACACTTACACAAGTATTTTTATGGTTCAGATCAGGTAGACAAAGCTCATTAAGGCAACAACTGCAGGTTTCAACACTGCAGATCATGAAAGATTAATGCATATTAAAATTTGAGTGGGAGAGGTTTGTTCAAATATGATCAGCCCTCAGGAAAACTTCCTGAACATGCCAACATTGCCATCACAAACCTAAAGCGGCCAGAGTTACACTAAAACAACTGAAATTTTAATCTTAACGTTTATGTTGGCAATAAATATGCACTTATTGTTTCCGTTTGTTCTCCTCCAGGCCTTATCCTCCAGCAGTTAAGTGACACAAACACTTCAGCCTATTTAGCAGTAATTTGTATTGTTTAGATCACATAATACTAATAAAGGCAATGATACCTTGTTTAAATGAATAGTTAGCATTAAAACAAAAGTTTACTCAGCCTCAGGCCATCCAAGATAATTAACATCTTGTGAAGTGAATAGCTGCATGTTTGTGAGAAATAAATCCAACATTAAGGTGTTTAAACCATAATTTCTGGCCAAATTGCTAGTCTATAATCCATAATAATACACTTCCTCCATACAACCTGAATGCCGGAAATGTTGGGATGTTCTTTTTTTTTTAATTTGAACAAAATAAAAATCTAAAAAGAATTTCAAATCACATGAGCTAATATTTTGTTCACAATAGATTTATTTTAGTTTATTTTAATGAGCTCATTTCAAATGTGATGCCTGCTACAGGTCTCAAAATGGGTTGTAAAAAAATCTCCATCCTCTGTTGTCCTCTCACGTCAAAATCCACTGACATATTTGTTTAGAAATGTTGTGGAGTACTTTTTTTTTTTTTGGCTTTTGAACGGTTCATGACCTGTGCATATTCATGTGAGACCATTTTTTTTTGGGTGAACCTCCTTTAACAAGGAAGTCTATTCCACCAGAACAGCAGTTGGTGAGGACAGCTTAGCATTAGCATAATACAATTTTTTTTTGTATATTTATTCAATCTTAAACCATTATATTTTCCTCATGCCATCAATTAAGGCAATGGGCTTTCCACAGCTCTTTTTGTTCTTGCAAGAGAGACATTTCTCTGGTAAATGCGCCTGTCTTTACATGATTATTGTGTCCCGTGTGTCCAGCAGGGAATCTCTCACAGTGATTGTCCATTGAGACTGGCTCTCTCACCACTGGGTAGGAAATCTCCCCGCTGCTCTTTGGATTCCATCATATATGCTCACAGTGGTCATCACAGCCTTCTTATAACTGACCTATTGATGGGGAGACACTCTGTGCCTCTTGATGATCTTTACAAAGGTCTTTACAAAGGCCATACTTCCATTTTAAAAGTCCAAGTCATCATGATGCAGACCAACGAAAGGAAGTGTGGAAATTTTCTCACTTTAAAGCATTCTCACCTCTCAGTAAGACTTGATGTTTTATAGGATTTCATAAAGCAATATTAAAGTCTGACTAAATTCATAATTGCAGTGGTTTTTAGCCATACCTTTGGGTATTTTAGAATTTTACAGTTTTATTCTGTACAGAATAATTTTACCATCAATACAAATGATCAATCAATACATTGTGTAATAAAATAAAATTCTTTAGAATTTATAGATGTTATACACTATAAAAAATGCTGGGTTAAAAACAGCCCAAGTTGGGTTAAATATAGACAAACCCAGTAATTGGGTTGTTGGTTAAATGTCTAACCCAATCTGCTGGGTAGTTTTATTTAACTCTGCTATTGTTTAAAAATTACTGTATTTCTTGCCTAAAATAAACCTAAAAATAGGTTGGAAAATGAACATTTATTAATATGTTTAATAAATGAATATTTAATGATACATTTAATAAATAATGAAAAACATTTAAATTGTTTATGAAGCAAAATAAATGTTCACCTGTTGATTATTACTGATGGCTCTAGTTATTAGGCCTATGTGTCTGATTTTTTAATTTCCAACCTATTTTGGTTTCATCTTAAGCCAGCCATAATTTTTAAACAATAGCTGAGTTAAAAAAACAACACCAACAACATTATTTAACCCAAATGCTGGGGTCAACCCAGTCACAACCCAGTTTGGATCGTTTTTAAAGACCAGCATTTTTGGAGTGTAAATGAAAAAGAAAAAGTAAAGAAATTTAAAGAAAATTATTTTTGTAACCCGAAAATCACACAATTTTCTGTAATTGCTGTAACACAGCTGTTGCCCTAGCTGCTTTCATGTGTGGTGTCAAAGAGGCCTAAGACAATACAAAAATGAAAAACAGAAGTACTGGGAATTTGATATAATATTGCTTTAAGCAGTCTCATAAATCTCATATGGAACTAGAGCAACCCACGAGAATCAAGATCTTTATCAGTCTCACAAAGACATACTCGACCTCATTTATCAAGCAAGATTAACTGTCAGCTTGGATAAAATTCAAGGTGCCTAAATTTTGTAGCGCCCAGAATTTAAAGTATCACAGTCAAGATAATTTATCCGATGCATTGCGTGCAGCAAAAGTGATGATTTGATTCACAAAACTACAATACAGAAGATGCTGACCTGTTCGACTTATTTGCTGTGTTGCTGAAAAATATGACTTAAGTATTCATTTAAACACTGCAAATCAAACGCTACTATTCAAATACTATAGCATATTGAATCATACAAAATATTTCAAAATATCCCATAAAAGCCGGTCATCAGCAACACTGCTAATTTGACATCACGGAACTTGAAATTTGATATCACATGCAGTATAATGGATTATTATCTGTCATTGACATAAAGATCAGGATAATAAACTGTGCTGATATGTTTAACTGTGAAAAAATCAAATCGTTTTGTCATCATAATTATGATTCCTAATGAAAAGCATTATTTATTTAGGTCTAAGGAAAAAAAATCCACAAAGCTAGGCATCACTAAACTGAGGAAAAAAAAGTCCCAGAGTCTCAAGCTAGTTGCTCTCCTCATTAAAATTAGATTTTCCTTTTTTTTTTTTTTAGTACAAAGTACAAAACACTGCCTGCTTCACTACATTCACAACTTTTAATCAAAACAACTAACTAGCTTATTTGAACCTTAAGAACTATAATTGCATCTTGCTTATCATATAATGCTGCATCAAAGCTTTGAATTGATAATTGCTCTCATGCTTTTCAACCCCCAGTTAGAATGTGTTAATTATCGGGCAACACGAAAGATGCAGTGTAAATATGCTTGGATAGCACTTAATCGTGAACGTAATCGTGAACTGCAGTGTTCTTACACTCATATCAAGAGCCCAAAAGTTTTCTGTGAAAATGTCGTACCGGGATATCAGATAATTCACACTTTGCATATGCAGTGCATAAAAACGAAGGCAGGAAAAAAACCCTGATTATTTTGCTTGCCATTTAAGCTGCTTCTAGATGACGGCCCCTTTGATTTCTGATGATGAATATTCGTCTTGAAGACCAAAATGTAAAAAGTCTTGGGATTACATCTTGCTCTTTTGTCTACTTTTTTTTTTCCACCCAAGATTCAGATTTTTTGTCACTGAATATTAGTTAAACTCATTTCAAACTTCTCTGATCATTATCTTGCCCAGCTGCTTTGATTTATTAAAAAAATAACTTTTTTTGGACCTTCTTTCATTTAAAATCACTCTTTAATTATTGATTTAGAGCATTGAGCACAGCACTTGACATCCTATAAATCTGATTCTAAATTGTTCTGTGACTGATGCGCACAGAAAGGATCAATGGATTAATTTCTATGAGATGGGTGTTCTTGTGGGCTGAAGACGTGCCTGCACATGCAAAGAGCAGGATTATGAAATTTGAGCCAGGGCCTCTCACGTCTGACGGGTGGAGGAAAGCTGGCCTAAAGGGCTGAGTTGATGACAAATGGTAAGGTGTGAGGCAGAGCGCTCTTCCTCACCAGCTCAATCACACTGAATAAACACAGCACCACACACCTTGACCCTGCCTCTATAACTGTCTGTCTTAATAGTTGTCTAACAAGAGAGCTGCAAGTGTATGTGTGTTTGTGTGTCAGTGTAGTTCATTTGCCAAAGAGTAGTTTTTAAAATAAAAATGGTCATTTAATTCAAACTCATATTTACTCATAACTTTCTAGAACACAAAAGATTTTATAGTTTTTAAAGAATGATAATATAATTTAATATAATAATAGTCACATATGCAGCAGAATATGGCTTACAAAGTGGATTGATATTTCAAAGATGATGCATATTTGGTATAACACATATCGTCCCGGTTACGTATGTAACCCTCGTTACCTGAAGGAGGGAACAGAGATGTTACGCCATTGAATAATGTCATGGGGTCGCACCTGGGAGACCAATCGACTCTTTGGAGAAAACGCCATTGGAAAATGGGCAGTAGTTTTTGCATGCCAAGCCACTCCCCCGTACATACGGGTATATAAGATGGCGGCGTGCAAACCACCATTAGGTTTCTGCTAATAATAATCGACAACGGGTAGAACAGAATCAAGAGTATAAATACATACATGGTACATAAGGGAACTAAACAGGAACAGCTGGACAAGGATTAACTAATCAGAAACCATGGAAACTAATGAGGATTCATAACAGGCAGGACAAGAACTGAATTAAACTAAACATAACCATGACAATAATCTGTATATTATATTATTATAGTTAACTAATCCATAAAAATGCACTTAAAAAAATATCTAAAAATAACTGAGATAACTTATATAAATAAAAATGAAATTTTGAAAAATGTAAATAATTGTACCTTTTTTATTTAAATTAATGTACTAAATTAACTATAAAACTATAAAAATTAGACATATTAAAACAAAAAACTAATATAAACGACAAAATGCGCAAAAATACAAAAAAATTAACTAAAATGAACATGAAATATAAACATTTTAAATAGTTCAATATTTTCACTGATGTCATACTGTATTATTATATTATATTTTTATGTTACACTTGAAGAGTGCCGTTTGAAATCTTCTAAAATGAGCATTTTTCTCAGGCTCCTGTGTTTACTTTCAGTTACTTTACTTTAACGGCAATGAAAAGAACCTATTCATTGCCATTAAGGTAAACTTACTGAACATACACATAGCAGCCTGATAAAAATGCTAATTTTAGAAGAAAATTTCAAACAGCACGTACAGCCTTTTGCCTCTGAACTCTTCACTTGTAGATCTAAACCAGTCTTCTTATGAAACTTTACTTTGACATGTAGAAAAACACTTACTTTATAGCTGATCACTTACATGGTGAGTTGTCTGGCTTGCATTCATATCATATGATTCACCATGTTCAGATTATAGATATACTTTTTCCATGTTTGACTGCAGCAGCTGTAATGTAAGTAATGCTTTCACTGTAAGAAGAAAATGAATCAAAGATAGCCTTGATCTTCAAAACAAAGTACAATTTTTTTCAGCGGCACAGCGGGCTGTTGGGAGAACATTTCTATAAAAGCAGCTGGAAAGTGCAGGGAATTGGGAATTGTAGAAGTGTCACATTTTTCTAATGTTTATCACTAAGCGCTGATTGTAGCTGCCACAGAATATAGAGGGAATATATATTTGCAGGAAATAATGAAATAATCATCACCCAGCTGCTACAAATCCCTGACAGTGAGAAAAACGTTTCTTAAGAGGTGTTTCAACTGGCTACAGGTCCTCAGCAACTTAAATTAGTAATATTTAACCTCCAAGAACACATGACATATTTCACTATGCCATTATTTATTCAGCAAGCCAATGGCAAAAGTCAGAATCCATACGGGAAAAATTAAGTACACCCCGACTGCTTCAAAAGGAGTTAAGAGGGTCATTAGAATTCAGGAGCTGATAATGAAATGCACTTAATTACTTGATCATCAGGAAGTGTGTCTACCTCTTCAAAAGCAAATGAAGAGTGTCCAGAGGCAGTTGCCTTTGTCTTTATTGATATGAATTTCTGAAATAATAAAAAATGGCAGCACAGCTTAGGTTCACAAAGGTGAATGAACAAATAACAAAATGTCTGGAATAGTGTTCGTCAAACAGACGAGGCCGTTGTAAAAATATGTGCTTATTATGCACAACACCATGTTTGGCAAGAACATACCGTGTATAGCCACAAACACTTCATACCAGCCGTCAAGTGATGAAGGCGTGATGATCCGAGCTTCCTCTACAGCCACAGCACTTTTTGCAGTCATTGAATAGAACATGAACTACTCTTGATACTAAATTATTCTAGAGTTAACGTGAGGCCATCTGGCCATTAGCTGAGCTCAAGTCGGGCCGAAATGGAATCACATAACGAGACAATGACCTCAAATACACCTGAAAATACAACCAAATGGCTAAAACTTTGGCTTAGAGGTGCAATCTTCACCCAGAATGAAAAGAAAGACTGAACAATTTCTAGGTGTATCCCTTTAAGACAATTATTCCCTGAAGATCCTTCCAACAACAACAACAACAAGCTTTTCCTGTGGTTTGAACACCTGCCTCAGTTGTTATGTTATATCCAGCATACAGTGAAGTTTAAGAGTTAAGCACAGAGTGACAATCGGAAAAGGATCCAGGCCAATAATTAGCAGCTCTCCTCGACCCCCACTGCTGCTAACAGATATATCGACAAGTGCCCTGGCTTTTGTACCTGATCCTTCACCTTTTATTTCAGCAGAGATTGAATCTGTGTTGCACAATTTACCCGATAACACGGCTGGCAGAATGGATGGAGTGACTTATGATATGCTCAAAGCCAGGCAGTGTTCAAAATCTAAAATCAATGTTTAATAGGTGACTGATTCTCGCAAGGGGTCTCTCATTTATTGAATACTCAAGAAAGACGAATTTCAATCTGAAGAAGCATTTCTTTATTATCAACAATTTATATAATGCTTGTCAAGTGGCTTCTTGCAGGTATTCTTTCACCCAATCAGACGGTTTACATCAAACACAGGGAATGAATGAGCATGTCAAAATGACTGATTCAAGCACAAGTGTGTTTTCATCTCTGAGAAGTTGCGTTTTTAGTTTCATCTTCAAGTGTAGGGTGCTATAGCTACCACCACTTAAGATGACTCAATCAAATCAAATCTCTCTATTTTATTTCAGTCTAGAGCAGTCTTTGTTCAATGCACTGTGTTTATTTTCAAGACCCACAAAACTTATTCTGTTGTTACTGTCTAGCTATTTTGAAAAGCTTATGTGTCTTATGTAAACACCCCCATGAAGCACATCTGTTTAAAGTCAGGTGATCCCAAAACCGGGTCCTTTAGACCAATTACATTTTGAAAATATGTATTTTTACACATATTTAATGTTCACGGAATGCAGTAAATGTACTAAACCAATAATTGATATTGCAAGCAAAATAAATATACTTTTATTCAGCAAGAATTAATTAAATGGAGCAAAATAAGGAAATAAATGACAGTAAAGACATTAATAATGTTACAAAAAAAAGGCAAATAAATTGCTAATTTGGGTGTAACTTTGTTACGCTTATTATTAAGCAACATAAACATTTTCAGGAAAGATGAAGAAAAAAGAAGCAAAAAAGTAAAGATTCTTAAAGGGACAGTTTACCCAAAAATGACAATTCTGTTATTAATTACTTACCCTGATGTCGATCCAAACCCGTAAGACCTTCATTGTTTTTGTTTTCTTTGAATAAAAAAAGTATTCTCGTAGCTTCATAAAAATTACAGTTGTCACATGGACTATTTTACTGATGTGCTTTCTAACTTTCTGGGCTTGGGAACATTTCTGTTACTTTTGTGCATATGGAGGATTAAAAAGGTCTTGGATTTCAACAAAAATATCTCAATTTGTATTCTGAAGTTGAACAAAGGTCTTACTCTTCATGTCTTAATGACATAAAGGAAAGCAATTAATGACTGAAATTTTTCATTTTTTGTGTGACCTGACCTATCCCTTTAAATGAATAAGTTTATGAAACAATAGTTAATATTGAGATTTTTGGATGAACTATATAATATAATATAATACTTACAAATCTAATAAACACATACCTGATACAAGTGTAATGTGGATTGTAAGTGGAAAGAACAGGTTGAAGTGACAGTTAGACGAATAGCTGGCTGGATCTGATTGATTTATCTTCCTTGTCACTCATCTAGGTATCTTTATGCAAGGCAGCTCTCAAATATAGACTCCGCAAGAAAAGAATAAAATGCAGTGTGAAGAAGATATATTCAAAGTATATTTATATTCATATTCAGCAATTAGTGTCGGAAACACTGGGAGGTCAATGCTATTAAAAAGAATACTAAGGACATTTTTAAGCTTTGTGCAACTTGCATTGTGTACATATTAGTGGTAGTATAGTCTATTTTTGTACAACCAAGAAATGATTTCCAAACAAAATCAACAGAGTCATTGCACATATCCATGCAACATAATAGTGGTCTTTTGTTCCTGAATAAATCTGTGTTTATGAATGAATTGCTTGAATGATAATGACTCATACACGAGTCATTTGTGATCAATTAGTGTTTTGAACAAATCAGATGAATGAATGACTCACTCATAAAAACTTGTAGCCTGCTGGTATAACAGAAAGAGTTTATGAAAATTTCTACCTCTTATTCACTGAGATTTATAAAAGTAAATGTGTATTAAAAGTGATAAACAGAATTTATGAACATATGTTTTTTCAGTACAGATCTTAAGGGTAAGCACTGTTATCATGAGGTATCAAGCAACACAGTATTACTGATATTGTTACAAATTCTTGAGAGCAAACGTTTGTGGTTAAATGATATATTAAAACATTGCTGACCATTTATTTAATAAGAAAAATTTTAACTGTTACTCCCAAGTATCTGAATCTGATGCTGCACTTGAAAGAGGTGTTTAATAATGTTCACATTTTCTGTAACATGCATCTTTACTTTTAATGTTTTATATATATATATATATATATATACTTTATTTTTTATCTATGGTTTCATGGGTGAGCACACAGTTTCAGTTTCCATTTTCATTCATATACTGCAGAAACAGTTCCCTCCTAACTATAGAAAATATAACACTTTAAATAGATTATGAATCATGAGTAGGTGTCTTTCTATGCAAGCCTATCTATAGGTCCATCATAAAACGACTGTCTAAGCACCACTGGCTACATCTGCTTTCACCTGACACAAATGTTTAAATTATAGCAGTGTCCCCAAGCCATCCTATAAATATGCAACCAAAAGTACACTATAAAAATAGACCAACACAACATGATGTAAAGAGCATGAACTATCAATAAAGGTGCTGTCAACAAAACAAGTGCAATGGCAATTAATTCACTTTAAATGATCATGGTGAGAATGCAATGGAATCATATTAATGAAGACTAATTAATGAGGCTAATTATCTTGAAAACCTTGTCGCCGTAAGAGACCTTAAAATCCCTTTCGATACTTCCCTGGAAAATGTCAAATGAATCAGTCATGGCTGACGTAAATTCTTTTAGAAATGTGTTAGTCAAAACAGTTCTTCTGAAAAGGTGGCAGTCACAAGTTTTTTGAAGCTTCAAATTAAAAGTGACAACCCAGTTTCTTGTCCAGTGTGACATAATTTAACTCCTACCATACTACCCATTTTGTTTTTATAATGACCCAGATATATTCTGATTTCTGTTTTACTGACACCAAAAAGTAAAAAAAACATATTTTAATGCAATGTTATAATATTATAATATAAAACTGTTAATTTAAAAAAAGTGAATCATTTAAAGGAGCCGTATGTAGGATTGACACCGAGTGGTTGAACTAGGTATTGCAGTTCAAATTCAAAATATTGGAGAT
>JAUMHE010000043.1:11285366-11316970 GCA_032359235.1 Enteromius mattozi | reverse complement strand
TAAAACAATAAAAGGCTTGAACTACTTCAGACTACTTGTAATGAATCTAAAATATATGAAAGTCTAATGTTTATCAGCACATTACAGAAAATAATGAACTTTATCACAATATGCAAATTTTTTGAAAAGGACCTGTATTTATACATTGCACTTTTAATGTATTTAAAAAGAAAATTAACCAAACTGAACGACACATTCAATCTCACCTGACAGCTCTTGGGCCGGCTGTCTACAGGTGATCATTCCCACTGTAATGACACAAGTGAAAAGGCCGCATTAACAGATAACGGCTGCGGCACCCACAGTCGCTGATAATATCAGTCCTTTGATGGTCAGGTTACGCAGAGATGAGAGAGTCAACTGGAACGGCAGCTCTAAAAAATGTATGAGGGCACGTAGAAGATGAAGCACTTGGTAAAGAAAGCTTTTCAAGTAAAATATGACACCTGCCCCTGTTGTCATCCCTAAAGACTGTGAAATATCACCGTTTCCAGATGCATCACACCCCGCGGACGCTTTCTTTGTGGTGCCCAGAGACGATCTGTCTATGGCCGTGGCAGAGGTTAGCCGCTCAAATGAGTGGTGCGGCCTCAAAGTGTGTACTCTTGACAGGTTTGACATAACGTACTGCAGCAATAAAGGTCACTAACACATAGTGTTGCATTGATTTTGTGTAATGTCACACAGCTACAATGTCTGTATCATTTCGAGTTTGCTGGATGGGATCAATTTAACCCACAAAATTCTCCAAGTGAAGGCAAGAAGCAAATATCAAAAGAAGCCTGATTTTGTAGGCGAAGGAACAAAAGGCATCGGTATCAATAACTCTGGCCCTCTCCGCGTGGTCACTTCCACAGCTTCATAACGTCACGTCTGGCTCTGATCCACCTCTCACCTCATGACTAATCTAACGGGAATCCTTCGCAGAGAGTTTGCATGTGACATTTTACATCAGAGAAAACCGAACACCCCCCACCTCCACCCCCACCCCAACTGCACTCAGACTCTCTCTCTCTCTCTCTTTCTCTCACACCCACTCATCCCTGCATTAAAATCACGACTCGTAATATTTGGAGTAAAGCTAGACTAGAGGAAGAGAAGCTGATGTGTTTTGAAGTAAAAAAAAAGTGCAGGATTTGGACCTGTTGCATACACAGAGATAGATATAGATATATATATATATATAGATATATATATAACCTCTGTGTTAGCAATAGATCAAGTTGGGCCAAGTTTAGGTATAATTGCAACTTTTATTAGTCCAATCGTGTAGTTGGCTTTAACCTCTTCACAATTGCCTACAAGCTTGCATTCAGTTTTTAAATCCAACACCCACTTCTCAAAATTCAATCAACAACCGATGGAGAAGATCAAGTTCCTGCTCTGAACATTTTTTTTAATAACCTGCTAAACTTCACAACACAGAAGAAAAATATGTTGCTACTTCTGTTTTATCAAAATTCTGTTTTATCAAAATTCTATAACTGCAGCTTGCCAGACAACAAATACTTTAACATCGTTAAACGTCAATGGCTATAACTAACTAACAAAAAAGATCTGTGCATCAAAGCTATGTTGAGGGGTAATTTAAATGTATCAGAGTTTTATTTAACTCTGTAATTGGAGCCATATTTATCCAGCACAAAGGCAGAATCTGCCATTTTGTCCAACAAATAAATCAGACAGGAGAGCAGATTAACATTGGTGGACTTAAACTTCAAAAATGGTGTGTATGAAAACAATGCTGTCCTACTGAGTTTACCCATAATAATGAGCTGTTTAGTATAATTACACAGCTTTCTCCTTGTACGAAACATGTTTTCTCTTTTTTCTAAAAAAAAAAAAAAAAAAAAATCTGACATTTCAAAAATCAATAAAGCAAGCTCTTGTTTATATCTGAAATCATCCGTGTAGTCCAGACACGCAGCCCAGACAGAATCCCACAATGCACAAATCACTTCTCATGTTAACACAAGCCGGATGATAAAGCTGTCGAACAGATTGAAATTACTCCGAGCCAAGCGATGAGAACCACAGTCAGAGCCGACAAACTGCTCACCTCATGCTGAGCAAGTACAGCACCTGGGACTGCAGAGAGAAATTCAGAAAGCAACATATTGACGTTTTTTCCCCAGTTAATTTTCATCCTGCCATTATTTGCAAGAACACACGTTCATTAAACGTTATAGCAATTGATGGAAATATTTTGAATGTCTAAAAACTGTTATTATACAATTCCCCAGAATTACATTTAATGAACATCTCCTCCACCTTTGCAAATCGAGTAGCACAAACCAGCCGACAAGAGATGACACCATTGCTTTCAGAAAACAAGGCATACACACAGCTTGATATCAACTAGAAGGATCTGGGGTGTTGAAAGCAGCGCAGGTGCAACCATATGACCATTATCTTCGGGCAAAGGGGCAATAAACATGCTTTAGACAAAATGACTCCATTAATCTTTTCTTTTCTCTTTCTGGGGAGGTCTTGACAAGAAGTGTAGGCATAAAACCTGTTGAAGTCAGTGCATTTGCCCTTGGAGAGTATCTTTGTTTCTGGTAGCAATAACCGGTTTCCACGGAAACTGTGCAACACAAGCAGGGTGATGGAAGTGGATTGGTGTGATGGTTATTATTCCGGTAAAACATTCCAGAGCGCACACATTCATCAAAGTATTACACCTATGCATGGACATAATGCCTCGGCTTGTTAGGCTCATCTAATATACTGTGCTATATAGCTGTTCAATATTAGATCTGAGAGATACAATATTGAAAACTCTCGTCAAGTGTCATATCGCAATATCATCGGTTAGACCTCTTCCTTTATCACTTTATAATAAAATGTCACTGGAATGAATCCGAACTAGGATATGTAGCATAAAACTTGACTATTCTGATTATCGTCATCACTGATTTCTTTGGTTTTTGCTATATTACACTGCATTTTCTGGCACAGGGGTTTTCAAAATTTTAATGCAAAGGACTTTTATGCATGATGATGATGATAATTGTAATGTAGAAGGACAGCAAAACACGTTTATGTATACAGAATCTGCTATGTGTGAAAAATATTTAGCACAATATTATAAAAGCAACATATTGATTCCAAAGTTCAATAAAAAGTTTTTTATATTGTCATTCTTCTAAAGTCAAAGAAGATGATGATTATGATGATTTGAAATTTAGCATAGATATAGGTGATAATATTAATATTATTACCTATGTCTATGCTACATTTAAAAGCATCATCATCATCATTATCTGTCTTGTAATTATTAATTAATAATCTTCATTTAACAATTTGGTAACACTTTAGACAACTTGACAGTCCACTTTAGACATTCTACTAACAGTAAGTAACTTTGCAACTACATGTCAACTAGCAGTCATTAGAGTATTAGTAGACTGTCTGCTTAATATCTTCACACTTTATTTTGATGGGTCCACAACATATACTGACTATCAGAAAGTTATGTCAACTTATTCTTCTAACCCTAAACCTACCCTAACAGTCTACTCTCAGAGTTAGTAGACATGTAGTTGCAAATTAATGAGAATTAGTTGACATCCAGTTACAAAGTTACTATAACTAAGTTATCTTTGATTTGAATGATTTTTGCAGAATTAAACTGCACAAAGGAAAATATTGTTAATATTGAGTCAACATTTTTACTGCAATAAAAATTAATTTTGTATTACAGTAAAATCTCAAAAAACGCTCAAATTCCCACAAAAAAACTTATGAAAATATAACACCTTTCTATAAGTAAAAGTTTAGAAAAAAATGTATGAGCAAAAAAGTATGTATATATATTTGTTGTTGTTCCAATAAATTCAAAAATGTTGTTTTATATAAAAATATGCGTCTTTAACATTTATATAATTTTAATTGAACCACTGCCACTGTGCATATTTCATTAAAATATTTCTTCAACATTTTATTAAAATGCTGCTGTTTCTAAAAGGCAATCCTGTTTTGTGTATTAATTATACAACACTAGACAATCAGAAGTTAATGTACATCAAACTTTTAGTACAAACTTTCAAGTATATATGTTTATTGTTAGACCAATAAATAACAAAAAAATTAGGATTCACAAATTGTAGAATCGTTATCCAATTTATAGATGAACAGATGGACAAGTTGCCCGGAAACTCTCTCCTCCTCCCATTTTTTTTTATCTTGAGAGTAATTAAAAGACAGACAATAATGTTTCTCTTCATGTTGGTCCAGACTGTTCACCTTGCAGTACAGGCCTGCTGTCACTGCAGAGCGCAGGGAGATGACTGTGTAGCTGGGGTATTGTGACTCACTCTTCTGAAGCTTGGAGCCAGAGCTCAGGGCCATTGGCAGCATTGTGCCAGTGAAAGAAGTCATCGAAATATACAGAGAATCTGCGTGCATCTGCCTGACTTGGCAGGAAGGCTGTTTGTCTGAAAGGCACACGGATACCAAAGTCATTCCCATGGCTGATCCTGCACATACGCTAATAATGGATATTAGTCCCACTTCTCCAAGGTGAAATTTAATGTGCTAATAACCGTTATTGCTAACACAAACCCTGAAGGAACTTTATTTCATTGCTTACTGCACACAAATCGGAGCCGCTTTACATGCCAAAAAGAGCCTTCCCCCCTCGCTTACAACATCAAAACCAAAATCACCATGAAATCAACATTAACCGCAGTTAGCAGTTGCTGTCTAAATGCACATTTATTGTGAGCAATTAGTGCATGTTATTCCAATGAATGAATAAATAAATAAATGTTCTGAAAAGAGAAGTTGACTAACAAAATTTGTGGGATCTCAGTGGAGGTTAAAATAAATAAATAAATGAGTTGGTTGACAGAATTGGTAGGATCTCAACGGAGGTATGAAACATTGTTTCCATTGAGCCAAATAATAATTAGTCTGTTGTGTGTGCATAGAGTGATGTATGGGGAACAATTACTTTTGATGTAGGGTGGCACACACATTGTTAGAGGGAGAACAGTGTGCAGTCAACTATTTTAATTAGTACTAAAACAGGAGTTTCTTCTGCCTTTGAGAGCCGTGATGTCAATGACCCCATTATCAAGCACCTCTATGTACAAACACTATCTGAGTTAAGATGGAAAACAAAATATCCCTCAAAAGAATACATTTTTAAGCACAGCCTGAGGCTATGAAAGGAGATGCATTGAACCACCACTGTCTGCCTCACATGCTTATACTTCAACTTTTTTTTTTTCTTTTTACTTCTATAGGTTTAAAGAAAAACTGGTAAATAATAAATACTACAACAAAAGCAAACAATTAACAAATAACCCTTTATACACTCACTCACAAACTCACTCACTAACTTCTTTTGTAATAAATTGAATTTTGATTCTCTAGTGAATTCCATGTCTTGTATTTTCCCCATTTGTATAGAATTATGTAAATTTATTCTAAATATATTCTCTGCTCCCGCAACATTTTTATTAAATCTCGCAGACAAATAACAGACCAGACTTTTTACTGTGCTTTCTAGTTGATGTGTTTTTCACTCTCTTTTTTACTCATTTCCTTTCACTGTGGGTCATGAATTTTAGACTTAGTTATAACTGACCTTGTCCATATTTGTGTTTTGGGACATAGAAAGCACGTATACAGCCAAGGTGAACTTCCCTCTCTGAAGAATTGTTTTTTTTTTTTTTTTCCCCTCTGTTCTTTGGTTCTTTCATGTCTGAGTGCTTCTTCTTGTGCTATAGTCATGTTGATGTGCAAGTAAGGCTTTGTTTTACTTTAAAAGCTGCAGTAGGTGGGAATTTTTTTTGTATGGACTGACTCCTCTGACGTTATAAGTGAGTCTCACGTTTGGTCTCTGCAGTAGTGTTTCTACTTTGAGATTTTCGGATTTTCGGCTGCAATATGTATGATGACTGCAGGGATGGAGTGGGACTGAAAACAGCTGGACCATCACAACCAACTGCACACACAAACAAATAAATATACTCTATGTGCAGTCCATCCCTGGATAATTTGAGTATTTTCTAATATTTTGCCTGCATTAGACCTGTTTCATTCCAGGTTGAAGTTCAATCACATCTGGCTTGTAAAACATCCATCATACATTTACAAATTATTGTAAGCCACCAATAATGACTGCATCACGACTTCTGGACACTACGAATCTCCATGAAGAGCAGGATGACTACAGCATGACAAATGTTCGAGTGTGGTGAGAATTCTCACTGTGGAGTCCAGTTTGGCACAGGCCATTCTGGCTGACCTTGTCAGGATGTCAGTGACTAATGTCTGATCTCATCGCAAGCCCGGAGTAATCTGGCACAGCCAAGGTGGATCTCCACAAAGCAGCAGTGTCATCACAGGTTTCCAGCGAAGACCAGGCATAGTCTGGTGACATAAAGGCCATCCAAACTGCCCTGACCATGTGATGCCCAGATTCACTTTGTTCCAAACCAGTATTTCACAATGTGCAGACGAGTTACCACACAAAACAAAAATATATAAAGCAAACCTCACAGAAAAATTTTACATTTAAGACAGCTATTGAAAAAGGGTAATTTTGTGTCACTTTAACTGTCTGTTCATTTAGTTTACAAAATTAATTGTAACCTATATGTTCCACAAAAACACATCACAGACACAGACAAATTTAATTTACTTTCATATTAATTAAACAATATAATTTCATTTTATTATATATAATTATTATAATTAGATATAGATTACATTTATATAGAATAAAGAGTAAATTACACACACACACAATGCATATATACATTATAATTATAATAATAAGATTATTATTGGAGAATTGTGCTAAAAATGACAAATCGCTTGTGCAATTTCCTTTACCTAACTCACTGTGTATAAGGGAAGCAGCGATTAATCGGTTTCGCTATTAACCGCGATTTAAATCGTCACGGTTAATTAACAGTAAAGGTTCCGCTAAACCGAGTTTTTCTGTTACACAGAACGGGACTGTTGGAGCTTGCGCAAAACTAAAACAAAATTACACTAGCGGTGCACCGGCTTAAATGACAAGCTTATAGAGACACGGACCACCAAGGCTACTACACGCATTATTAACTGTGACAGAGGACTAAACAGATCCTTTATTTCCACCATAAATAAATATTGCCGTAAAAAAAACTGCTCCTGAAGAATGAATGCATAATGAATTACGGACGGCTAGATGTACATTGAACGATTTTAATGCATGGCGTGAACCACCTGACATGAAGCTATGAGCTCGTTAGCTCAGCGTTGTGACCGCTTCAGATAAGAAAGAAATAAAAGTGAGGTATGATCACATTTACTTAAATCAGTTAAATTAAGTATTCGGTTGATCGATCGAGAGAGAGGTGACAGTTGCGTGAGTGAATTAGTCTATCCTACCTATGGATGACAGATGATTATAATAATATTTTACTTAATTTCCATCATTAGTAACAGTTTCCCCTGTGGGTTAAATAAAGTTAATATTAGTCGTATATTAATAATACTTCAGAAACTTTTATTTGCTATCCCTGTTGTAGTATTAATCATAAGTAAAAACCACGGTGAACCAATTTTTCGCCATGTCTAAAATCTCTACCCCTGGTCCAAAAGAAATGTAAAGAATGTAAAATCTGAAACCATTAAATACTTTAGCGATCTATTTCTTTCTATTAGTTATTTTCAAAAGATAAATTAAAAAAAAAATGGATGTTTACAGAGCAGAGGTCACTTTTTTAAATTCCAATGTGAGAGATGGACTTTTGTTTATTTTTATTTTGTGCTGTATTAATGGTTACTGTGTCATTTCTGTTTTAAAAGCCAGTGTTAAATAACACTTTAATATCTAAAGAGTGATTTCATACATTAGTAATGCTATGAAATAAATAAATGCATAATAATCGTCATAATCGTAAAACCGTGATTATTCTTCAGACTATAATCGTACCAACAAAATCTACAATCGTTGCATCCCTACTGTGTATGATGGGAAGGCGCTCATGCAGTAAGGGAACTGTCCGTGGTACTGACAGTCTGGGCTCACATGGTCTTTTCCCTGCTCAAGACTTGGCACAGAACTGTTACGATGTGAAGACAGACACTGAAGCACTAGGATGAGCAGTGTGACCCAAGCAGACCCCTGATACTCCGAGCAACGCCCCGTGCCAGGGCTAAGACCCCTGCTGCCGCCCCACTGGTGTGCAGATATCAAAGCACCCGCCCTATCCTGTTTCATGTGCCAGTAATTAGCTATCAAACCCTACCGCAGACCCCTCCCTTAAACCAACAATTCAGGATGAAAGAGCAGTGACACTTTGAAACCTGACTGCTTTGTTGGTAAACATTTCAAACTAATTAACAGCATATTCAATTAAAAAGTACATGCGAAGCATTTGAGCTTCTGTTTTTTTTAATTGTAATGCTCCAGCAGAGAAGGTTGATTAAAGTCCTGCTTGCCTAACATTTACCAAAAGTCAGCGTGTACTTATTTATGGGGTTTTGGCAACATACAAATGAGGTCCGAGTTAGGATATCATTGCTATTCCGCACGAGTGCATGTACCAGCATCTCAGTGGCTCACTCGACGTGTCCTGCCTCCTGACCCAAGCGTGGAGAAGCCTTCATTTACACAGTCTAATGAGGCAAGGCCTGTAGTTGTAGGCAGGAATTGTGTTTACAGTCACATTCATGCCACATTTCCAGCTCCAGAGCACTGATAAGTGCACACGGCCGAATCAGCCCACAAATATCCAGATACCCCACGCACCGCCCGGGCCAATAAATCACACTCAGTCCTTTACATCTAGAAATAACTCGAGAGGCCTGGGAGGAAGCAAGTCAGACTGGCTTGCAGCAGACATTTTTCACAATCTGGCCTGTCACCAAGCTGAGCGCCTTAAAGCAAGATTAATTCGAGGAGGACAAGCCGTCTGACTTTAGTGGCATCAGTCATGGTAGGGCAGGGAGGGAGCAAAAATCTCTGACAGACATGCAATTTGTGTTCAGCTGAAGGAGATCCGCTAGACGCCAGTGGACAATTTGATATCTTCATAAACAGTTAAACTTCCAAAAAACTGCAAAATGACTTTATTCCCGTGTCAGAATCAGCATGGAGTTTACTATGTTATAGTGGTCTCTGTGTGTGTGTGTGTGTGTGTGTGTGTGTGTGTGTATGCGCGTTTAGAACGGTTTTACAGCCACTGAGATGATGGGTAAGGCATACAGTTTTGGTTGTCATCTCACAACCTGTCATGCCTCTGTTGATATGCTGGCAGAAATTTAATATGTGTGTGTTTTAAAGATAGGTGAGGTGTGCCGTTATGGCCCCTTTTGACACAGTGATTTAAAACAGCACTCTGAAAACAGTGCCAACCTTATTTTAGTACAGTTGTGAAGGACTTGTTAGCACTAAGTACATAAGTGAAAATTTGCTGTGCACAAAACAAACAGCCTCTCTAAAACTGGATTGTGGTATATATTAAATATGCAGTACGAGATGTATAAATGTAAATAATAAAAAACTAACACAAACAACATAGGCTGCTTTTCTTTAAGTTAAAGATTCAGAGTTTCATTTATGAGTTTTTAATTTGAGCATTTTTATGAGCATTTAATTTGTCATGCTCATATAAAAATAAAGAGCTATATATATGTGTGTGTATGTACACTTGTAATATAGACATGTATATACTGTGTGTATGCATTTATAAATGTTGTAAATGTTATGCATACAACTAATTTGTAATGAAAAAATATATGGAGATGCACAAAATGGATATTTACAGATTTTATTCATTTATTTGTTTGTTTGTTTATTTATCGCAATGTTATTATGACCTAATTTTCTTGTACATTTTAAAATGTACAAGAAAAAAAAAAGTGTTTTGTTTTTTAATTATTATTTTTTAATATTTATTTCACATTTTTATATAAATTTTATTATCATCCAATTATCAGCAATCAGTCACATCAGAACTATCCCAACTGTAGTATCAGTGCATATGCATATACTAAACACAAAAACAATTAAAAAAAATGTATGCCTACACCTGTACACATTTGTGTTACATTATTAAAAACCATTAAAAACAGATTAAAGGGTTACTCCACCCCAAAATACAAATTTTGTCATTAATCACTCCCACGTAGTTCCAAAACCATAAAACCTTTGTTTATCCTCAGAACACAATTTAAGATATATTGGATAAAAACCAGGAAGCTTGTGAATGTCTCATTGACTGCCAAGTAATGAACACTGTCAAGGTCCAGAAAAATATGAAAGACATTGTTAGAATAATCCATCTTCCATCAGTGGTTCAACCGTAACATTATGAAACTACAAGAATGCTTTTTTTTATTTTTTGGAAAGAAAACAAAAATAATGACTTTACCGTACCATAGCATCACTGTAGCGCCATTTTGTAGAATATCACTGCACGCAAATAGCATATGCTGCTCTGAAGACAAACAAAGCTTTTACAGGTTTGGAACGACATGGGGGTAAGTGATTAATGACAAAATGTGCATTTTGGGGTGGAGCAACCCTTTAAAGGAACTTTCACACAATTAGGTTAATACAACAACCAAATCAGTTTCTTCACATTTTTATTTAGATTAAAACCAGCCGCTGCGGTTAAATGACTCACCTGGCTGTGTGTAAGACAGCTCAGCTGAGAGGGACTGCATTTCAGATTGATCCTTCACCCTGTGTGTGCAGTCAGCGAAGACTAATGTATAAAACATTCTGCTCGCACCAGAGTTAAATAAATAATAGATTCCTTTTCAGTGGAACACAAGCAAGACAAAGAAATAACAGTGTGGGGAAAATGCTGAGAGGTCTGTGAAAGGTCAGTGGTTATGAGTGGCCCCAGCCTCCATTGAGATCCTTCGCAAGCTGAAGACTGCTCAAGGCATACTAAACAAACCTGGGCCTCATGCAGTGTGGCTTATTTGCCTTACGACAAAATAAAGGGATTGAGTCACAGTGTGATCGATGCACAAAGAGGGAGTGCTACATGGAACTGACCTTGTAATACAAGGTAAGTAATGTAGTTCCAAAATATATACCAAAACGGATTTTAAAAAGACACAAATAGATTCACCATGCAAAAAAAAAAATGTGTAAAATTGTGAGCAGTAGTTGCACACACTGGAAGAGATTTTATTGAACATTCATTCTTTGAACTGTACTCAAGTACTTTGAGTGTAATATGTGTGTAATAACCTCCAAATAAAATGCAACTCAAATGAACCTCTATTAATAAAAATGTTATTTAATAAAATTAACATTTGCTGAAAATTTACTTCAAGAATGCATTGTAAGAGTTTATTTGACCATCGGAACAGATTTAGAAAAATTTGGCATTACATCACTTGCTCATCAATGGATCCTATGCAGTCAATGGGTGCCGTCAGTTCAATAAACGAGTTCAAAATGCTAAATAAAGCTGTGTGTAATAAATATATTGATCATAAAGACGTTTCTTTAAACTGTTGCTTTAAAGGTTGTCTTGTCTGAATCACGAGAGAAATATGCACAGATCAAGCACTGTTTACAAGTGAAGAGGATGGATTTTTTTTTACTAGATGAATTGTTATTATGGATTTGGTCGGGAACAATGTTTTAAAAATAAAAGGCTTTACATCATGGATTTGCTTCTTACAAACAAGCTTGTTAATTAAGGCAAGATTTTAATTGGCCTGCAGTTGTGATGATTATTGTAATGTTTTTATCAGCTGTTTAAACTCTCATTTTGTAGGCACCCATTCACTTCAGAGGATCAACTTGTGAACAGGTAAATTTCTCCAAATCTGTTCTGATAAAAAAAAAAAAAAAAAAAATACAAAAAACTACTCAACAACATCTTGGGTGGCCAAACAAATAGACTGCAAAGCAATACAGTTGTAAAAGCACATGCAGTAACTGTGTTGCATTTGCACATTTTAATTAAGGAATTATTGAGAAAGCAGCTTAAATCAAACCTTAAAGTGAGCATTGCAAAATCATTGCAAGTTGCAGCTTCACTGATCTGATCAGCTGATGAGTCATCGACAGAAAAACCATGTATTCAATACAATCCAACCAGAAAGAGCCAATAAAATAATATTCAGTGTCATCGCTCCTCTGAGATGCCAAAACACAAGACTGAATGAATCACAAATCATCTGCATTTCAATTTTCAGAGCATGAATTCAGCTGTCTCTTGTTAATTCCTGATAGCCCAGGAAGAATTTTAAACATTTCCCCCCTCTTCTTTGGAAACATTTAATCAGCACTACACAACTTTGGAAAGCTTAGGGACCCTAAACCGGATTTCTTTTTGCACACACATTTATAATGGTAATTATTTTATGTTAATAAAGCAAGCAGTAAAAGTGTGGTATGCATTATGACCAAACTCTTACAGTATGATTAATTTTAAATCATGGTAACAGTTTATATCATAAAACGGTAAATGTTTCTGGAAATTAAACCCTTAACATTTTTATTCACACTACTGTTGAAAAATACAGCAAAACCGTAATGTGAAATTATATTAACATTTAAAATAAATTTTTCTATTTTTATAAATATTTTATAATGTACTGGATTGCAAGAACTAACTATAAGAAGGCATTATTCCAGTCTTCAGTGTCACATTGTACTTCAGAAATCACTCTAATATGCTGATTTGGTCCTCAAGAAACATTTCTTATTATTGTCCATGTTGAAAACAGCTTAATGGTTGTGTATTTATATAGTATTGATTATATAATTCTTTGAATTAACTACAAAATGCCCTCTTATTTGATTCATTTCACAATGTCTTGATTAAATTCCAATTTCAAACAAATTAAACATGATGGACACAAAACAATGTGATTAAAAAAAAGAATAAAAAGTCATACATGCAAAAACAGACCTCTACAGTTTTTACAATACATCAAAACTGAAAAAAAAGAAAAAGTTTTCAGCTTGGTGTTTAAAATCTCATTATGTACCACTGCTATAGCAGAAATTTTACCTGTAGTCACAAAAACTAAATAAATAAATAAAAAAGTCATTGAGTAGTGCTGCCCTAAATCCTCACAACTCTCCAGAGGTTTAACAACAATAAGTAGCTTGAGGAAATCTGATGCTATATTTCTGCTCACACATTTTGCTCAGTCTTATTAAATTTTCACCTGGGAAGTATTTCACATCAGGTTGAAAAAGTGCCACAGTAGGACATGCTAAATGTCCCCAGTCCCTTCAGTACGTCACTTTTAAAGTGAAGTCAAATGTCAGGGTTCCTAATTAGGCCCCAGGATCGTTCTATTGTGTTAATTGGTGGAAAGACTGCTGACATCTGATCCAGTTCAGCAGGGCAGTGGTACCAGGGCGGTGGGGGTCTCAGCAGTCATAACAGCCTTATCTCTAACAGTAGAGGGTCTCATTTAGCTTATGAACCAGCATGTATCATTGCCTAATGAGCGAGAAGATATGGAAGAGCGAACTGTGACAGCGGCAAACAAACAATTCAACAATGAGATCATCAAACTATTAGAGCCATGATCGTATTGTCTAGGTATCTGACGGCAGCAATGCCAATTAGGATGATGGCGGATGATCAATGCATTTGCGTTAACGAATGCACCTTTTGAGTGCATTATAAATATGTGAAGCATATCTGGGGCGCAACAGAGGGGCAGGATTTCATCCAACTTACTGCCTCTGCTTCCTCTAGACAATTGGGCAACAAAATGGGATGTTTATTTTGTTTTCGTTAACAAGAGCACACTCTCCCCATTCGCGGCATGCATTACAGAGCAGTCATGAGTTACCATTTGACACCCCTGCCAATTATGTGTGTTGGATGACTTCAATATCATCGTTTTATTAGAGGGATGTAATTTGCGCTATGGATTTACAGTCAACGTAATAGAAGTCCTGCCTTCCAGGTCTGTTCTGTGCTATAAAAATAAGGCAGCTGTATAAATCTTACTTACTGCATTAGGCTGATTTGGGTGAGTGCGGGGACTAAGGTAGATTTTTTTTTTTTTTCCGATTTTGATTTACTCGGTTTGGCTGCAAGGCTGTAATCGTTACCAAATCAGAAAATTAGCCACATAAGTAGCTTGTCTGTTCTGTTTCCTCACCTCCTGAATCTCCTCATGAATTTTGCATTATGTCTCAAATATGGAAAGGATCTCTAGAAATATTTTTGATTTCCGCACATTATCTGTGCCTTGAAAGGCGTCCCACACTGACAAGCCTTCAGAAATGAAACTGTCACTGCTATTGGTGAGTCAGTATCCGGAAGCACATGGCCCATGCTGACAATTATCTCTCCAAATAACAGATCTAAATGACAGACACTAATACAGAGATACATTTCAGACTGGGAAGAGGTTGTTTCCATGCGTGCTGGAAAATATATCTTCTGGCACCTGCGCTTTATTGGCATTAAGCTATTCGTACACAATCGGCAGCCTTGCTTTAAAGGGTATTCAAGTTGCCAGAATGAGGGGAAGTCAATATTGATCCAGAGTTGGTGTGCATTTTGTTGGGCAGATGCTAATTCGTTGGCCCTCTCTCCTCTGTTCAGGTCAGGAAGAACGGCTGGACTTAGAATAGCGCGCTGAGGATCGAGCTCGAAATGCACACTGCCTATTTTAGTTCTTGGCGTGAAGCCGGTAGAAGAGCACGGGGGTTTGGACTGAAGACGCTATAATCAATACTGCTGTTTTTCCAGAGGACTCTGGCCATCTGTGCTGGGATAGAAGAGTAGAATAATTACAGTTGTGTGTTAGATAATCTTGACCACCTGTATGAGACTGACTGATGTGTAACGAATGTGCACGCAGAGTGACGCCGTCACGAAAATTTTGCACACATCTGTCTCACACATATGGCTGAAGTAAATATCTGCCTTAAAAATTGACTTTTGCCAATAAGATGCATTCATGCATGCGGTAAACATGTAGACGTGAAAGAAATGAGATGATTGTCTTTAGCATCTATTCTAAAGGGACCAGTTGGGTTTATAGAGTAGAATATTCAAGTTTAGGGGCAAATGTGCCTCTTAAAGAGAGCTAAATCTGACCAAATCTACCTCTGTTGAAAAACTGATTTATATATCTATGATACTTTGGCAATCTTTATTTACATCTTTGAAAAAGATATTTTTTTAAACAGCACAACTGTTTTTAGCATTTAAAATAATAAGAAATGAGTTCCAAATAATCATACTGAAGCATCAAAGACTGAAGTAATGACTGCTAAAAATTAAGCATAGCAATCACCGGGGGGAAAAATACATTTTAAATAATAATAAAATAGAAAATATGAGTAATAATATTTCCCAATATTACGGTTTCATTGCATATATAAAATAAATGCAGCCTTAGTGAACTAGGAAGCTTAATAAACTTTGGAAAGAGGACGTGTGTGAATCCACATTCTTATCTAACACTGTTGAGCAGTTGGCCTCTCTTGTTGACGTCTCTCAGGGCTATCACAGGCCGTGTATAGCGATTAGGCCTGTTGTTAAAGTGTGTTGTGGTCTCTGTGCTGTACCCTCAGAGGACACAGAGTGATGGATGTAATACAAATATCCCTGTCCTGGTGAGATTATCCCTTCATCTTTTGACAGAGGAGGAGGAAGTGAAAGAAGTCAAGAAAGAAAGAGTGGGCATTTAATAGCTGTATGAACGAATACATACTCCGTGCTTGGCGTTCTGAATGGAGCAGAGCAGCTGTGTGTGTATTCATGGGCTGTGATGGAGGAGGGAGAGATTTGTGATGAAGTGAGAGACTCCGGTGAAGGGCAGAGAACAATTTGAGATACATTAGCCACACCTCCTACCCCGCACTTCCTCCCTTGTTTCAAGTGATTGATAGCACACCTCAGCAGCCTTTCCTAATAGAAAGCTCGGCTCTTCATGAGGGGTACCGCATATGTCTCATTTTACGCAAGAGAATAGAAAGGCTATAAATGGAGCAGGCCAAAAGCAAGCCAGCAAAATCTTGCGATGACGATCCTTCCTGTCTGCAAAACATTAAAAAAAAGCACTTGCAGAGTTTTTTAAAGCTGACTTTTATCGGAGCACATAATCATAACCACAAAATCAGCAAAGATCTACTGGAAACTGTGCTAAAAATGTTGCTTACTTAGTGCTGGATGCTGAATATTCGTCTTTTAACACAGTTCCAACCTGGACTTTGATCCACGCTATCGAGTAAACACAGTTCAAGGGCACAGTCGCTGCTCTGCGCGGTCTGTTGCATGCTGGGAGGGCTTGTGGTGTATGTCATCCTATCAGTCTCGCACATCAAAGAGTAAACACCAGTGTCTTCTCATTAGCAGCTTCTAAGTAATGATCCCTTTAATGATTAGGTATGCAGAGATGTTAAACCATTAGGGCTGAATGTCACTTATGTGCTTTGTAGTCCAAGATGTTGAGTAGTCTTTCTACAGCTGCACTGAACAAAAACAGCTCTTTGAAATCATTTTCACTCAGAAATTGCTAGTATATTTCACAAATTACAGAGAGACAGCAGATAACACAATGAATAAAACTTTGAAGTACAAAGTAAAAATACTAATAGTAAATACAAAATACATGTGTTTTGTATTGAGTGTGCTTTGCTTTATTTGGTAAGGCAAGAATAAATTAGTTTTCTCATTTTTGTATGGCTATTAAAAATACAGTACAAATTAATACATTTTATGATAAGCTAATGTGATTTAAAATTCATGTATAAAGCAAAAAATGTTATCAGGATAATATAGATACGTTGATAATGAAAAAGCTAAGTATAATCAAAAGAACACAATTCTTTAAAAGAAACCGGTTTGTCTGGCATAATAATAGTAATATTCCTATGATTTTCTTATAAACATATGCAATATTTTCACCAAATGCTTTAGTACTTACTAATATTTGGGGAAATATATTAGTCTACCAAATTAAAGATATATGGTGCAGCTAATGTTCAAAAAATTTAAAGCAACAAATAAAATCACAATAAAACAGGAACCCATATCACATATGTATGACCCCTGCAGACCCGCATGACTTTGTATCAAAGTCGATTAATCTCTCAAAATATTACATAATTAGACTTTTTTATTTTAAATGACAAGGCAAGGTTGTAAAATGTCAACTGACTTGTCAAAAATGATATTTCTGAACTCTTATTATTTTCCTAAACCCTTTTTACTTTGAAAAGTAAAATATTGCTGTAAAATAGAGACATGCAGTCAAAATGTATGAAAACTAATTGTTAATTTTGACTTTTTTGCCACTGACCTCAATATAAATTGGACATTTAGGGAATAGTTAAAAATGTCCTGATGAATTTGTTTATTACAAACACAGCTTTTCACTTCACAAGGTGTTAACTGATGGACAGGAGATGTGTGAATTACTTTGTGGATTTTTCTGACGTATTTATCAGCTGTTTGAACTTTCTTTCCATGAAAAAAACAAACTCATCTGCATCTTGGATGTCCTCATGGTGAGTCAGTTTTTCAGTGCATTTTAGCATCTTCATGAAAACACCTCTTCTACTCAAAATAAATTGTTTATGAATATAAAATGTATGTTTGTATATTTATATGATTAATAGCAGTAAATTATTATCTGTCCATTCCAGCTTCAATTCTAAGTAAAGAGGGATCAGATGAATCATTAGGCCCTTCCCCACACACTCACAGGAATACATTTTTATGAAGTGCACATTCCAGTGTATTTGGACACATCATCAAATGCATTTCAACATCACTCGTACGAGCACAGCCTCCAAGCGAGCACACTTACAAAGCTATGAGGGATCGATCAGACTTTTCACTATGCAGTTATCTGTTAAGCAAAGATGGCTCTTATGAGCAGAGATAGAAAAACTCCATTAAACATAGAGCTCTGGGGGGAGTAAAAACCTTGGATTAAAATGCTAAATTTTTAAAGAAAGCAATCACAATTGTCGATCGTTGATACAGAAAATACATTCAGTATGCAACGGATAACGTTCCTAAAAGAAAATACCTTGGAACCAATCTGACCAAAAGTTCTGTCTTGATTTCTATACAAGACCATGCTATATACTCCACACACCCCCCACGAACTTCAAAGTTAAGTTCAATCAAGAGAATTTCTGGCATAATGTAAAAATAACTGACTTTCAGGCATTTACAATGGAAGTGAATGGGGGGTTTGAAGATTCAAAAAGCATTTCACACTTATCAGCGTCTTCTATGTTTTGTTAAAACTTGTGCATCATTTGAGCTGTAAAGCAGTTTAAATGATTATTCTATTTTATTTCAAACAAAATGTAATAAAAGTTTTAAAATGTAGTAAAAATAAAAGTTATTACAGGGTTTATGGTGTTGCATTATCATGAAAAAAGACATAAAATTAGTCGTATATAACTTCACGCAGTAAAAGTTAGTGATTTTTTCACTTAAAACTGTTAACACTAATATTGTTTACGTCTATTTGATATACTATTGAAATAGCCCTATTCATTTTCATAAGTGCTTCACTATTAACCAAAATTCTAGATTTATTTTCTATTTCAATCTCAACTATTTAAAGTTCTTTTTTTATGTAAAAGGATGGAAAAGTTAGTTATTTTTGTAGTAATCAGTACTGATCCTAGACTTTGGGGGGCCCTATACGCAAAAATGTTTTAGATGTAAGTTATGAATAAATGGATAAAATGCCTTTGTCCGTGTGGAGAAACAATGTCTCTTCCTATAAAGAGGAAAGTTTGTAGAGTTTTTCTTAGAATTGTCATATTAAAAACGGCTTCATAAATACAAAGATCTCTGCATGAATCCAGCACTTTCGATAATTAAAACAACATTCTCTAATAATTATAATGAACCATTTAGAACATAAAAAACTCATCTATTGGTAAAATAATCTCTCTTATTAGTTTTTCATTAATTAGTTAGTTCTCTCCGCCCATTCCTGTGATGTCACACACAGTGAGTCGTTCACACAGCTTGACATAAAGCACATTTAAAATTAATAGCTTTTGACACCTCATCTATTTTTACAACAAAAAGAAGCTGTTAAATTGCTTTCAAAAGAGACGCAAGGAACCAACTCATCTTTACTTTTTTTTTTTTCTTCTGCTTGCAAAGGCTTGGTAAAGCAACAGTAGAAGCAGCACAGAGATTGATCAGTCTTTACAAAAGTAGAAGACGACTTAAAACCTTAAAACACAAACAACTGAAATAAGTTTCATTTATAACAAACTATAATGTTGATAAACTTTCAGATAATCTAACATAAATCAAACAAAATCCACATAATTCAACACATTACTGACATAAGTTGATATTTGACATCAACACAGATGAAAATATTAATGCTCATACCAGTTGCATCTTCAGGATTCAATTTGAGCTGAATGAGTGAAAGTCAAGTCATTTTTCCTCAATAAAGACTCTCCAAACTTTTTTACCTCCATGTGCTCTTAGAAGTGCACCATTTATTACTGCCCCCCTGGAAACATAACTCAGAGGTTCCATCTCAGTACCTGCTCTACACTGCCTTCTGCAGGAATTTCTTGACGCAACACAAACAAATAATTTTTTTGTATAATCTGAATTTTACAATGACTGTGGTTTATCTGACAGATGTGTGGGGCTTCAGCACAACCACCGAAGAATGGTTTTACAGCAAAGTCTGCTTGCAGAGTCATGTTTCCATCAGACTGACCATGAAAATCTCAAAGACCAGCATCTGTTGTAGCCCGTCCGCCAAGAACAGGTATTCAGATCTCAACCATTGAGCGCACACTGTGAATGCCATCTGTAGAGAGTCAGCCTTGGACAATCTGCGGCCTTGATGTGTGCTCCATCTCATCCGTAGAATAATTTCTCAGAAGAAATGCAGAGACGCAGAAACAGCTTAGATGATAAAAAAAGTAACCTTTCAAAAGTATTCTATTTATTTTGCAGTCGTCTGAAAAGCAAATACCTCACTTGCTTTGAGAGCCAGCTCTCAAACTACCTTTGGCTTGCTCAGACTACCGAAGGATGAAAAGGAATTTCAACTATTTTAATTGCCTTGAGGACTAAACTCAAAAGAGCTGAACATTAAGCTCTGAGCAAAAACCTTTACATTTTTATTCTCTAAAAGTGATCAATTTGGGAGTAAAACAGGATTTTCGATTCTGAAGATGCTGGGCAGTTTTCCAAAGGCAATTAACTGGATAGTGAGAAGTAGCCATTATACAAAAGCACTTGAATGAGAGTTTGCTGAAACGATGCCCGTTAGTTAATCGAATAGTTATCCAAAAATACATTTTGAACAACCTCAAGCAATGCATTAACCAAGTAAACTGAATTTAATGTTGGCTGTAAGTGCATCTACTGTACTCCTATCTATAACTGATGCTTGTATACCATTGAAAAGTTTGGGGTTTGGTATGATTTTTTTTTTTTTTTTATAAATTAAAACTTTTATTAAGCAAAGACATAGGCTATTATACTGATCATCAATGACAGTAAACAACTTTATAAAGTTACAAAATATCTGTGTTTTAAATTATTACTGTTTCAGACAGTATTTACAATTGCAAAAATCCTTCACATTTATTACTGTCAGCTGTAGTATGCACATGAACATGGGATCCAGAGTCTATTCCTGTTTTGGGTAAAATTAATAGTCTTTGTCATTGAGTTTCGACCTTGTTTAGTCAGCCTCTAAGCTCTGGAATCCTTTCATCAAAACTCAGCCAACCCTTCCCACACAATCACACAAATAGATAACCCAACCATCACTAGATCTGTCAAGCTCAACCACCATTTTCCCCTTTGCCTCAATGAATAATAGAACAGTTCCCTCTCATCACATACGTCACAAAACAGTCGTAATTTCCCTCAGTACGAAAAGCTCTGTCTCAACATTTTTATTTAACCAAGGAATATGGTTTAAAACAAATCATTCATTTAGTCTCACAACACTTGGCAGCTCTATAATACCTTGAGAGACCTACAGTAGGCCTACTTGTTGACATTCTCATTCATCTCAATGGCAGTTGCTTGTGTGGTTTTTTGCCTTCTTTGCTCATGGGTAGCAGGTTTTCTCAGCGTACAAACTTTGTGACAAAGTGCTGAAGAGCTGGAAGAAAATAACATCACGACAACATTTAAAAGACCACAACAAAAAGTTAAACATATACACTGTTAAAGCCCTCTATTATCGATTTTGGAAAATTACCTTTTATGCATTGTGCATAAGTGCATGCATGAAAACATTCTGCAAAGTATTACATCTGAAAGTGCACTGTGTATAAAATTACTGTCTTTCGAAAGAAAGAGTCCATTATGAATCATTGAAAGGAGTCATTTTAAAAACGAATCCCAATGTTTCACCATAAAATATTAGCATATTGCCCGCCCACTTGTTGTCTGCATATGCTGGTTAGGTATGTTTTGATGCTGGGATGATGGTTTAAGCTGGTCCTTTGCTGGTTAATGCTGGTCCTTAAACCAGCAAAAAGACCAGCATACCACTACCAGAGAAACCGGCAGTTCTTAAAAGCTGAGGAATTCCAAAAGGAATTCCATTATTTTGACTGGAAAATACAACACAGAATATTGTTTACATGTAGTGCATCAAGTCTGCATGTTATGAAAGACTCTCTTGCTCTGTATCTTTCTTTGCGTGTGTGAGACAAAGTGATGGCGACCTGTGCGCCTTCACAGAGTTTAAGGTATGTCAAATACAGCTACACTGCGCATCCATTCAGATGGACTGAAAAATAAAATGCTAATAATATTATGATAAATTATAGTATCGCCACATGTTTTGTCAGTAGTTGACCAGGCATTGTAACGGGGGAAAGTTTAAGTTAGTAACGCCGTTATTCCCATCACTGCCTTTACTTCACTACACATTCATTTACAGTAAAACAAAGCAATGTTTTACACTCTTATTTACTGGACTTTCTAGGAATGAGAGAACAAAATGTTCATGTTTAAACCGCTGTCACCCTTGACAAAAAACGCTCAGCTTTTGCTATTAAAAACCAGATTCCTTCAAAGTCTGAGAGGAGGAACATCCGGCTAAGATTCCGATAGTGCTGAAAATAAATGGAAAAGCACCAGGAGGATGACTCACACTCACTGACCGACCCCTCCTGAGCTCTTCGCTTTGCGGTGTTATATTAGCCCATCGCTTCCAGTCAGTGCATTCTCTCATCTCCACCGCTCACTTTGTCTGCTGTTTCATTCTGAACTGCCTGCTGTTTCATTTGTGCTCCACCAATGCTTTGTCACAAAACAGGCAGTGGTTTAAAAATAAAAATGCATGGGGAGGTGGAAGAAGTTGTGAAGTGACATGAAGAGTAGGACTGGTGAAAGATAGGGTTCTTGCTCCCAGGCAGCCGCAACTATCTTTCAGAAAATGTTCCGGAAATTATCTGATATATTGTGCGCACAGGGAGTCCCGGCGGTCAAGAGTATATTTTTATAATCTCATATCAATTCTAAAAGAGGCCATTTCATATTCAGTGTGATGACTAATTAATGATGACTATTAGTTACTTTTATTCATATTAGTGTCCCAAATTGAAAATGAATGGGAATCGTGTTCAAAGGCAGAAGATGGGAGTATTTCATGACCGTTAAATAAAGATCTCTAGGGGAAGAAAGAGTCGGATGGAATTAAGAGTGTTCCAGGAGTGTAACTAGATACATTTAACTTCAAAAGGCAAGCACAGCTCTAGAAGTTGAAATGAATTACTTTAAGATAAGACACAAGGTCAGACAACAGCATGCAAGAGTACATACTGAGTCAAATTTTGGGAATTGTACAAGATTTCCAACTTTGGCAGTCTTTGATCGTTTAGTATGACATGTTCACAAATGATTGATTAATTGCCTGTGTGGTGAATCGTAGCGTGACCAGTGTAGCATCTGCTTAAGATCACAGATGATCGTTTGGACTCCATGTCTTTAACAGACCCTTTTAGCCTTTGACATTTGCATATAAATTACAGACCTGGACCCACATTCTACATTTATACGGATGCTTAATTGCCAATGGTTTCCCCCCACTATCACGAGGATGCTAAACACATTGGTTCTCCAGTCTTGTATGTTAGCTATAGCCTCATTTATTAAATTCCTTATATTCACAATCGATTGTCTCTGTTTGCTGCTTACAATCCGAAGTCACTGAATGTTGATCCTTTGGCTACATGCTAAATTACTGCTAGTACTGCAAAGTAGGAAAGCTATCCTTCCTTGGCCAGGAAATAACCTTTCCTAGAATTGATAAAAATCTGCTCTGTGGACAGACAGATCAAATAATTGTAACATTCTGCTACAGTTAATTCTAAAATCTAATCTAAATATTTAGATGTATAATTAATTATAAATATTCCCCTCTTGAGCTAAACAAAAGACACTTATGATCAGTTTCTTCAAAAACAAATGTGCTGGTTCATTTTAGTGAATCATACTCATTAACCTTCAGAGTAGGTGCTACTTTTGAGTAAGGAATCATTTATAAAAGCATATTCTATTCTATATAGTTTAAATGTGTGTAGTATGCAAGTAATCTGGAAGTATTACGTTCACCATGTTGTCACGTGACCTACCAGCGTTGACTGTCAAACACAAATCATTTGGATGCACACATCAATCTCAAGTCATCCGGGTTCTTTTGTCCTACCGTTTCATAAATACTGTGCATTTCTATTCATTAGGGTTGTTTATTGTTGTACAAATGTTTATTTTAATAATTGATTATTTGACAGTTATAAGAACGATTCAACAACTACTCATTGATTATTTCACTAGTTAACAAGTAGGCTTTGATCAGTTATTCATCTTTTGCTTTATAACTAAAAGATAAAGGTTTAATTCTAACTAAAAGTGTCAACAATGTTTTTTTATGTTTAATACTGTAATGCTGCTTGCAAGTAATTAATTAATAAAGAATTGGAAACTGACATAAACTGTCTTAAAGTTAGTTGTCGAAAATGTTTTATTGTATATGTCATCGTCACTTAATTGTTTCAGCCCTACTTTTCACAGTGTTTTTGCCCATTATATTTATACTATACATTGCATATTACTTTAAGCATGCAGTTTGTGACTAGCATAGCCTGATTCCCAAAACAAATGACTCTTTTGGGACATTTATTTTCAGTGAATCAAAAACAAAGCATGACAATTTTAGTCTAATTCTTGAAACGAATATCTCCTATGAGCTGGTTCTTCTGAGCAATGTATAGCTTGACCGATGAAGGCTCATTCCTGCTTTGATTCAGTCACTGCCCTTTATAATTTACACATTATTGTAAGTAAACAATAGCAAAAATAAGCAAAATGAACCTCACAACTCATATAAACTCAAAACAAAAATTAAAATGCTTCTGACTCCAAAACAACAGAATCCAACTGAAACAGGAAATATCAATGTATCGGTTCCCTTCCAAACAGGTGGAGCAAGAGTTTGCTCTAGTTGGTTTGACAGGTGATAGACAGGTGGCACACCCACTAACAGAAGCCATGTTAAAGCCCACTGCAAGGTGCTCAGCACTTCCTGTTCGTTTCCTCTTTTTTGGGTGTCCATTACAGGTGAGGAAATAGAGGTGTGAAAATCCAGTGGGAAGTGTGACTCCACCTGTCTCTTGCTCTGGATCTCAGAGGCCGTCAAGCACTGCTGTGACACTAAAGTCACACCACTTATCCCCCCTCTGCCACCTTGGCACTGGTGGGCTGGACCTGCAGCGTTAATGCTCCATCACAGTCTGCTAGTTGTCCTTAAGCTACTGTACCATGTCATGCTCTGCACTGTTTTTTTGAGGTACATTTTCAAGAAGCAAGTGATAATTTTGAGGTGACTTTCTTGTTGAATGATCAAAGGCAATCTGTTTTCATTTAATGTCACACAGCAGGTAGAGAATAATAAAGGAACAGGAAGAAAGTGACATGCAACTCTTGTTCATTGAATAATGAATGCAGATGTGTCACACCGTCCTCCAATAATGATGGCAAAACTGTTGCTAAGTTATAATTTTTTTTTTTTTTAATGAGAAATAAAACATACAGTGCCACTAAGCCTTAAGCCTAGTCAGAAACTAAACTGTTAATCTTGGCTGTTTCAACTGAAAGAAACTTGCACTGACTGATCTTAAAAATGTCAGTACATTTGTATAGTCTTAAGATGTACACAAGCAATGTTTTTTTCTAAAGCACGTCTAAATATTACTTAAATGTCCTAACTAAATTATAGCCTAATCCTGGCTTAGGCTAAGCCCAGTCTATGAAACCTTGCTGCAGTGTGCAACCCAACATCCACAAAAATACCTCTTATGAATCTTCTCTTTTTAGAGAATCAAAAACATAAAGTGTACCCAGATTCCCCAAAACAAATGACCAGAAATTATCCAGTTCTTAGTGAAACAACATACAGCATGACTAGCATAGCCAGATTCCCAAAACTTGACTCATGTGAGCCAGTTCTTATTAGTGAATCAGAAACATACAGAGTGACTAGCATACCTTATTTCCCAAAACAGGGAATCAAAAACATTTGATTTTTGATTTTGTGAATCAAAAACATTCACCACAAATAGCCTAGCCATACTGCTAGAAAAACCCTGCTGAAAAAAACAGCATGTGCTGGTTAGTTATGTTTCGAACAGCTTAAACCAGCAAAGCACTAGCAAGGAACCAGCATAAACTAGCTAGGGACCAGCATAAACCAGCAAAGGACCAGCATCCCAGCTTGAAAACTTGCATAACGCTCCAACCTATCCTCCAACTAAAACGCCCGTATAGGTTGTTTGTACAATAGCGGTGAAATACGACTCATCAGAGCGTATAATAAAATCGCATATTAATGTTTTGTTCTATTTCATGATTTCATGTTCTATTCATGACTCAGGGTTGGTGTAGCTCAGTTAGTAGAGAGATCCGTTATAAGATGAGATCATGGGTTCGAACCCAGAGAACGCATGTGCTCATTAAACCCTATAAATCATAATTTTGAACAATTTTTATAACGGGCAGGTTTAGGAGTGGGTTAGTGTGGTCATTTGTACAAATTAAACCTAGTAAAATATGTTTTAATCACCGTGAGATCGGTGTAAAAACTCTACACGCTGCATTTAAACAAAACACGCATTTTGATTGGTCATCACAGTCATACTTCAATTTATGACAACAGATGCAATACAACACTGTTACTATTTTTACGTGCCTTTAAAACATAAATATAGGTCATAATAAGGTACTTACACAAACAACCTTTAGAGTCATTTTTTGTTGAAGACAAGTTCAAATCAAATAAATCAAATTTTGAGGCTATTTTCTTGTTTTATAATTAAAGATGATCTGTTTAAGTCAATGACACAGCAGGAAGAGAATAATAAAAGAACAGGAAGGAAGTGAAATGTGAGTCTTGTTCATTGAATAATGAATGCAGATGTGTCACAGAATTCTCCAATAATGATGGCAAAACTGTTGCTTTAAAAAAGCTGACCAAAGTTGTGACTTGCACAAGGATTACTGACATATTTCTGCTGAAATAGTCCTGGCTGGCGTTTCCGGAGCTCTGGGAGAGCTTGTAAATGGGATCTCATTTGGAGGGCAAGGTGGGCGACTGCAGTGTGGCTGTCACTGGCAGCGCAACAACAACAACAACCAACAACAACCAACAAAGAAATACTGTGAATAGTTTAGGTGCAAGTCAACAGGAGTCTAAGCTATTAGGATGCTGAAATGAAAGACTTTAAGTGCTTAGATCTCCAGCTGCCAAACTAATAAGGGAATATTTTGCCCTGAGTTCAAACCTCTGTGGAGGTGGGAGCAAGGAAGTCCCATTTAAGCATGCGCCATTATGCCAGCTGCTGACTGGCCCATACGTTACACAACTTTCTGGCTTTGATGTCACAGTTTCTATTAAAGATTTAGTCGTTTCCCCTCTAGCACTACCCACAGGATCCTGAAGCTGAACCATTTCCTTAAGGTTCTCTCTGAATAACAAATCTGCCTGGCAGAGATTCATGTTTTATGTTGGGCTTTAAAAATGCAAAAATGAGATGGCATATCACAGTACGAGAGAAGGCTTTCCTTTTCCATCACACTTTTAGTTTGAAATTTGGTAAATATTTAATGCTTTCATGATTAAATAACTTTTTACCTGGTACATAATAGAAACAAGTTAATTGACAATTTTCAAAGCATGAATAGGGAGTTAATGCCTTATAATAACTAGTCAAATGCTTACTCTTTTACGTACACGTAAAAAAAAATCTGTAAAATTTATGGAAAAAAAACGGCAGCTGTAGTTGCTGGAATAAAATAAATACCATAATGTCTGATAATAAACCATAATAACTGACATAATGTTAATTTACCAACCTATTAAAGTAGTGAAATCTATTTTGTACCTTTGAAATACACTGATAACCACCAAATGCAGGTGGTGATGAGAAAGTCACATGATGAACCAAAGCCCATCACAAGCAGCTTTTAAGTAGTAACATATATAGAAGGTGCTCAGTGTCATTCACACAAACACTAAACACCATCATGGTAAGAATTATTAAACCGAAATGTGCAATAAACATTCATTTAACAACATTAGATGTAACATACAACCCTAATAAACATAAGTGATAGTTAGTAAAGAAACGTACTGTAGTTACTTTTACAATTTTACAATTTTCCCTGTAAATTTTACAGGAATTTACCATTAACCATTTAAAGGTTTTTATCGCAGCATTTTCACAGTTTCTTACCATTAAAATCACTGTAATTTTTTACAGTGTACTTAATGCTAGTTTTAGATTATTTCACTTGTGAGTCAATGACAAGCAAGACTGTCTAAGATAAAAAAAAAAAAAAAAAAAAAAACAAAACAAGAAAGAGACTTAAAAACATGTTTAAAAGATTTTATGGCTTTTTTTGAAAGAACTATTTTCAGCAAGTTTAAATTTGATTAATTCAAAGTTATGTCATGTGGTGTAACCAAATAAAAGGCGATCACATATTTTTCACTTAAATGTGAATGTATATACATTACAAATAAAAAAAAGACTGCTCAAGGTAAAAAAAAAATTAAAGTACAAATATTACACAACCCAAGCTATTTAGAAAAAAACTTACGACTATTATGTTGCTTCTTGCACGTTTTGTGACACTTTCAAAACTAATTTTTAGAAGAACTAAAACCCTAAAACCATGTTAGAAGAACATAAATGTGGAAGTGTTTTATTGTGCTGTTCATTGTATGCATTGTGGTACTTCAGAAAAAAAATACCAGGTGAGCTACCATACATATAGAGCTGGTTATGTGACGCAAACATCAAAAAGTATTTGTTCACAAATTTGTTCATTCGAGGCCATAAAATAGTATTATGCAAGGAACCAAATAATCAATAAACCTGCCTCTGTAATCATAATTTGTATAAAAAGGAAAAAACATTGTTGATGTTTTTCTGCCACCAATGATCATTTCAGCTGGAAACTGCAATTAATTAAATAGGAGTTTTGCTAAATTATTTTTTGCAGGTAGGTTTTTCCAATGAGCCTAGGTTGATAAATTGACAAATTTCTAAATTATTGATTGCTAAATATTCTGTACCAAATGAAAGATTTTAGCTTTGTATTAATTTGTACAATTACAATACTGTATTAGAGGAATTGCAGCATTTATATTGCTGCCTGATAGGTCTAACAGGTGCATATCCAATTATTGTTCAAACCTATAAGCAGCATTATACACTCCTGCATAGTGAAGGCTTCACAATGAGTAAAAAATAAATGGTAAGACATGTGGTCAGGTCTAGAAATAACTCATTAGGACGTTTTCAACATGTATTCCTAACAAGGAAAATATGGATCTAGAGAGAAAGACTCCAGATGTCATGGAAACATATCCACATGAACTGATCAAATGGCAGAGCCAAGAGGCAGTATGAAGCTGCAGAACGCTATTGAGACAATTCCACATGAGCTACCTGATACCATGGAAACAAATCCACACAAAGCTAGCAAATGGCGTGCAAGAAAACCCGCATAAAGTCAAAGGGAAATAGAGATAGATCCAGTGAAACAGTTCAAAATTCCAAAATACCAAAAGTTAATATATAGCCACAGGTCCCTGTTGTGTAGCAGAAAATATTTATCACAGACATTGATCAACGAGCAATTTAATGGTGAAGTGCTGAACTCTGAAGGATAACGTGTGATAATATTTTATTTTGAAGATACATGCTGAACTAATTATGTTCATGTGTAAATGTGTTTTCCTTAGACAAGCTGATTAGCTGAGCTAAAGTCACTGTGTCTGTTATGAAAGTGTGTAAAAATGTCTTTTCAGCGCTATGCCAGCTGCAAAAAAAACACATAAAAGAGTGTACTTTCTACCTCTCAATCCATGACAGGATAAACATATTGCTGAATCTGGTCACCACCACAGGAGCTACTTTCCCGTCTATTAACAAGAGAACAGCAGGTGCCATTGACCCAACACCCACTGAGGCTTTCAGTGTTGCTTATATTTTTAGTAGTACAATGGCCAAAGAGCATAAGGAGATGTTATTTGCATATGTCAAGTAAGAATATAATTGAATTGGTGGCCCCCTATGACCCCAGCTATGATCACAGTCTCCTCAAGATTAAATTTATTAATGAGGGCTCCATGTGTCACATTCTTTGGGGAAAAAACAGTCTTGATTAACCCAGAAATATCATTAGGAAGACTTTTTAGCAAAGGCTAAATATTTTAAAGCGTAATACATTTCTGATCCTCACATCTCCGGACACCTACTCGAATGAGGAATAAAAAGTGTACTTGGGTATTTTTGGATGCACTATCTGAACTTCATTGATTTTCCCAGAATCCATTTTAAGATGTCTCCAGTCCAGTATATGTAATAGGACCTATTATAGCAAGTTGGTGCTATCCATCCAAACCCAATGTTGAAAAAGACTCGACTTGGATGCAAAGTCCTGGGCACTTAAGGCCTTAAAATGGCAGAAAGAAAAAAATACCTGGACTTTTACTGTGACCTGATTCTGGTGAGAAGTGACCTCTCATTATTTTCTGTGCTAAGCCATCTCCTGTTGATCATGCACAGCTTTGCCATATGTCAGTAAGAATGTGCCTAGTCACAAGCTAATTGAGAGCACAATGATCGGTGTGGCAAATAAACACACAATGGGTGTCTTCACTGCAGCAGATTTTAATGGAAATCATAGAAAGAGGTTCCATGATAAACAGAAATTTCAGTTAATTATACATGTGGTTAAATTTGTTGCTTTTAAAAAAGTTAACTAAACAACTGCAGTTTGCAGTCATGAAACTCCAGATGATGCAGTCCAATAGGCTCTAAATGTACATTTGACAATGACATCAATATTCACATGGCGTCACTGATTGGTTCTTCTCGTATCAGCAGCGAGTGAGCTTGCAGATTAACATTCAAATACTCAGAAATGCTTCAGAAACCCTCCACCTTTCCTAGCTCCACCTGTATAGATCAGGGTAGTTTCATGCATGTTATATGTAATGCCCCCCATCTGTCACTGGGAATTTTATGGGTGACGTCCTGGTTCTTCTATAATTTGTGTTTAATTTGTTTAAATTTGTGCTACTACCTATTTCATGCCATTTACATTTTAATATCAGGAATAAATAAATACAACTCACTTCAGAGCCAAAAAAATGAACCCAAACTCAATTTTACTTAATTTAAAGAATCTGTTGCTGATCAAAAATGCAAAAGTGTAATTATTTTGTGTTACAGTTGCATAATTTCAATAAAAGTCGTCATCAAACTACAATTGTGTAACCTCTTTCTGTCAAAATGAGCTTTACATGTAAGATCAAGCAGTCAGCAAATATGAAAAAAGTAAACAACAATCACAAATCAGTCGAATAGAACACACCTGTTCATGCTACAACAGTCTCTGTCGCACGCCTGTGACGCTGCTCGTGTTTGTAGAAGCCAAAAACAAATGGCCACTTCACTCCTATGAGCTACAGACAAAATAATATAAGACTGGAAATAGGTACCTGTGTTAAATTTATGGTCTTTTCAATCAAGATCCTATGCAATCACAGTCAGTCGGTTTCCTATCCGGAATCCATCACAGTAAAGCACACTCAGCAGACGTCAGTGGCCCTCCTTGCTGCGCCGGCGCTTCCAACCACGACACGGCCCTTAACTCTGAATCCTCTCACTGTCTGTGGTCGGCAGGAGACAGCAATCCAGTGGCGCGGGTTCACATACGTTATGGTTCTCCGTATCAACAAGCGCGAGCCCAAACAGTTTATGCGAGATGCATTGGCTCGCAGTCAATTGTTCTTCCGTTAATGTCTGTGACGCAGTTTAAATTAGTCCGGAACTTCGTGATCTTAGTCAGCAGTAACGTTAACTCAAAAGTCAAATATTTCGGATAGAAGCAACTTGATGCTCACTGAATCCTTGTGACAGTAAAGCTAGGATTGAGCCCTTTTTTTTGACTCAAAACCTTTCTTTTCACTGTTTTTGGCATGTTTAGTGTTTATTTTTAAATTTCTAATTACTTCTGAAAGACTTCTAGCATTTTTTACCATCCAACTGGTCACACTGCAAGAGGATAGTGTTGATTACAGCAGTGCTTTTT
>JAUMHE010000043.1:11231669-11281159 GCA_032359235.1 Enteromius mattozi | reverse complement strand
TACCTCAATAAACAGAATGAAGTATGTTTGTGTAGAAATTTAACAAAGACTGGCATGAAATGCTTGTCATACTCAGACAGATACTGATTTAGGAGTAAATTGCAGTGGTCTCTTATTTTTTTCCAGAGCTGTATGTGCAGCAGCAGTATTTTTTACATGCTCACAGCAGCATGTCTGTGGATATATTGCCAGTAGCAAATCTATTTCGATAAGAACAAAAACATTAACATTCTCCTGTATACTACCATGCTAAACTCTCAGAGAGTTGTCATGACAGAAATAATAGTTTAAGTGCCCTTATTATGAATTATGAAAGGTTCATATTTTGGTTTGGGGAGTCCCAAAGAACAGGTTGATATACATGCAAGGTCAAACACTTTCATTTTCTTATAGTATGCATTTTACCTTATTTGTTTAACAATTCCAAATCAATTTGTTCAATGATTCATTTTTCCAAACCCCTTTGGTGACTGGTGTGTTTCATTTAAAGCAGTATTTGTGAGCTTTTATTGCTTCGAAAAACGGCACCTAGAATGAATTTGCATTTTCACTTAGATCAACAAGAAAACAACAAAAAGTGGGCAGGCAATATGCTAATGTTTCATTCTGATGTTAACATGAAACAGCTTGGGACTCATTTCAATGATTCAGAGTCGACTCTTTTTTTTGACAACTTCATGCAGATTTAAAGATTTAAAACTTTGCAGGATATTTTTTTTTTTACCTAGAGCTGTGTTACACACTGCATGAAAGGTCATTTTCAAACATCCATAATAGTTACCTTGTCTACTTTTGTCACAAACAAAGTCAAAGAAGAATAAACCGTTGTGAGTAACACAAAGTGGTGCCATTCCAGAATTATTTACTGTTCTGAACAAAATGGTTAAGTGAATGATTCAATGAGTCACTCCTACAGTGCATTAATTGTTTCTCTCCTAAATTAATATTTATTTTTAAATAAATAGCTAAGCTAAAAGAATGATTCACACGTAAAGACAGTCGCCACCTACTGGTGGAGCAATGTTATGTGCAGCAAGAATCACTGAACAATCATGTTATTAACGTACAAATAACCTAGAAATGTGCAAAACACATAAAGATGAGTAAAAAGTGTACTACATTCACACTCTCTGAATGCATGCAAGGACCGGAACTAACTAGTATAATCTTTGTTAATAAAAAAGTTAATAATGAAACTTATTATACTAATCTGTGGTTGTAATGTAATTGGGTCCGTAGGGTAAGAAAATATCGATAACCTCCGGGTTATAGTAAAGAAAGCCTATAGTATTTATTCACATCTAGCAAAGGGGAATGTTAATAGTAAATGTGAAGTTGATGACTTGCTATTCTTATTATTTATGGCAGCATTCATATTGCTTATTGGATTGAAGAACTGTCACAGAGAGCTAATCCAATATTGAAATGTCAGCTGCTTGATATAATCTATGTACTGCTACGTTCCATGCAGAATTATGCATTTATGAGAAAAATGTTTTCCAACACGTCCAGACTTGATTGGTTGAGATGTCTTTACACCTTATGTTCATCAAATCGTGCCAGTTTATTTATGTCACATTCATCAAGTGTGAACTCCCCCTCTAGATCGGAACAGACACCGAGGCAAACACACTCCTGCTCTCTCGAGTAAAATTGCAGTCAGCGAGCCGGTGTCTAGATCACAGATAAGCAATGATCCCGTTTGCATTTTACATTGCTTGATAAAGTCAGTGATTTGGCAAGCTGTGAATACAAAACAAGGCACATGGTCTCCAAGGAAAACCGAAAGATACAGCTTATTCTTTAATATTGCTTATAGATGCCAGACCATTAATGCTTTTCCGGATCAACAGTGTTATTTATTTTAAAGTCAACATAATGTACTTCCAAGTGAAAAAACTGACAAAAAAAGAAAAAGTCGCATATGACCTGGTTTTAATGCATTGCGAAACTGATGAAAAATAGGTTTGCTAAAGCCAGAACGTATGAGAGTTTGCTCAAACAATGCTTAAATAACTTTTTGGCTTCTGGTTAACATTATTCAATAACCTGCATGACCAAAGTGATGAAAGTGGAAAGAAAAAGTCAACAATTTAACTTCAGTTATGAGTCAGTTATGACGATAGTGTCGATTTGGTGGCATTGTACTTCCAACAAATGTTAGACATCGCAGGTCATAACGTGAGTGCTGTACAGGGAGTCAATTAAAAGCAACATATTTATCACTGAAGTTATATCAGTGTCTGAAATATGAAACATCAGTTATCCACTGCAACGGATCACAAAAGACAGGGCCTGGAGTGAACCGCATAACCTTGACAGAGGCAAGCGTCATGCTCATGTTTTGTTTTCACCTAGACAAAGAAGTGCAGCACTTTTAATAATGTCTAAGGGCCAATACATTTGAAAGAGATGAAATTCAATTAGCGCAAGCCACATCTCCACCTCCTCTGACAGGAACTTGGTTGTTAGGCAACACCAAGGACATTCCATTCTCTCAGCCAGCGCAGTTACTTCCAAACGATTCAGCAAATAAAAAAGTGTCTGTGTGGCGCTAGCAGCCAGTCTCCTCCCAGACAAAAGAAGAGGCATTCAGACGCCACATGACTTCTCTTGCTGTGTAGCCTTGCTTGTTCTACCTAAGAAGTCCATAAAGTCTTTCAAAGAGGAGTCTTTCAGAGAGAAATCGATTCTGTCAATCTAACACCCAAGTGTGAAACAGACTCAAATAAAGGAAAAACCATAGATATGTAAAGCTGAGAATATAAAGTATGTTTAATCAACACCCAGTGCTATTAGATGAGACATTTTAAATAAAAATTACTACTTTTTCATATAATTCATATAAATGCTGCACGTTTGAATTTTTCAACTCTATTCATCAAAGTATCCTGAAAAAATGGCATCATGGTTTCCACAAATATATTAAGCACATAATTCAACTTTGATTATAATAAGAAACATTTCACCAATTCATTATTTTAGAATACACAATGGGTGCTAAAAAATCAGCTTTGCCATCACAGGAATAAATTGCATTTTAAAATATATAAAACAATTATTTTAAATTGTAATTATATTTTATAATATTACCATTTTTCTGTATTTTGATCTGGTCAGCCTTCTTTTAAAGTCTTATTTTATAGAATTAGATCTGAAAATCAATCGCTACCATCTATCTATCTATTTATCTGTCTTTTTTTTTATTAGTTGTGAAACATGCTGGAATGCAGTCTATGCAAATCATGTGTAATGCTAATCTTTTCTGCATTTAAAGGGCACCAGGATTTAACTTTAATTTCCTGCCAGTGCAATAACAGCGTTCCACATGTTGATGGACTGTCTGCTTCAGCATAACTAAGAACTCATAATCACCATACAGTGTTGTGACTGTTTAGGGCCCGGTATGTTTTTCTTATTAATTATGCTAATATGTGACAAGCCTCCTTTCTAATTACTTCACCGTCTGAGGAGTGGGCCTCAGCAGTGAGTCAGTGGGATAAGGGGGCTGGGCTGTGGGTGGGTAGACAAAGAGATTGTTTTGATCATGCCATTTTAGGCATCTTCACTGCACATGGACTCATGCACATGCTGTTGAACTGCTGAAAAATAGATTGGGCTAAAGCTGTCAATCGAAAAAAAACCTGTGCAAATAAATTATGTGATATGTGGATTAATGACAGTATTTGTCTGCAGCAACAGCTGGGCTGTGATGACTAAGGAGTCACACAAACACAAAAATGGAACTGTTTTGATGGAAACTATACAGCTTTATAAGACAATAAATAGGAGATAGGAAAGAGAAGTAAGAGAGGGAACTGAATGAAACAGGCCAGAAACTGAACCAGCAACACTTTGAAAGCAGCTCATGTGTCGCCAGCAAGTGTCACTGCACTACAACGTCGACAGAGCAAACAAAGGTGACAGACACAATGGACTTAACCTACAACATAATTAGTTCTGTTGTGTTGAGGACTAATTCTCTTAGGAGTTTTTGTTTTTTTTGCAAATGGTGCATCCCAGGGCAACCGTACAAAAAGGTTCAGTCACAATTTGAAAACTGAAACTTGAAATAAAACCTGAAAGCCATAAAAGGGATTGAAAATCATCTATGCTTAATACCAAAGCAGCTCCTTCTACACAATGATGATGTATGGAGATTCCTGGCTGACAGGCGTAGTTAAAATAGAATAAAATAAAATACTTCCTTGCAAAGTGTACTCAACTACTGCACTGATAGAATATGTCTATGTACAATGCATGCTATTATACTACTATACAATCTCTTTATACATTTGTCAAATGCATGAGAACTGAAGAATCCCCTTAGACAAACAACTCAAAATATTCCAAATTGTTTATTTCAGATAAAAAATTCCTCTCTGCTGAAGTGGTGGCCTTAGTCCATAATGGATGACACAGCCCTGTCACTATATCCTGCATGCATCATGTCATATGTCTGTTTGTCAATCTGGCTATGTGCATGCATAATGAGCAACTGTATGTCGTTCTTATTTTACGACTCATGGTACCAAAACATGAATCAGCTTGGCAGATGGACAAATAACCCACTCACTGGAGAATGGCACATATCAGACAGCCTCACCAAGGGAGACTACTGAACAAACCAATGAATTTTCCTCCATGAAAACAGTTCAGCACTGCGTAAATTAAAAGAAAAAAGTGCAACTATACAAGAAAATCAATTCATCAGCCCTAATTGCAAATATGAGGCATTCCAATATTGTTATTGCAAACCCTGAACAAACCCATGCAAATGCAAAACTCCCTGGGGGCTTAAATAAATAACTATGCTGCTTGATATAAATTCTTAGCATCAGGGAGAAATGGGCATAAATAATGTATTAAATATAAAGTTAAATTGAGAGCATATTAAATTAATTAGACTGAAATGACCAGCCAAACTCCTGAATATTCAGTGAGCTGCTTTTCTCTGTCACTTGAAATGCTACAGTACATGACATAACACAGATTGATTTATTTGAAAATCTAGACATTTGATTCTACTTTAAATGACCTTACGTTTAAATCGTAACTCAGGATATGTTAAAGTCATTTAGTGCTGTCCATATAATTCACCTACACTCAGTGTTGGAAAGAGTACTTAAAATTTGTACTCAATTACAACTACTGTTACATTGCTGAAAAAATACTCAATTACAAGTAAAAGTACTGGTGTCAAAACAGTACTTAAGTGAAAGTATGAATTACTCTTCTCAAAAACTACTCTGAGTACTAGTTACTTTGCTTTTCAGCTGGCAATATTTAACCCATTTAATCCCATCTGTCACAATAATGACCGTAAAAAAGTTTTTTTATATATAAAGCTCTAAAAACCTTACTGACTTATGTTTTAGTGCACGGTTGGATAGTAGTGGTTAAGAATATCTACATGTTACATCTGACATCACAATAACATCATCATTTGCACAAGAATGATTCAATGGATGCGGAAAACCTGTAATCTCGTGTGGACATTCAGACTGTGTAATTGACAGGAGGCGGATGCGAGGAAAGAGCAAGACGCAGCACGTATCAGTGTATTTTCATGGACCACAATATAGTGCTCGCTGGCCTATTTGCCTAAAGCACCAATATGTAACTTTTTCTGTGTGCAAAATTTGCGAAATGTATATGATGTGCGTGAACATCATGAATTCTGCTTCCAAACCACCTTTTTGTCTTATCGGTAGCCTACAGTTACAATAAGTGCTTACATTCGAACTATTGTATCTTGGTCAGGTGGTCACCGCTGTGGAGTTACACATACTGTACGTGCATGAATCGCCATAGACATAAACTTAGAGAAGTAGCTCTGGTTAGAATGTTCTTCGTCAGCTTTTCCTGGTTTAGATATCACTGTATTTATTGGTCTGTTTACGATTGGATATCTTTATTGGCTACTCAAATGCATCAAAGGTTTGATTATCAATTGAAAATGTGGGCGTACTCGGAAACCGACTATGATTTAAAGGTAACAAAGTAGATTATTTTGCTAAATTTGTACTTAAGTACAAGTACAAATACACCTTTAAAAATATACTCAAAAAGTACAAGTATACGAAAAAACGACTTAATTACAGTAACGTGAGTAGTTGCAATTCGTCACGTCGACCACACTACCGTTTTAGTCTCTTATGCTCACCAAAGATACTTATTTGATCAAAAATATAGTAATGTTGAGAACATTTTTAAATGCCATTTATTAATGTAATGGCAAAGCCATTACTCTAGTCTTCAGTGTCACGTGATATTTCAAAAGTAATTTTAACATGCTGATTTGGTACTCTATTATTACTGATGCTCAATTATTAACAATGGCTCCGACTATTAATTGTTTTTAACATGGTGATACACTGTGATACATATTTGATATTTTGACTGGTTCATGTTTCATTTTTGTAGTATGAAGAGCAAAAAATGCATAAATTCCGGTAAGCTCCAAAAAGTATAAAAAGGGCACCATAAATACATGTTTTGTGCATGGACTTTTACAGCATATAAAATATCTGTTCTCTGTTAAAATTGCAACATCTTTGTCTTATCTAACACTAAGGTGGTGTAGTCACGTATGTTCTCCACCAAGAAGTTGAATATCAGTTAACAGTAGACTAACATGAGTGCAGTGATATTCAGTTCAGGGGATATTCAGGGGATATGTTTCTCTCTTCTCTTCTGTTGCTTTGAGCTGTGCTCATTCTTTGATTCCATAATGCCTTACAGGCATGTTTCGATCAGAGTCAATGGATACACACTTGAGTGATAAAATTCATGGTCAATATTAATGTTTTCATATATGACAAACATTGCAACCTTTAAATTTTTATTTTATGATCATGATTCATAAGTGAAGTATGCACTGTCTATTTGTTGTGCTCCATCTTAAAATAGTCATGATTTCACCAGTCATTTATGATTACTGGATAAGTATTTTAGATTTGATTTCAGATCAATTCGCTAACAAATCATTCATACTGATTTGCCAATGTACGACTGATTCATTAAAAAAAAAAACTGACTTGAAAGAATGATTAGCAATCAGACATTTGCGAGTTTTGAGACAAGAGCAATAGGCCTATCAAACAAAAAAGCAAAAAAGACACCATGCCATTCAGAAAGTTATTAATTGTCCAGACAGCATTTAAAATGTTATATATGTTTTTCCTTGATCTGTGAGCATGCATTTCTCAAGATACAGTAAAAGTCAGACGCACATAATAACATTCAGACCTCACTTCATCTCCAGTCCACAAAGACCATTTACAGAAACAATTGTGCGATACAACATGTTCCAAACTCCTGCAGCCAGTTCCGATAGATAAATATCACATAGCCATCCACAAACACTTCAACAATGCAACGCCTATTTGGAATAGTGTTGCATCAGGCAGCTCAGACAAAATGAGCAATTTAAGTAGGATTGACACTACTGTTTATAAACACCAGCGGCACAAAATACCAGCTATAAACAGATGAAAACCTAATGACAAAGGTAAAAGTTTATCGAACCTCATGCTGCTTTTGGCTTTACAGTCTATGATCTCCGCGTTATGAACAAGTGAAGTTTGTTTTTAACTTTATTCCTATTTCAGGCTTACCAGTACAAATTGTTTTATGACTGCATCATTGCAATGCTTATTGAGGCAAACCCTCCATTCCGCCTAAGCAAAGCAGAATGGTGGGTTTGTGTCAAAAATATCTTTTTATGAGCTAAATCAATGTGTAGGGTGTGTAATGCATCAGGTTGGGATGTCAGAATACATGATTGCATAATTTACCTGTCGCATGAAGCTTTATTGACAGGCAATCTGACCATTCATAATGTATTTTTGTCCAACAACACACCAGCTTTAAAGGCAGGGTATAAAATTTTTCTAAAATGCCTTAGAAAAAGATTTGGGCCCTTTAGCAAAACAAACATGTAGCCAATCAGCAGTAATGGATGTGTCTATTCGTGACATGGATAGTGTTCAATGAACAGCTGAGCAGAGTGACAGAAAGATAAAAAAGCAAAAGAGTCAAATGTCTGCAGAACAATAAGGCAAGAAGAATGACCCGTGTAAATATCGCATCAGCTTTCCAGTGCTGGAGAGAACTCAAGGAGTGGAAGGCCTGCGATCAGACGCCAAGGTTGTTTTGGTTCTTCTTGATGAGTTACACTGGATGTGATAAAGCGACCATTGAAAATCATTTTAAATTCATTTAAGTGCGTCATAAACGCGGTAACAGTTTTCAGTCGGAGATTTGTCTCGCCGCTATTGTTTGGGTGATTTCAAATATCAACAGTGGCTTCCAGAAATCGTATACCCTGCCTTTAAAAGATGTAAAAGACAGGAGAGTAGATTAATGCCGAACTTACACTGTTCGATTTTCAACACAGTCTCTCTCCAACTCGTCACATTTTGACGCTTGGTCAAGGATCCTTTTGCGTCGCTTACTGAAGCTCAATGTACCCCTTTTAAGTCACTTTTCAACGTGAAGGGTCCTCCGTTGTTTTAAAAAGGAAACCTTTAGCGTCAATATGCAGACGCAATATTTTTTTTTTTTATCGTCATAATTTAAATATATATTGGGTAAAAACAATGGCATTATTGCATATATGTAGGAGTGTGATTTTTCAATGCAAACAGTCACAACAGTTTTATTTAAATGATATTATTTACACATTTATAACCTAACCCCTGCCCTAACATCTGTCAATAAAACACAAGATATAGCAGGCAGATACAACTACTGTCATAATTTATTTGAAAAATATTAATATAAAGTTTTTTGAGGCAAAACGATTGATTTGTGAGAGGTATACGTCTTCCGTATACGTCTTCCGTATACTTCCTGTGAAAAAAATAACGCTACAAGAATCCTAACGTCAACGTTGGTTGTGAAATACTATTTGCTCTTGTGTGTCTTGTGATCGATTGCGTCATTCTACGGGACGGGAGCGCATTAACGGAGCGGAGTCATTTTTAGTGATTAAAACCTTGTGTTTTACTCTCTTCTTCACATAAAGACTTCGTATGGCTTCAGAAGACTTGGAATGTGACACAAGTTGTTTGTAATGTATTTATACTGCTTGTTTATGACTAGTTTGTGCAATAAATACCTGTAACTGCATTTGCCTGTGTGTGTTTATATTGTTCAGAGGTGGGCAGGTTTAGGGTTGGGGTGGGGTTTGGCACTCCAATAAAATTTAATATAAATAATTTAAATAAATTTTTATATGCATGCAAACCATTACATTAAGCCAAAAAACTGAAAACTATGGAGGACCCTTCACGTTGAAAAGTTACTAAAAAGGGGTACCTTGAGCTTCAAAAAGCGATGCAAAAGGATCTTGAGTTGGAGTGAGACTGTGTTGCGATTTTAGCCTTGATTTTAATTCACTGACAGGTTTTACAAAATCGCTGACTAATGCCAAAGGCAAATCAATTGTTCATACAAGTGACAATCACGCTGTGTAAAACATCAAAGACGCAATCTGAGAGATGTGCCGATGTGTCACTGACCCCTGTGAAATATTTGGCATGCTAAATAACTGGACCGGTCAGTGAGGCATTATAGACCGCAATGGGGGCACCTAATTTCTAGTGATTATCATCGCTTTGATTACAGAGACCGTCTCTGCATTTGATAAATAAATGGTTTAATCTTGTCATTATACATTACCATCACTCTGTTCTCCTATTTGATAATGTTCAGTGCTTTGCTACAATCTGTATTGTTAAAAGCGCTATTTAAATAAAAGTGATTGATTGATTGATTGACAATATCAGTAAGCATGGGTTCGATTCCGAGAATGGTTCCTTCTCGGTCTATTTGGACCCAAGAAATGGAGGACTTGTTTAATCGACCATTTGTATGGGCTACCATTTTAACAACATTTTCAGTCTTGCACGAAAACAAGTTATAAGCAATTCTTGCTGTTGTACAGTCATGCAGCGTGTCACTGATCCATTGTGCAATGTGAACACAGCAGCAACTGAATGCTACCTCAGACAGTCATGTAGTGTGAAAACAACAGTGACCTGACGACTTTGGAAACCATGCAGTGTGAACTCGACCTAAAGTTAGTGGACTTGAACTAGGGTGAAAAAGGGTGTTTTGACATGACAATAGATTTAATATGCACAAAATTGTATTACTGCAATTCTATGGTGTTGATGTCAGTCACAATTTTAGCCCTAAGCTAAGCTTAGTCAAAACCTCGCCATCTTTCCTATGTTAAGAAAAGGTTAAAAGCACAACAAAAATTGACAGTCCAAACAGATCAATTAAACCTTTTCTGTCCACTTCGTCAATGCAATACAATTCATTTAGCTTTAAATGAAGCTTCTTTGAGTGACTGTCTCATGGGAGCTTTTACACACGTCTTATATTGACAAAAATCTCAGAGTTCATTTTTGTCCCACACATCAAACAGCGTCTACTCAAAATAATCAAAAGAATAACTGTAAGAGTTGGCTTTGCCTGCTAAGTCTAGCCGTAGGCTCTCATTAATTATCTATAACAGCCAAAACAAACCTGGCAACAGTACTATTAAAAAATATGATCCATGTTAGAGTTGGACACCTAGAGCTGCCCTCCAACCATGCTGATATATCTTAGGCTTGTATGTCATTCGCTTGACTGAAGTATGCATTCTAATACATTTCCATTTTGTTTTTAACTCATGATTCAAATTAGTCAAGTTCTTTGAACACTGAAGTTAAAACTACATCGGGTGGAAAAATCATGAGTAATTTAAGAATGCATTATAAAATAGTCATGGAAGAAGGCAGAAGCCATGACAGCCGATCCGTGTGGATCTGTCCCTGCAATGGTAGGTCAGGAATCAAAGTTGTATAAAGGCCACTGAGGAAGAACCGGAGTGGGTCATCAGCAGACACCCCCACCTCTCGCAGTGACATATCGAATCCGAAATTGTTTTTGCTTTGATAAATGCCTGATGTTATTTCTTCTCCACTGAATGCAACACCTCAAGGGCTGTTTACTTGGAGATGAGTCATGTGGCTTATGATTTTGAGAAAGACTCAGAAGAGGGCTTTGTCAACAAGGGAAATTATTCTGCTTCTCCTCTTCCTTTGATTAACATGAATAACCAAGGAAGAAAATAATGCAATGTTGGCTTTGTGCTACTTGAATTAATATTTAGCAGTGATTTATGAAAATCAAAGCAATCCTATGGTATTTCAAGTGTTCTCGAATAAATAGCAAAAACAGCAAACCTAATATTGTGTGAATGTCATTCTCTTAAGAACAATTTCAATAAATCGCTTGCGCCTTGTGTATTTTTTCTTCCACTGCAGATCAATGACTGCGAGAGGTAGAAAAAGAGACTCATGAAACAGAATTTTCCTCAACTTAACGAGACCGTGAGCTCCAATATCGAGCTTTCCACCTGAGCCTGTCTTATTATAATGACTAAAGTGAGTAAACTATTTCATACCATTTGTTTGCTTTCTTAGCCCACCCTCAGCTGTGTGGAACACCAACACCAGTGGAATCTATTCATCTCCAGACTCACCTTTCTGTCAAAATTATGTCCATTTCATCCCATGAGTTATTGGATTTCGTGTGCTTGGCAGTTTATTAAAGTCAGCAGTGTTGGTCAGGCCACGGACTTAATTGACTCGGTCATAAGTTGACTCATAAGCCTCTCGGTTTTCTCGCTCGGTGATCTCCCTCGTGCACCTCTGGACCTGTCAGTTCATCTTAACAGGCAGGAGTTTTGGGCTTCTTTTCGTCCTTTGTTGATTGGACTGAAAACATCCTACACAGGGTCTCTGATTGAGTGTCTCTTCGGAGCCCAGAGGTGACACTCTCTCCTTACCGTGCTGTCTAAAACAACCACAGCTCTCTGTTAGAAACGAAATAGAAGTATTTGAACGAGCAGAATATAAAGAGCTGTTTTAAGAACCGGCCAGAGGTGCTGGTCACTGGGTGAGTGTATGGATGTCTCGCCGTATTGTAACAAACACAAGTGGTTTAGATAAGTTAAGGGTGCTTTTGATTCAATAACAAATTCATCTGCGATCATTTAGTATGCAAGTTTTTTTCAAACAGGTGTGAGGCTGCGAATAAAGGCTCACATTGCGGTAAAATGTGGCGGGTGGCTTCAAGCTTTTTCCTTTTGTCCTATTAAATGTTGCTTAAGTTTAATTGGCAGACATAAAAACATCTCAGTGCCATGCAAGGTGATAATTGGAGCTGCAGCCTAAAAGATCAAGTCAGTTCTAGTTAATATTTTTCAGATTCAAATAAAACTGGTGCCACCGCAGTGTGTGTGTGGAGTTGGTTCCTGCATCTGTGGGAGATGGTATTCAATTATTAATGCCTTATAATGAATATTTGTCACGTTTGGAATGGACCTCAGGCAACATATGAACTCTTACACGGCGCCTCACTGAACCGACATCTCTGACAGAAAGAATACAGATATACAGGTCTAATCTGACACGGTTTGCATAGAATTTTTCATCACGACATTGGCTCCTAATCTGTCTTTTCCTGAAATCTAGCGACAGGCTGCCAGAAAGGAATAATGTTGTTGTCAATAAAGTTCTGATGGGCTACAAAATATCTTGTCTAATTGGCATTCTACCGCTTGAGTGTTGAAGGGGAAGCTCCAATTACTGCAAGGAAACAGGCAGTTCTTAGAAGCAAAAACATTCCTCTCCCAGAGAGCATTGGTAAAGTATGAGAAAGACAGATTTATGCCTCTTTATGTTTCTATATTTCTGGATGAGTATCTGTTATCCTGCCTCATTTTACTTTTGATTTAGAGTGAACTCTAGTGGCATTGCCGTGAAACATCAGCTCCTTCGTCTGAATCAGCTTGATGTTTTTTTATGTGAGACCTAACATGGGAATTTTCACGTTGAGGTTTCATTCTTGCTTTTGAACACAGTTAGGAGGCTCATTCAAAATGTGCTCATGCTGTTTTAAAAGAATCAACATCATTTCTGGAATGGAATAATGGATAGAAGTGTCTATTGCTATAATTAGAATATCCGTAACATATCACACACACACACAGGTACTACACTATTTCCGTGTTACTATAGTAACATAAATTGCCATTAACTCCCCAGCATTCTGAAATAGGTGTACAATTAAGGTTTTCATTTCATGATGGAAGGCTATGAATAATACGGAAACAGAGGCGCTGAGACTATCACGTATCATTTCTTCATAAAGCAAGTTTCGGTGAAGGGGGAAGGGGTTGCTAATGAGCAAAATTCATTTACAAAGCCACAAGGAATAGGGCGAGAGGTACCGTGCTGAATGAGCAGCAAGTTAAGCTCTAATAGGTTTTTATATTGAGACAACATTGAGAAATCCTGGTGAGATTGCATCCTAAACATCTGTAAGCCTTTGGAGTTTCAATATGGGGATTTATGAATAGTAAACACACATGTTGTGCCACCAACCTGAGTTTTCTTTTTCATATTGAGCTTGAGCAGAATGACCAGCTAAAGTGAGAAAATGTCTTCGTCAGATCCTGGATTTTAAGTCACAGTCTACCTTTATTAATATTACATCACAATGAATTAATTCAAGGATTTGGTTTTTAAAAATAACCACGTCTTTTCCATTAATAATGCTAAAAATGTGACGTAACAAGGAGGTCATCATTTTTAATACTTCTCCGAATCTCAAAGCGATTACCGGCTAACATTTGGGCTGATGAGAGGTTTCATGGAGAACACTGAACGCTCTCAGCTGCCTAGCAGGATGATATCTGTCTAAATCAGTAATATTAATATATGGGGGTGGATCTCGATAGATTTTCTTCATATATATGTGCCTGTGTAATCACAAACATGCAAACCTCCTAGGATTGTTTTCTTGGAGAAGTTGTTGTCATATTGCTGCCTAGTGCATCCCATCTCCCCCTAGTAAAGCCATTATTCTCTATAGACCGCCAATAGGGAGAAACACCTAGAAATGGCAGAGGCTGGCGGGGGGGCTGACTGCACTGTCAAGTGATCTGTCTGACGAGGGAATATAAAGGCTATTAAATGCTTGTTGAGTTGTCTATCAACCACTCTTTACAGAATGTCACCAAGGACAATTATGAATAAGATACGCCTTTAAAAAAAACCTCTAATTCTCTTGGCCTTACGTTTTTCCATCTTATCTGAATTAATTAAGCACAAATGTCTTTTGTGCAAGTACAACAAGCACAAAAGCTTTTCTCAAATCCCTTCACTAAGGTAAAGGCAGGCAAAATAATTAATGCCAAAGCTAAAAATTAAAAGCAATAATTAAGCAGCCTGACAATAGACTGCACAAATAATGTGGATCTAACCCTGTGTTGCTGAACTCTATTGTATGCCATCAACTGTCCATTGTTTGCAGCCACTGCAGATGTACAATGGTAAAGAATCACATTATATATGAGGGCCTTTAAGTAAACTCATCTGAGTCACTTGAACTCAAATCAAAGCTCAAGAGTCACCAGATCCCACAAGGGTAGTTCAGAACACTCTTATCCTGCGGGGATTTGCCATAAGATTTTCATAAACCTCCAAATCCTCCTTGAGAACTGTTTGGAGCACAGCAGGTAACTTAGTTTCGAACGCAAGTTTTTGGAAAAATGTCTTTAGTTCTAATATATAATGCACATGTATCTGCATGTGTTTGCATTTGTGATAAATAAAAAGTGAAAAGGCCAAAAGGCAAAAAGTTTTTAAAACGCGAATGGAAAGAGTTGATGTGACTGAGAATAAATAATAAATGAACAACTGACATCATGCTCCAGTCCGCTGAGACTATTGCTCTTCTTGATGTAGGAGTGTGATGTCATAAGCACTTTTCATGTGAGCAATGTTTCCATCATCCCAATGTACTGTAGTTTTGCTTTGTGTACTTTTCTGATGTCATCCAATTGCTCATAGACAAAGTATGGTTATTTAAAGGCATACAGTCTATCTGTGTATCTATCAGTCTATCTATTCAGTATTTACAGATCTATGATCTATCTGCAGAGCCCTGCAGAGTTTATGCTGCGTTCCAGGCAGGTTTTTGAGCCCGTAAGTCACGACTTTAAACCACAACTCGTGATTTTGTAGCGTTTCAGGTAAAAAAAAAACAAAAACGCAAGGAATTGTGTTAGCTAGATGTAAACAAACCAGCATGGTGGACTGTACAGGGCTTATGCTCATTTACAATCATTTCTTTCGTCAAAAGTGCTTTCCTTGCTTATTTGAGGGAAATGTAGGAGGAAAGACGGCACATGAGGCAAGAGAAGCTGTTATACCTTTATTTTAGTGTACTACTTGCATAAATACCGCACTCGTAGGGGCTGCCATTGTTGTTTCGCAGGCTATGTGACGTCAAAACTATCTATCTATCTATCTAATCAGTATTTACAGATCTATCTATTTATCCATCTAATCTATTCAGTATTTACATATCTTTGATCTATCTATCTGTCTATTCAGTATCTATCTATCTAGCCGTCTATCTAATCAGTATTTACAGATCTATGATCGATCTGTCTATCTATCTATATATGTAATATGTTATCAGTGTACTAACTGTGAACACAATGAAAATGATTTTGTTGGCCAGTGGCTATACAGTCCTGTCCTGCAATATACCACAGGAAGACATTATTAATGAGAGGGGCTGGAGATGCCGAAGTTTTGATATGCCGTCTTCCACTCGACCCAGGACCGCCTCTGTCTCCATGTCAAACCCTTCAGCCCTGAAATTTACTTGCCTCCGGCGTGTTGAGAAGTGCAGCCTCAGGGGACAGAGGTGAGAACTGTCGTAATCCCAGAGTGGTTCTGACAGTGGCACAGGAGTCACCGGAAGAGTCGGCATCTGTCATCAATTCATTTCGCATCAGTCAGTCATTCAGTCAGCTAGTATCTCGTGGGTCCTCAGAGTTCATCGTCAGCCCCACCCCTGCCAGTTACACGGATCGGGCAAGAACACACTTTGGCCCATAAACCCCTCCCTGATGGAGAGTCACAGTGGTCTCATTTAACTTACTCACCAGCAAATTACTGTTAGTGTGAAATGGGTGAGACACGTTATCACTTCCTTCCCATTAATGTTGACCTCCTGATAAAGAGAGCGGTGTAACTTGCTGTCATCCGGCTGTGAGTGTAAAGTGCTTTAAACGGGGTACTTTAGCAGAAGAAGTTATTTTAAGGTGTTTTTAAACAATTACCGCTTTATTGACAAGACAATTTGCATCGATTTAGCTATGGAAGGATGTTGAGACATGTTGACTAAGTAATTATCTTTGACAGGCAATTAAGGAGCAAATTAGATGACTTAACATATTTAGAGAGCTTATCTCATCATTTCTGTTAGCTGCCATGCAGCTCAATTGTAGAACAGCAGTTGGTAATAATGTCAATCAGGAAAGCATCAAGCCCATTACGGAAATGTTTCAAAACACTTTCTAGCATCTATCTGTGACTCACTGCAGTCATAACTAAGTTTCTCACTATCATATATAACAGGCAGGACAAGCAGATGAGTCATCACAGGGAGTGTGCATGGACCATCACGGATTCACTTGCACGGTTGGATGCTTTCTCTTCTGTCTTTCCCATTTTCACATGCGATAGCAAAGAGTATGGTTTGGTTTTTTGGGTTCTTTCCCAATCTCACATGTAGCAGGGTTCAGGAGTAATGAAAATAGGCCTATAATGAAATCTAAAACAAGAGCAAATATATTCAATTCGTTGCAATTTAAATTAGTAATCAGACATCAAATGCTTTATTATTTAGAACTCTATGAAAGGCAACAGATAATATATTTTCTGATAAATAATAAATCAGGAAAAGGCAGCTTTAAACACTTACTAGGTTTTATAGTAAATAGTTAACTCCTGTAAACTGTCACGTAAACATTAAGCCTTAAGAAAAATGCAGTTTCTTGCTCTTAAATGCAATATTTGAGCTCCTAATGAGCCCATTTTGTCATTTTGCAAATAACGATGCATAAGATTTTATCTTCAATAGTGTCTTATTGTGTATAAACAAGGACAACTATTACTTAACGTATAAACAGGTTTAAAATTAATGGAAAGAATCTACAAGTGCTAGAAATACACTTATATTCAGAAATACAAGAAATACACGTATATTCAGAAAGACAGTCTTTGAAACACACAAGATATTGCACAATAGATTAAAATGTGATTTATAGACTGTTTCTTGAATATGTTTATGAAGTGTTTCATCTTCTTGTTTCTCTAGCAAATTTGTCTTGTTTCAAGTATATGTACCAAGGAAACCAAGACAAACACTAATAAGACTAATAAAAAAAACGAATTAAAAATATTTTTTTAAGTGCAATCCATATTTAGATTGTAAATGTTTTTCTTATAGCAACACATTTAATAGGAAAAAGATGCACATTATTGCCAGTATTGTCTTGTGAAAATACAAATATATAAAAATGAATTAAACAAGATTTACTTCAAAAGCAACAGTGATCAAGAGGTTTTAGGCTTGTTTTCAGAGAATATATCTGTAATGTAAGTGTATACATTCAGATTTTTAAAACTGATTATATATTTACTCAAAAAAAAAATCTGCCTATGTAAAAGACACAATCTATGTTTTTCAATTCCTTGAGAAATGCAATTGAATACATTACACATGACATTTCACAGGATGTTTTGTCCATCACTGTGAGTGGACATACTCCGACACACACACATACAGGTTCGAGGCTCTGGGAAAGGATTAGCTTTGAATTCTGCCGGGCTTCATTCTCACGGGGTAAAGCAGCTGAAATGAGAGATTGAGTCAAAGGAACGTTCCTGCCAAAGAGATCCGGTCTATGGGGAAAAGACGGCTGACGGGCTGAGAAACGATATTAAATACGTCCCTGTCGTTTATTGATCTTGTGCATTGACACTGGCCTCATCAGCCTCCCGAGCTTTAGAGCTGCAGGCCAGTTCTCTTGCACAGACTCCCACTCTTATCCACACTAATGATTATTTAGCACCAATCCAGACCGGATGACTTGTAAATAAGTATAGTCGACGATCCATTTATTTTGGAATATTCATGGAGTAGTCGGTTCCCAAGGGAGTGCGTAATGATGTCTGTTCTGGTAAGAAAAGCAATGGCTAAATGGGTAAAAATAGTAAGCGCCTTTTAAGGAAGTGATAATGCTTACAAATTCTACAAATTCATGCAGGAATTAGGTAAATGAAAATGGAAGATGCAAATGAAGTTGTTTGATGTAAGTGTGTGCGTATATTAGTAGATAGAAATAGATCTTCTAAATACTCAGACAGCATGTAATTAAAGAGGTGATTCTCCCAAAAATGCAAATTCTGTCATCCTTTACTCACCCTTATGTTTTTCCAAACCTGTATGACTTTGTCTTCTGCAGAACACAAAAGAAGGTATTTGAAAAATAGAAAGTTTTAGCTGTTTATGTCCATTTTAACTCCTAAAATGACATATGATTGCATGATGAAGTGTTTTAAATGTAAGTATTTATTCACTCTCAAATAAAATATGAAATATATGAATAAACTGAATTACAGAAACATCTACCCAGCTTGTTAAAAACAAACTTTTGAAGACCCTCAAGAAAAGCTTCACACTCACTGCAGATGATCATTTAAGGTGTGTGTGAACTGGATGTTAATTTCAGAATTGTGACTTGTTTTAAAGTTCAATGGAATATTAAATGTGAAAAAATAGATGGTGGGTCTTGATTTTATTGTGAGAACCAATAAAGTTTGACTTCAGTGGACATTTAAGGCTTGTGTTGTGTTTGATATACAGTAGTATGTGGGCACTGGTCAACATCTTTTTTGGAGTTTGAACATTTTGGTATTTATATGGAGAAAAGCAGCCAACATGCTATTCAATATATCTTTGTGTTTTGCAGATTAAAGTTGTGCAGGTTTGGAATGACTGACATGAGGGTGAGTATGACATAATTTTCATTTTTGGATGAACTATCCCTTTAAAAGCTTTTACATATTATAACATGACTTTAGTTTAACTTATGGGGTAATTAATTAAACTTGATCCTGGAGGGCCGATGTCCTGCAGAGTTTAGCTCCAACTTTAGCTCCTCAACACACCTGCCTGTAAGTTTTTTAAGTATACCTAAGACCTTGATTAGCTGCTTCAGGTGTGTTTGATTAAGGTTTGAGTTAAACTCCGCAGGACGCCAGCCCTCCAGGACCAAACTTGGTAACCCCTGGTTTAAAGAAATCCAGTAATCATCCTTTGTTCATCTTCAGAACACAAATTAAGGTATTTTAAATGAAATCTGAGAGCTTCCTGATCCTGCATAGACAGCAATGCAATTGACATGTTCAAGGCCCAGAAAGGTAGAAAGGACATTGTTAAAGTAGTCCATGTGACTAGTCCATCATTTTATGAGCTACAAGAATACTGCACAGGAATCTGCCACTTTAAATGATTGAGTTTGTTATATCAGGATGGATTCTGATTGGCTGTCAGTGTTTTTATCATTCATCAGCTGAAAAAAATATCATTCTGAAAGTGTCCCTTAGACCTGTGTACTTACATTAACTACATTAGATGCGTACATAGTATGTAATTAAAGTCTACACACTGATACATAGTATCTACAGCTTTGTGTAACTACACATATGTAACAACCCACTGAATGGTATGTGTAAGTACAAATGTGTAACAGGACACTGGTAACAACCCTTTTTGGTAATGAAAGTACAAATGCGTAACAGGACTAACGGCACTTTTTGGTAAAGAAAGTGTTACACTTTATATTAAGTAAACAATTCCTATGGATTTAGCATGTAATTACTCTGATGTTACACAGCAGTCGTCAGTAAGTTAGGCTTTACATATAAATTGTGGTTGGTGTCCAGAATGTTACACTTTACATTAAGTGGACAGACAGTCCTGAGAAGTTAACATGTACAGTAAGTACACTGGTATTACAGTGGCACACAAACTCCACCAACTCTAGATCCAGTTCCTCTCACTTTACATATCCCTAAACCTAACCATCTCCACCCCCTGGATCAAACTGCTCCAATTACTCTTATACATATTGTTGTTACAAAATGTAGGTATATATCTCTCGTTACACATTTGTACTTACACAAACCATTCTAAAAGGTTGTTACATGTGTGTAGTTACAGAAATATTACAGCTATAGATACTATGTAATGTGTACTTGCACTGTGATTACATACTATGTACAGATCTAGTTACTATGTAAGTACACAGGTATTAGGGCCACTTAATATAAAGTGGGACCAGTGATTCCACCGTTATATTTTTTCTGTGCCTTTATCGTTATATCTGTGGTGTGGAGCAATTTTTAGAATCACATCTTTATCGTTATCTTTATAGTTATTGTGCTTGGTGTGGACGGACCTTAAACTAAATTACAGTGTGGGCAAACATAAGCATTTAAATCTGTGTGAACCAGTTTATAATTTGCAACAAAATCAACAATGACTTCCTTCAGTGTTGTGATGTATTTCCAGGTGAAACAGAATACTGAATGAAAAAAAAAAAATAGAGGTCGGAGTTTGGTTTTGGCTCATCTCCTTGCTATATCACAGTAGATTGCACATAATTGCTTAAGGATGTTCTGCCCAAGCAAATTTTGAGAGTTCAACTAACGATTGAAAAGACAAACACATTTATTCTGTGGATTAACTAGACTAATAATGTGCACTAACAAAGTCAATAGAATCAGTTTTGATTTCATGCTGACTTTAAAGATATGTTCACCACTGAATTTCTTCAACTGTTCATACATAGAGTGTGAACTGTTTCATGGAGTTCAAACATCTGTTCTGAAAAGGCACGTAACAGGTGTAAAAGTCGATGACAAGTCTGAGCCCCCTTCAGATACGTTTTCTTAGGGACCTTGTCTGCGAGGTATATTTTTACTTATATTTTAAGTATATCGGTTCAGTGAAGCCTTTCTTACTCTTCGGCTGCTTTTGTAATGCCTCTTTTAGACTAGTGTGATTATTTCCTGTCCTGAAAGCTACATTCTGCTGAATCCTCACATATATTTTAAGGAGCTTCCAAATGTGGCATGTCAGAACGGCCTTAGGCAAGTCTGGCACAAAGACAAAACAGGATGTGAGCTTTCAGCGCTCTCTTTAGTGTGTGTGATGCACCGCTTACAATAAGACGAGTCTTTCCAATACAGAAACCCATTTTACAGGTTCATTAGATTACGCAGCCCCATTCCCTGTATCTATTTTTGAAATGTCGTTCACTGTTGTCACACAATGATGGTCGAAAAACACTCTTGTGACATTTTTGCCAAATATCAGAATGCAGCTGGATGAGGTTATGCGTCGGAGACCCAAATAAAGATCCAGCTTTGTCAATCTAGCACGCGGCATCACCTCTCCTAATGTCACTCTCTGCCCTCCCTAGAAATTAATTAAACTCCCAGTCCCTCTAATTCCTCTTGACGTCTTTAGCAATGACGAGGTGCAGACTTGGTTCCTGAAATTAAGGGCACTGAAATGAATTGTCTTTTACACCCAGACTAGAGCCACTGGTGGCGACCTTAAGCTAAGCCAAAGGGGAGTCATGTCTGCTTTTGTATTCTGCTGCTGTGCAAGCCATCCATCAGATTTTAAGGTCACTGTCGATTCTTAGTCATTCTAGTAAAAAACCGAGACACGTGTGTACACAAAACCACACACTTTCTCTCTCTCTCTGACACACATACACACATTAGGTTAACAAAATGCACGCTCAGACACACACACACACATATATATATATATATATGTGTGTGTGTGTGTGTGTGTGTGTGTATTTATGAGGTCCAATTTTGGAACCAAATTTGGAACCAGTGAAAATTATTATATTTAATAGAAAGATTATATTTAAAATATTGAATAACTGATTTTGAATATCTTAGTTTCATCCACATATTTGTATGCAAATTTGGTGTTGCATTAGAACTAGGTTGAAGCAAAATATAATACAGGATATATACAGAATGTAATATTAACATTTCCTAGATGTGCTTTAAAAAAACCATGTCACTTTATCTCATGTGACTGTAAAATCATATATCAAATCTATCAAAAGATTTCTGCAGTATTTTATTTTATTTTTATTTATTTTTTTGCAATTAAAGCAGTTGAATGCAAACATGCATAATATGGGGACAGATGTGTGAATCCCACTGTAAAAGCACAAATTTAATATGTATTACCTAAATATTGTCTAAAGAACTATGTAAAAATGCAAAATATTTAAAAAATGTGAAAGAAGCCATGCATGTGGTGCTGAGTTCTGTGATCAAAGTTTATAAAAGGCTGTATATGGGAGTTATTTCTGGTGATGCTTGCCTGGGGAGATTTCTACATGTTTAGTGGCAGACTGAGACGCTGAGAGGTTCCTTTGGTATGCATAGAAGCAGAGAGGAGGAGGATAAAGAGGAAGATGCCAGCACAGGCTTCTGATGAAACCAGAATAAGGGATCCCTCTGTGGAGAACACATAAAATCTCACAGTATTCACTGAAGTCCCACTCCTTACTCACCTCAGCAGCTCCCCAAGAAAGAAGAGAAGAAAGTGGCTAGAGCCTCACGTTCACAATAACAAGCGACAAGAGGCACTGAGTACAAACAACGTACACTGCCAACACCCCCTACAGAGCGCGAGTTGATTACAAAGAGTGTGATATATGTACAGTATCAGCCTGCTTTGGAAATCTGATCTTGCAATATATTTTTTCCTGTATCAGCCTGAGAATTAAAAATAAAACACTTTTCTTGATGTGTTAAAAATTCTGTTTCTCACACATTTTTATTTTTTTCTGCCACTAATAGCCTACTTTATTTGTCAGAATGTCACTTTATATCTTGTAATTGAAGCTTTGTTCCTCATCATTCTAGCTTTATATTTTACAACCGCATCTTTATTTTTCACAACTGACTTTACTTTAAACAACCTATCTTTGTCTTGCAATGTGAGACTTTGCCGCGAAGGTAAATTTACGATTTTATATCTCACAACATTTGCAGTTTACTCGTCACATCACTACATTGTGCCTTGTAATTGCGACTTGTATGTGACTATACAATGTGACAATATTTTAAATTGCAAATTTGTTTCTCATAACTGTGACTTTAGATCTCAAATTAGCTGAGTTTCCATTACCCTTCAAATTGCGCAAATTAAAATTGTGAATTGAAAATGTGCCTAATGGAAACGCGTCAATTTCGCAAAAACTCCCATATATCGCAAAAAAGATTTACGCTTGCATGAGGTGGTTTTTCAGGCAATATTTCACAAAACTGCAATGGAAACCGTTTTGTTTTGTTTGTTTGCTTTTTTTGCATTTACAGGTCACATGACATATGTAAAAAGTCACATGATCATTTTTCAATGTATTATAAGCTCAAAGAAACACTTACATGGCTGCCATTAATGCTTAAACAGTTTACATTGCACACGTCTGCGGTGCAGACTCTGATATGGACACTGAAGCTGATTGCAGCCACTCTAATCGATGCTTGTGTTTATTCCAGCCGCCTCATGCACATTTCTGAAGTGGCTCTCCATGCTGCTTCTGTGAATATACACGCATATGCCTCATTTGAACAAAAATATCCAAAATCTATCAAATCGTGTGTATACAGTATAGTCCCGTAAAATTGATTAATGGAAACATAAATCTGTAATGGAATCCTTTGTTAGGGGTAATTGTATCCTATATCTCACAATATGATTTGTTTCCATGATTGTAACTTTATGTCTTGCAATGTGACTATTTCTCATAATTCTCATTTTGTAACTTGTGACTTTGTCTCACATTGTGACTTTGTATCTCATATTGCAAACTTGTTGCTTGTAATTGTGACACTGTGACTTTATCGCACAACAAAACTATTTCTTATTTAAAATTTTCTCTTACAACAACCCTTTTTTAAATCTCTGACATGGAAACAGGCTTCCATAGAAAGTGACTTTCATTGTTATAGACAAACAGTGAAAATTAGACAGTATAATCAGTTGTTTTTCCATTCTCACTGGTTTCACCAAACAAACACAATAACACTGACACATCCAATTTTCTTTACCGCTAAACCGGGAGAGTGGGAGAGAGCTGATACGATTTTCAAACATACTCTAAGCTCACTTTCAGCGTGCGTGTTTTTTGATTAAGCTGATGAAATGAGAATGTGGTTATTTCTCTGTACTGTGTAATTCTGTGTGAGAGAACCATTAAACAGAGTCGTGTCCAGTTATAAAGCAGGTAATGGCCAGCACAGCATGCAAAAGTGTGTGAGAGAGATGCTGGCTCAAAGTCTTAACCCCATGGCTGTCTGTGTGATTGATGGATGACCATTACAGCCACAGCCTGTTATCCACAGCGCCTCTGAGACACGGCAATTTATACACCCACATAAACACATAACTACATAGAAGAACAAACAAACAAAAAAGTCATACACACAATTTTAAACATCAGTTATTAACACTGGATGTTTATAAGTTCATGTAATACTTTGGAGGGGACTTGTAGCTCTATAATCAAACTATGGTTTATTGTATTGAGATTATGCCGTGTATGCATGATGAAACTGATTGGAATATGATGCTTAAATGGTTATATAATTAAAATATTCAATATATGCAGTTAAGCAATTAATTAGGTTGAAGATTGTACTTGACTATCACAGTTATTGATACTACAGAGGCTTGAAGCAACAACTCAGAAAGTTGATCAATTTATAATGAAGGTGCACCAGGCAGTGCAACAAATAATTTTACATCAGTTACAGTTTCCGAAAAGGTCAAAATAAATGTGGAAAAGCATTAAAATCAAAAACTACATTTGTGAAACAAATTCAGCTGATGTCCTCCGGGAAAACTAGTCTCATCCAAATAGAGCTGTATACAGAATAACAACAAACACAGGCACTATATGAATACTGCTTTGGAGGAAAGGTTGCTCTCAATCTTAAACTGTTTTATTGAAAGTTTGTTAGTCACACATTCCTTTTTCTTTTTATTTCACTGACTGATTCAAGACACTCTGCATTTAAATATGATTTGCAATCTCCATTTTAAATAACAGAGCCTGCGTGTGATGCTGAGAGAAGATCAGTGTGATTCTCGCTGGAAGTAAATTCTGTTAATGATCATGCCGTCAAGTCTCTTGAACTGCTACTTTACTGCTCCGCATAATAATCATCTAAGTGAATTTCTTAGCTTTATTTGAATAAAAATCAATGTTTTATTCAATGTTAGTTTTCTTAAATGCACTTTTTATTTATGTTTTATGTCAAAACACTTGAGTCGTTTGAATGTTGACATAGTAGACAGTCTGTGATGCAATTAAAACATTGCTGTTTGTCTGAAGATCATGACACAGAAACACCAGCTTCAAATACACAGAGACAGTTTTGTGTGCATTTTAGGCATTATTTACTCACCTACAGCTCTCCAGAGATCTATATTTCTTTTGTTTTCCACAGAAGAAAGCAGAAAATGAGGAGTGAACTACACTTTTAAATAATTAAACATACTTCTTCATAGTGATTTTTCATCATTTATGCTTTATCTTTACAATCTTATGGTCATTTATTACAGGCATATTACCTGTAGAGATAGAGAGGAATGTTTAGATATTACATGAAATTGCTAAGAGATTAATATATTAATATAATCAAATGTTATGCACTGTTAATCTACAGTCCATGCACTGCATCTCTTCTGTCTCGAGCTGTAGTTAAAGTTGTCGTTCCGCATGCCTCATCGTATCACAGACTGCCAGCCTAATGATCGCTCTAATTAAAGTGAATGTATTTGTGCAGTATTTCCTTGCCAGCCAGACAAGCATGATGGTGTCAACAGCATCCAACCCGTCTCCTTCACCAACGACCAGTGATGCATTTAGACAAATATAATGATTGTTGCCGTTGCCTCACAAATGGGCAAACACATTTGGTTGAAAATGAGAATTAAACGGCGAGCTATCAATTTCACTTTCTAAAAGATCATATTGCCATTTGGCAGAATGAATACACAAGTGCTTTAATACCTGCTGGAGTGCAGTGACTGAGTATTGAATAAGAATTATAGGCCACTATAGTCTCATCTGATAATCGAAATGAATCAGCCATTTACAACCACATGGCAGTTTAAAAATGAACAGTTAGCTCATGCAGACACCTGTTGGGACTGACTAACAGCTTGTTCTTACTCATTGTACTCATCTCTGGAAGAGAGAGGACTGACTTTCTGCCAGTTAGCCAATGAGGGCAGAAGGAAAAAGAATGTGAGTTTCTTACCGATCAGCTGGAAAACGACAATAGATTGGTGTTGGTTCAATTAGACCTTTTAAAAGAGATAATTTGGGTTGTTTTAAAGAAGAGCACTTTAGTTAACAGGTTAAATGTTCTTTTGTGATAATGTGGGTGACATTAAATGGCATGTGATCTTCCACCTGAAGCATTTTAAAAAGCCATTTGGTATTTTTGTGGGTGGGAGGGGTGCAATTAATGATACTTTTAGGCAGTAATTATAATAATCTGTCTGTTTCTGTGATAAATGACAGCATGCTAAATTATTTCTTGGAGAAGAAACACAACTTGACCTTTACAAAAAAGCACCTCAGAATTCAGTAGGGTATCTTTTTTTCTTATTTTTTTATTTTATTTTTTAATTTGGACACATTTAAATCAGCTTTTCAGATGAATAATATACTTTATGAATCTAGCACTTGAGCAAATATGAAGCTGATTAGATATAATTAGTCAACTAAACTATGAAGATCCTGTTCAGCAAGCTACTACTTCTAATCCTAATAGTTTCATTGAAGCTGTCATAATGGTAATAATGATTATGTTATTAGGGATTAAACATCCTGTGTGAAGAGCAGAAAGGGAATCAGACAAATTAATTCAAAACCCAGTCCTATTTGACTTGCTCAGCTGTAAATTGTGTATTAACACTTCCCAAATCTGTTATTGTCACCTAATACTAATGTTTCCCAAATTTTAAATTCGAAAAGCTAGTAGGCACCGTTGAGCCGAACAAAAGGATTGAGCTAGCATCACATTTGTTGTGTTTTCATTTTGATGGAAACATTGCAGATGCGTTGTTTTTCGTAAATGAGGCTTTGAAGTGCGCTGTCGTGTGTGGAGAATCAGGATCAGAGACTTTGCATCATTATATTAGACGGGGGGATAAGCGAGCGTCCGTGTCTCCGGGGGCCTGGATTGAGCCGGCGGGAAGAGAAACAATGCAATTATGATTGATGTCGGGATACCCCTGCTCTCGAGCAGAAGTGAGCTTTTGATGACCTGCTGAAGCCAGAGGCCTTCCTTCTAGCTGCACCTCAATGTAAATTTCTGTCTGTTTTCCGCTCTGTGCAGCAGCTCAGATAAAATCCTCTCAAAGGGGGAGATCGGATCTAATGAAAGCCATCTCTCTTTGTGATGACTGTTAAAATGTCACCAGCTTCTTTTTAGGAATACCCTTTATGACATTAAAGAGAGGGAGAGAGAGAGAACCACAGATGGCTACAGGGGAAGAGATGTCACTTAGACAGCCAAAACAACCCGGGTTTGTCTGTTTCGTTCGGGTTTTTGAGGACTCTCGAGTTCGCAGTGGGTCAGCAAAGGGTGCCAGGGGAGCAGATATTCTCACAACTATGAGAGATCTTCACACATCACCCAGAAATGTGTGAATATGTCTGGGTGATATTCACACTTCTCTGGGAAATGTGATTATCTTTGAAAGTGACTGCACCGAATCTTATCAAAGCACTGACCATCAAAGCCTGCTATTCTCTAAGGTGAGCACGCAGGTACGGCTCTCTTATTATCCTCTGGAGAGCGGCATGAGTGGGAAATGCCTTGTCATTTATTTCAAGACTCCTGGTCGAAGTCATTTAAAATAGGAGTCTGACCCCGGAAGATTCGCTGTGGGTTTTGAGGAAGAAAAGCGAGGAAGGTCTGCTCAAAACTAATGTATTGTTGAAGAGGATCACTTCAAAACCACATATGCCTGCCATCGTATCGTAATTCTAACAAAGTAATCACTGCTCATAAACATATGACTCCTGTTGGTTAGAAGGTGATTACTTTTCTACCCAGCAACCTAATGGAGTTCTGGCATTGTGGATTTCAACAGCTTGTATAATGACTAAGCTTTTGGAAAAGAACGTGATGATCCATTATTGTTTTTCTCTTCCTTTTTGCAGATCAGATTGAGAAAACACTACGCCAAGACCTGGGTACATCCTGTTTGAAGTCAGCATGTTCTGTTGATTTGTCTTTATTTTAAAGCATATTCCTCAAATGTGCTACACTTTAGCAGTGTATCACTTTAAAGCATCAGAGGCACAGAAAGCTTCTTACAAAAAATTATTTTGTTTTAATACTGAAAACCTCAAAAAGCATCCAAATTACATATATGTTAACATCTTAGAATTCTTATAACACTTATTCACTATTAATTATAACTTTTCCCTCAGCAAATATCTAATTTGCTGCTTTTTAATAGTTAGTAAGGCATTTGTTAAGTTTAGGTATTGGGTAGGATTAGGGATGTAGAATAAGGTCATGTAGAATAAGGCATTAATATGTGCTTAGTTACTAATAAATAGCTAGTATTAATGTTATTATTAATATATAATAAAATAAGAGACCCTAAAAGAAAGTGTTACCATATGTTTAACTACATTATATATACGTACACACATATAAAATGTATATATTATACAAATATATATATATACTAATTTACCTGTATAGATATAAGTATAAAAAGAAAAGTATAAAGCAGGGACTTTTATATATATATATATATATATATATATATATAGCTTGAAGTTCAGGGATGTCAGATAAGTTTTCGCTCAGTTTTTGTTCTGTCACTGTAAGTTGTCATGTTGCTTGTAAGTTATCCCACTCTGACTTTTGTACATTTCTCAGGGGAAATCAATCATAGTTAAAGGTTAAATGTCACAGCATATATTTTTCTCATCTCTATGAGTTTTTTTTCTTTCTTTTAATTTGAATGTCAGCATGATTTTCCGATTCTACCGTAAGAGAATCAATCTAATCTGTCTCTGACATCAACTCTACAAAAAATTGTATTCATATAAAAAGTGACACTGATCAATTAACTGGTGAATCGAGATATGGAACTTTTATTCCCTTCTTCAATCTACTTCAATGTATTGCTACATTGATTGATTTACTTACTTTCAGACCAAGATGTATTAAAAGTGTATCAAAACTTTGGTCATTGTTATTATTGTGTCATCCTCCTTTTGTTCTCTGTTCCCATTCTCATAAGCAGACATTAGAGAGAACACATTTAATGAGTACAACATATTGATCTGATTTATTTGATCGATCACAATGTCAAGACTGGCATTTCCTTGTCCACCAAAATCAGGGCATTAAGAGAGATTAGAAATCTGATTTTAAAATGTTCATGTTTTTTTTTTTCTACCTTGAAATATTTAATCTAAAATCGATAGCATTCCCGCGAGGTAACATTAATACATTTTTAATGCAGTGGGTATTGTTTTAGATCATGCAAACTTTTATAAAAAATTTTTATATCTATTCCGATTAGCTGAAAATGATATTTAGTTAAATTTTCCTTGGGTGATTTTGCTCAATGCACTTTTCTCCTCAAAGATGAATACTGGCCAATAATTCTTCTCAATATGATCTGGGCTAATAAAACTTTGAAAACTATTTAGAAAAAAAAATGGACTTTCTTAAAAATTTTTTAACTTTCAGAACTTTCTGAGATTTGTAGGGCTCAAACTCTAATTGCGCATTTCACTTGAATGGAATAATGAATATTATGCTGAGCAACTGACCTCTGATTCATGGAGCACATCACTGTTGGTTTGTTAAATGAAACTCCACAACTAGTGTCACTTGCTGACGAAGATGCATACTCATGATCCGATGCATGCTAAGAGCCGGGGTGTTTTGACATGGTCTGCAGTGCTGACGGTTAATCAGCTTCTTGACCTGCAGCATGTGATATGGTCTCTGGCCCTTAACTGGCTCTGGCTTGGGATTTGTCAGGCCTTTTCAAGAGGTCCCAGTAGGGTCTACGGCACCATTGACCCCAGCTCAGATGCGCTTGATTAAGGCACGGGTCAATGTTTTAATTCAGCTTGAGCCATAGTTGCTATTCTGCCCTTCGCACAGAGATCAGGGCCTGGAATAATGAGATTTTCTCCTGCAGGTGATTATATGGAGCAGTCAGCCTGAAAGGCTATGATCCTCAGGGATGTTCACCCTTCAGGTCTGGACACCAGCATTACCCCGGATGCTAATTTTAGGCATGCCGTTTTTAGGTTGGGCAGTGGGAGCGAATGCAATCCCCTCCTTTTTTCAAATACGTCAGACTGTCTGCTTCAGTCAGTCGATCACTGAACTGTCCGTGTACTTCTCATAGAGTTAATTAATGTTGGTACTTCCAAAAAATCTTTGCAAATGAAAAAATCTTTAATAAGTAGATTACGTTTTCCCCTTTTCGGTTAAAAACTGATGACATGACGTCATCGTAGAGTATTTGTGGTTGTACTATTTTGGACGTGAAGCAAGAGCTGCTTAAAGTCTGGCTCAATAAAGATGACGAATATGACAGCACCTCTCGGAGCAGTGTCAGCCAATTCGTCATCCTGTCTGATGACATGATGAACAGCCCCATCCACTCGTCCCATATGACTCTTCACACAGCGCCGCTGTGGCGCATGTCTCGCCCAAACGCTGCCTGCCAGTCACAGCGTTCCCTTTGTAGCAGATCTGTACCTCTGTGCCGCGTGTGACAGTAGGGGTCACATCTGCAGTCGGGTTTTATTTTGTTAATATAGCCACTTGACTGATGATGGCAAAACCCTGCGGATGAGAGAATCGAAGTTTGACGCAATCTGTCCAACACAATTGTCTTATTGTCCAGTTTAGATTTCATTTTCCTACAGACTTTTCTACTTATTTTCTTATTATTATTATGTCTATTGTTTGCATCCCAACTAATGTTTTAGCATGAACAAAAATGCCTGACCTGTGTCAGAACAACTGATATAGGTAAGACATCTGAAGAGTCCAAACACATTAGTAGCATGAAGCTGGGTTTATTACAGCCAGATAGAGAAGCGCTGCAACATTATAATTATTATAATTTTTTATGATGCATCTAGCAGATATCAGACCAAATTTGCTGAATTCTTTAAACAGATTTAACTTACAGGACAAAAAAAATTTTGATGTGCAAACAATTAATGTATCATAAAGGATGACTGATTCCTATTAAAAATAATAAAATAATATCAAGATATTTAAATGCAAGATTGAAAGTGTATCTGAAGTATACTTGCAATAGTTTCACTTTAGCACAATCAAATAAACTTCAATACAGTTGGACTTCAGCATTACTTTTGCACAATTAAAGTGCATTAAGCACAAGATTTGTTCTAATTTAGCAGACTTTATGTATACCAGTTTAGTATACCAAAGGTACAACTGTACAGTATTTTAATTTAAGTACATAAATACGTAAATATTTTTGTAGTATATTCAGCATGAAATAACATTTTAAATACATTTTAGTCTATTTATTTTTTAGTAAGAATATCATCTGAATCAGCAAATTCTCTTGTTTAATTTAATATATAAAATATCAGATCTAATATCAGATAGTCATTTATTACCCATTTATTTCTTATGTACTGACAAAAAACACTGAACAAAATGGAACAGTGTATACAGCACTTGGCACAAAAATGTCCTGCAAATTGTTAGCCATTCAATGTATTTGTTACATTTTGTTTTCTTGGTTTTGGTTTTACTGTCATTTTATTATGTATTAATACTAATAAAAGTTGTAACAACAGCACTTTTTGTATTTGACATTAGAAAAATAACTAAAAATAACTTTAACTTGCAATCTGTACAAATTATGGGAAAAGATAACCAATTTTGACACTCTTTATTAAAGTCTGTGTTACAGATGTTGCAGCCATAGTCTCCACTATAAATGAACAAAGTGAAATGTGGCAAGACTGGAGTTACTCATCACTTTAAAGCAGAGAAGTTCAAATAATAAGAATGATTTGTTTGGGATGCCTTGAAAGCGTGCTGCCTTGATTAACAACCAAGCGTTTCAATTACACTGAGATGCGCATTAAAAAACAACCACATTAGCTCAAAGTATATGTTTCATATGGCTCTATTTCTGTAATTTCCTGATGCCATAAATCACACACACAGTTAATTAAATACAAACACACACAGCCCAAGATGATACAACAGATGAATTACTGTCATAACATGCATCACGTTTAAGTTATTTATTATGAAGTCACAAAGCTTCTTTTACTGAAGAGTCTGCTGTCGTTTAAGTGGATTCAATACAAATATGAATTTTTGTTTACTTGTTTACTCTGTAAGCCAAAATATACTTTTTGAGATGGTTTGAATATGATGCAGGCTGAAATGGTTTCCATGGAAACGCTTCAGAAGAATAGACGGATGAGAGGGGGAAAGTTATGAGCAGGTGTGGCATGAGGAAGTACATCAATTACTGTTCCCTAGAGTGGATGTTCATCTTCAAGCACCGAGAAATAATAATGCCGTGAGATATTGGCAATATTCACTGAGAACAGGCTAATATTGATCACAGTTATGTGTTGTAAACAGAGTAAATCTCCAGGTAGACTGAAAAGACAGGCAAGGAGACTTACAATGACAACGCCTCTGCAGTGTGGAGTCTTCAGTAAGAAGATAATGAGGCCTGTTGGATATTAATGAAGTATTTATTCATTATTTAGTATTCACGTTCACTCAATCACACACTGAAAATAACTTTAAATGTCTCTGGGAGGAAGTAGGCTCCCATGTTTCTGTTACAAGGATATTGTATTCAGCCATGACGACAATGATGAATGTTCTTAGTTTTTAGGCGATCATGGGAAATTATCTTTTAGTCAAGCAAATGATGTGCTTTTTAAGCAATCCAGGTGATTTAATTTTAAAAGGGAAAGTGTTTAAGAGTTCCAAACCATCTCATGACCAAAAAAAACATTCATTTATTTCCTCTGCTTCATGAAACTAAAAAGAGAAACGCGTAACATGGAACACAGTATGCAATAATCTGAAAACATTAAACTCAAATAAATTATTCTGCCACAACTGGATTCATGTGATCCCGGCACAGAACCTCATAAAATTTGAATGTTATTATCCAGCATTTCATAAGAACAACAAAGCATTTTTGCTGAAATGCTTAGCCATCTCCTGCTATAAGAAACATAGCTTTCTCTACTTTGCAAAAAACGACTGTCAACTGCTGCCCTTTAATTGTTTCATGTATATCTTGCGATATGAGGCAATAAAAGACAGACATTTTATTTGTTTAATGAAGTTTACTAATGTAAAACCTAGCCTAGTGCTTCCCCCCATAGGAAATATTCTTTGATTATGGGTTTCTGAGGGAGAAGGAAAACAGCAATAAAAGTAATTTTATCTGAGGCATGAGGGAAAATGAAAAAACTCTTAGCGACACGCCTCTCTGTAATTGCTCTTACTGAGATGGCTTATGTTGTCTCTTCCTTGGAGAAACATCAGGGAAAATTGCAGCAGGGGAGGAGAACAGCAGGGTTAAGAGAACAATGGTATGATTGATGGCTCTCAAGAAGTGATTAGCTGATTTTGTTTTTATTTGGTTTTACGAGCCATTTCCTTTTTATGCTTGCTGGGTTTGACAGGGAGAGGACATTTTTAATCGAAAATGTTTCAGAAACTAGACTACCCGAGACTCATTTCAAGCTACAAATTCCTTTTCCTTTCTTTAGTTATTCTAATTTTTCTGATTGGCAGTGGAACTGCATTTTCTTTTCCAGATATTAATTCCTTACAAGTACCAAAAAGAATTGTTAATTGAACCACTAAGGGACTGGTATCAAAGCCAGATCGTTAAATTCTTTACAATTCCCATCCCTATTCCCGATCCTATGCTTGTGCATCTAAATGTCATATTTTCATATTTATGATGAATCATATCGCGAAATGATGAATGATAAGGCGCTGTATTTTCAATTACCTATGAAAACGAGCATTTAAGGCACGAGCTTCATAACTAAACACATCTTTTTCTCTTTGGAATGAACTAAAATCCATCTTTCAAAATAGTATAAATATTTGTCATCCTTTGGTGGCCTAAAAATAGGGCTATTCAGTGAAAATGGCAACATTCATCTAACAGAGATTTATATCCGGTTGATGAACAGATTTTGCATATCAATGCAGGCATCAGAGATTGAAATCCATTCCGTTTTACAGATAGCTTTTTGATGCCTTTCCATTATGAGGATGTCACCCTAAGGTCGAATGAAAATGCCATCCCAGTCTAAGCCGGGCAGTTTGCTGATGGCTCAGAGCCCACTCTAAGATGGTGAAATATCCCCTCTTAGGTTAACCTCAGTCTCCACAATGATAACAGAGAAGCAGACACTGCCAGTGTTTTGTAATAGATGCTCCTTCATTGTATGCTGCATGTTAATAAGCAATAAGATTTGCATTTTGGAGGGATGGTTGTGTAAACAGTCCAAATTGAAATTCAGATCTCACTCCCATGCTTACGAGTTTGCAATGAACGCTGCGGTTGAACTGACATTGCCTTAAAAATATTTCTTCAGCCTCAAAAATTAAATGATGCATCATTGTTGTTTTCCTTTATTCTCTCGTTTCTTTTGCTTCATATGTTTAAATAAATTACATTATTGTCTTTATTCCTTTCACCTTTTAGGTTAAGTCAGTAAAAGCAAAAAAAAGTGGCATCTATGCACATGATTTGTGCTGTATTTCTATTGGCAACGGTACAGGAGAATAAAATGCAAGTGTGATTCTTCACCACCTGACTTACAGATGAGAAAAACCCAAGGTCGCAAGTTGAGCCATTTCAATAGTTTTACCTGCGTTTCCCTGGGAACACTTAATCAACCTGTACAATGGTTCTCTCTGCCTAAGCAGCGAGTCCCTGATTGCTTTTGTTGCATGGAAGCACAATCTTCTTCCCTGAACAAAAACCATATCTCCTGTCTCGTTAAAAAACTGCAAACAGGTCTAGCTTATGCAGACCCTCACTTTAAGAGTGTGATAGGGTAAAAATCACATAATCTTGCAAAACTTTTTTTTTAATGAATGCTAAAGTATCCATTTGTTCTGGTAGTAGAAAGGAAATGTGTTATTTTTAAACAATCGCTTTAAAAGAAGTCAAAGCAACAAGCTTTGTGTGTAGCAGAACATCTATAATCAAAGAAATTTCTGTATTATCTTCAGTGTTGTTTGCATCTCCATACTATTATCACTCATAAAGACAGTTCTAAATGAATCAGCATTTTGGACAAATTGTTTGGGTGAATGATTCAATGACCACTCATAAAAACATTCACTTGCTTTGTAGATAAAAACAGTATGTAAAAGGGCAGTATGTCGTATCCAGTATTTATAAAAACAGTAGTGCCAAGATTACTTATGCTACTACTACTTCCAGCAGTTTATCCAACTTTATCCTATGAGCCCACTGGAGAGGATTTCTAAAAAGCAGATGCTCTGAAATAATGCAGCTGACATTGGCATGACAACATACTGCACACAATCATACTATAGAACATGCTTTATAAAGGTATGTGTAACGTTCGGCCCTTTGGCTGTTAATAAATGACACTGCATGCGTCTTGAGGAAGCACGATCTGGTTGTGCTTTGGCTCTGTGCATGTGATTTTCAGCACTGATATATGCATAGAAATCTAAAATGATCTGTCATCTGAGCACACAAATCATGACGTTGTTTCAAGTAGCCCTAACTGAAAATGTTAATGCTTTTTAAATTAATGGCTTTACAAACGTTATAAGTTGTCAGCTCTAAAACTTTGAATGAAACGCAACCAGAAACAGATTTTAGATGGAAAGTGTCTCAAGACACCTGAAGACATTAATTTGGGGACCCACTAGGTTTATCCTTTACAAAGCCTATGCCTTGAACTTTTAGTACAACTACAAAAAATGTAATTACACAAAAGCTAACACTGTTAGAGAACTACAAGAAACAAAATATCTTATCTTTTGAGTAAAAAAGAAACCATCTCTGGGTCGGATTTAAATCCTTTCAAACGTCTTGCATCTCTAAAAAAACGAGGAAAAAAAAAACACACACACACAAGGTTTTATAGACTTTCCTATTTAATTTTTTTTTATAATGTTCTTAGTATTATCTTAAAAGCTTAAAACTTACAAGCTTCACGTGCAACACAGGATTACACTGCAGCTATTTCTCTTTACGGATATGATGTGTACACAATTTCCCTCAAAATCTGTCCCAACAAGTCTAAAATATAAACACTTATTATTGCTTATACTGTAATGATTTATGGTAATAACAATATGGACATGCATAATATGGATGCAGCCTAATATTTTAATATTTAAATGTTGGTCGTTTTAAACAAAATTGCATATTTTGCATATTGTTTACGAACTTCAGAGAGTATGCCTAGATGTGATTTCGGACGCAGCCAGTCACTTTGTTTTGTTCTTAAATTATTCAGTGTGTGTGTGGACAAATTGTTTTGGTGAAATATTCTATCAATTTCTCTGAAATTCAATTGATTTGTTGCTGAAAGAATGTCTTTTGAGAGAATGTAGCTGATCCAATCAAATTCTAGAAAACTTTGGTAAGGTAAGAACTTTGAACGGTTTTGACGTAACAGTTCTGACAAAATGAGATGATAAAGCTTGCACAATGTGCTGCTTCTGTGTCTCTTTCAGTGTTGCTGACTCTGACCCACTGACATATAGACATAGGCTGTGAAAACACCACTGCACGCTCACTTCCTCTGCAGTGCGCTGTGCGATGGCTTCTAATTGTAGACTAATGGTCTAAAAAGAGATGTCCAGTCCTGGAAATGAGACAGGAAAACGGCCCGAGAAGAGGAAACAGACAGTTGGACCGATCAGCACATAATGAGATAATCAAACTATTGTCTTTTTTCGTGTTATCTGGCATTTCAGATGGCGTGGCCTGACGTAGCGCCACGCTGTTCTGGGATCAGTGATGTGGGAAATGCATTAACCCTGCGCTCTCTGGCCGAGGGAGAGGAGCAGTCCCACAGGACAGTGGCGCTGGTTTCTGCCAATGTTATTTCCCGGACAGATTGCACACTTATTGCATTTTGACCTGTTTGGCAGCCCGGTATTGATTTTTGAAGCATTACAGCAATATGAGGACGAAAGCGTTTCTCCTAGGGAAGACTGCAATAAGCTTGTTTGCTACCTCTTCTCACTTCTTTTGGCTCCATTGTTTTTGTGTGTTCACCGCTAGTCGATAAAATAAATTCTATGAAAGTCTCGGAAATATCGCCCGGCACGTGGCTTCCTCTTTGGAACGTTAATCAAATAAAGAACGATCTCATTTCCATAACACATTGCGTCTCTGCTCGATGTTGTTCATGGGCTGTAACCTGTTGCTTGTCAACGCCTACTTCACTGCCTTTCCCATCATCCTTCTTTGATTCTGTGTGTCTTAGATTGGATGTTAGCCACAGGATGAACAAATGGTGTCTGTCTCCATGGAGCATTAGTTGCTCTTTAGCATGTATTATTGATTTGACTGTCCTAATAACTGTCTCCACTGTCAGAAACCACATAGTAATGTGGGTAGACAAAGTGCTTAGAAACCATTTCAGACATTACCTTGGCTGTGAATGTCACTTTTGTGAACATATTGCAATTGTCTAATTTTTAAAACTGCTGTAGCTTAACAATATTTTCACCTCTAAAATATACAATGACAGATAACTTAAAACCAATTTAGATTTCATTGAAAAACTTTGTGTGAAAGAAGTGTATTTTCATACTGTCCTTGCATTTAAAAAGCACTTTACAGTTATTTTTCAGTGTGACACGAGATTTCTAAAATACACAATGACAGAAAACATAAAACGTATTCAGATTTTAAAGAAGTACCTAGTACAGATGAAAAAGTTTCTATTCATAGACCTACTGTCCATTTAAAAAGCATTTTGGTCTAATGTTGTTCTCTTTTTGGCTCTCCATTTAATCAAAGTTTTGATGAAAGCTATAATATTGTTCAGTCTGTGCAACAAGATATATTGATGCTAATAAACAACAGTGTTGTTCTCATGCTATAGATTCACATCACCAAAGATTTAAAGGGTTGGTTCACGGCAAAATTAAATTCTGTCTTTATTTACTTATCTTCATGTTATTGCAAACTTGTACAATTTTCCTCTGTGGAAAACAGATGATATTCTGAACTGTTTTGGTCCATACAATGAAGTCATTTGGGTCGAACTTTCATTGTGTAGACATGTTTCACAATATTTTCTTTTGTGTTCTGCAGAAGAAATAATCAGCATGTTAGACCTCATGTCATCTTTCTTCACCTTCGCTTCGGATCTCATGCTTATTTTTTTCAAAAACGTAATATGAATCAAATCACAAGAATATCCATTAGATTGGGTTAACATGATCAGTGGTCCCACTAGGGTGTCGGGGTCCCCTGACTAGGTTATTGCCTTGGGGAAAAGAAATCACAGGGAACCCCCTAGAATCATCCACCAGTTGTAGTGCAACTGGGTGCGATTAGGGTATCAAAATCAGTTTAGTGTTCTTTTTACCATAAAGTGTAATGTTGCACCTGAGCTTACCTGACACCTCCATTCTTGCCTGACCAGAATGCATCCCAGTCCTCCAAGGCCTTGCAAATGCTTCTCACTCAAAGCTCAATTCATCTGTACACATTTGCTTAGATATTTGATTAAATAGACAGATGGTGGGGTGGTATTTGAGTATGAAGGATTGCAGCTTCTTTCAAAGACTTCCACTTAATTGCAGCAAAAGAGGAGAGCAAAGTCACGTCACGCTGGCGCTCAAGGTTATCCCTTTATCCAGCATCTGAAAGCAGCAGAAAAAAGTTTTCTTTTAATTAATTTATTTATTTTTTGACACTTGAGTCAAATAATTTAAAAAGATGAGGCATGTTCTAACAGGTCACATCAGGGTGTTCAAGTAATATAGTTGAATTATAGTAAATGAAATCCAAGCGTGGAAGATAAATCTATTTAATTCAACGAGATGCATATAAGGTAATGAATGCCGTAAAAAAATAAAGTGCTAAAGACATGGAGGAGTGACAGCTGTGAGTGCTGTGAAAACGTGTGGGAGGTTTAAAACAATAGATTTGAATCAGTGATGGATTTGTCAAGTTCATTGAGTTGGAACATTAGGAATGTAATGATTTGAGTAATCAACAAAAAAGTTCCCTAGACGTCATTCCCCACCAACTAACCCTTTAGAAAATAATAGGCCTACACACACACATACTAATATATATATATATATATATATACGAACAGATTAAAGTTAGATCAATGCTAATGACGTAGACCTCAAGACCTCAGACTACATCTGACAGGCAGAGATTAATTAAATAAAGTCGTGACCCATTTCAGACATGTAGGTGGAGCAAAAAACCTGAAAAATAACAACATTACATTAAACAAATGATTCATTATCCTTGTGCAAATGCACTTGGTGCAATTCATTATCTCTGTTCGCCATCATTTTGGCTCAACCTGAATAGATGCCAGTGCCCTTTGCTTGTCTTGTTCTAGTCAGAAAGTCTTATAAATTCAGCTCATCGTTCCTATTTGTTCAGTTGCTGACAGGGACCATCCCACCCCAATGTAATCTCACCTCATTAACATTTTAGGTGACAAGACTGCCATGGCCCTTATCAAGAATTCATGAGTAAGGCTTATGGCCATATTAACATTTTAGAGCCAATAATTTACAGTCCTTTGTATGTCTGTTTGGGGTGTGTGAGGGAGAGGAATGAGAAACTCTTGCTTTGTTAGTTCTCAAACGCAGTGGGTGAACAAAAGGCAAGTAAATTTCACACACATTGCATTTGGAACGGTCTCCTCAAAGAGTACAGTACTTCCTCAAGTAGGACTAGAAAGGTTACCTGGAGTGTAGTGCTAATTAGATTAAACTTAACACATCTAGGCAGCTTTTGAGCTAAAAACGTTGCATTTTATCCTAATTAAAGCAGCGAGATGAAACTCTCACGCTCCACAAAGACAGAGCAAAACCCCAAAGAACACGAGGCAGCGTTCTGCCCTTTGTTCGCATGGAGTGAGATGCTATCCATTACCTAGCCATAAACAGCATGAGAGTCTCCGTCTCAGCGCCTCCCGTTGACACTCGCCTGCCTGAGAGGGGGCGTAGTGCTGAGAGGAGGATTTTCACACAAACAACAGAGACTAAAGACAAAGCGGCGCGGAACAAAAAAACACGTCGAGGTGGCGGTGTGGGCACAGACTGGTGCCGCAGAAGTGTGCGAGCACGGTCGGTCTGTGGGCCAATCTGTGGCGCCCAGTCCTGGCAGGGAAAGAGCAGCCTCGCGCGGTGACTCACCTTCTCTGTCAGGACAGCGGCATTATGCTGCGGTGAGTGTGGAGCAGTGATCACACCCGCCAATTACACCGAACTCTGCTCACTTTCTTCACCGTGACATATACTGTCAGCAGCACGCGGGCCAGAGGTGCTTCACATGCTGCCATCCTCGGTACAAATTGGACAGTCGCAGCTTTAGTGAGCCCACAAAAGGTGCTTTGTTCCAGATGCGCGAACACGGGTCACTCGCGGACGCCTTCTACGATCCACCATCACAGTGTGACATGTCTTAACCCACGGTTTACCGAGAGATATTTGCAGTCGATTTATACGTAGTTTTCAAAAAGTCATTAAGACGCCAGGTGCATTTCTGAATAAACCCCCAGAAATGGTAGCATGAATTAAACACCTGACACATTAGCCAGTAAGTTGTCAAAAGCTCCACCTGAGGTTTTCTCCTTGTATGCCAGTTGTTTTGTTTTGTTTATTTGCCTGAAAATATGTACAGATGAATAAAGAGTGGTAGAGCCTCTGGCGATTTTAGTTGCCCGTGGGCCCAACAAAAACGAAAACAATGCATTACAGAATTTAAAATGTGGATTATTTTAGATTATATTCATTCACAATTGTAATAAAATGTACTGTGCACAATCCTTTCATTTCTATGTTTTTAGTTTTTTTGTTTTTGACAAATGTAAAAGGATACATTTTATTTTTAAAGGATTTACATATTTTTTTATATTTTTAGTCCATAAAATCTATTGAAAAACATATATTGATTTGATTAAACTACATTTTTCTTCTTTAAATGTTGTGTTATTGGCTATTTCTGTTCAGGGTGATGTTAAGTTCATAGAGCTAACCTATGTAATATGCTATTTTTAGCACTGTGTGATCACATGCATCTTGAGTCGTTTTTAGCTACGCAATACATGATGTGCAACAGCATGATTTCGTATAGCCGAGACACTCCACGCTGAGCGTTTTATGACGTGATGCGCTGAATGTTTCGTGGGTGTGCACTGCCCTCTGCTGGAGCATGAACTCACGGACACGCAGCCCAAACCAACACGAATGCGAGAGGCCGATGCCCACTTTACGTTGAAAAACTCTGATTAGTTTTGTTTAATCCCATTTCGTGCTAATTACCTCGTTAACATTTTCTCAGAATAGACTAATTAATTGCATATGCTGTGATTTAATCAGGCTGGCTATGTTGGTTAAGTTTGTCATCTGCCTTTATGTAAGTTACTTGACTTGACGGTGCATTTTTTAAGGAGTGTGATGAATCAGTCGTAGTCAATAGGCAGGCTACCTTATGTAACTGTTTGAGACTTCAAAGTTAGGTTCACAGAATAAGTTTACTAGTTTACCACCAAGAGGATCAAATGTAGAATGTTCACTCTCTATTTTATAATATATTATTTATAAACATTTTACATGCTCTTCCAACTAGAACCTTTATTTGTTGTACATCACACCACGTACTTTGAAATGCTAGCATACACCCTCACGCTTCCCAGTGAGGTCATGAAAGTTTCAATTTATTATGTGATTTAGTACTTAAGTCATAAAGAAATTAAAATAGGCATAACCTCATCCTCCACCCAAAACCATGATCCCTGTGTGTGTTTCTGTGGGTATGTGTGAATCTTTCCCACCTACAGTTTGGCTTATCTCAGAAATGTATTCATCTCTGTCAGCAATGGGAAGGTTCAAGTCATCTATCTATCTATGCATAATTAATAATAATAAATAATGCATCCATCTGCCCATTTATTGACGATATGATCAGCATTTTGAAGCCAATGCGTTTATCTTAACCACTATTACCCAAACCATACCATTGGATGAGCACAAATAGCAATGTGGTTGATTGTGTCAAGTTTTTTTGCAACTACGTAAACAAATCTAACGAAAAGCATGTATTTTCACTTATTCGTTTTGTTTTTTGGGGGGTTTTTGACGAGCTTTACGTTACGTGATCAAGTAATAGTTTCCCGTGACATTGAAAAAGGCAGATGTTTTCAATTGAGCTCGGAAACTGTGTTCATTTACGCTTGGTTGGGTGTGCAGGGGCGCTATTGTGTTTTTTGATGACTTCCCCTACCCCCATCTACCCCCTTCTTTCGGATAGGCGGCGAATTGAACCCCTGCAGACTAGAGTCCACCTTCAGTTTTTCGGACTTCCTCAAACTTTGTCAAACTTAGCAGAAAGTTAGACGCGCGCTCTCTTTATTCTCTGGCCTCCAGAGGCTGAAACACAGCTCGACTCTTCTCACGCTGACTCTGTGCAGGCTTTTGGCTGCTTTGTTTTTAGACAATGAATTGTCAGCCACCTTTCTCTGGAGTACCGTTATCAGTTTTATTTATCATAAGCTTTTCTCTCGCTCATGGATATCCGTCAAGTCTGTTTCAGGGCAGCGCATATTCAGGAGCCGTTCACAGGCACAGAAATAAGTAAGTTCTCCAGAAGTTATGTGTTTACAACGTATCCTTGCATTATGTTCTCTGTATCTCAAAATAGACAAATTATTTAACTCACAGCAAACTCCTGGGGTGACATTTGCTTTTTGGTTCTCTGTGATAAAGCGCTAAAGCAACAAGTAACAAGAGGTCAATCGATTTATTGAACATTCCTCCGTGGTGTTTAACATTTCAATGGTTCTTTTCATGAGGGTAAAACATTCGATTTCATTGTAAAACAACATCATTTTCACGTTATCATTCTAACTTTTCAGTTTTGTCACGTTCAGATTTTGCTGTCACCCGTCAGTGTTAATATATTAATAGCTATATGGATAAAATGTTCCATATTCGTTTGTTTCGATATTTGTGAGTGTTTTGCTTTGCTGTAATAAAATTACCCACTCAAATTTGAATTCTCCTTCTTCGTATTATCATTATTTTGAATCTGTCTGTTATGCAGAAACTGGTGCGCTTTTATTGTCCAAAAGAACGTGAGCTGCGCAGTTCAAGGCAGCGTGGAAAGTCACGTTGAACCTGAAGCCGCGCGCTGTCCCGAGCATCAGCCTGACTGTGAGCCACAAATGATGTAAGTACTCAGGAGACCGGGAGGAGGGTGTGGAAGTACTGATGTTCGGTACTTCTCATGCTCCGAAGCCACTATGCCAAATAGCATGCATGATTCATGTAAACTAAACCAGATACATATACCCCCGATTTCACAAACAAGGCTTAAGCCTAGTCCCAGACTAAAATGCAGCCTAGCTTTTTCAACTTGAAGAAAATTGATTTATCTTAAAATATATCAGTGCCTTTGTTTGGTCTCAAGGTGGGTACCAGTATTTTTTTTTAAAGGCATTTTTTAAAAATGACTTAAATGTCCAAGTTGAACTATAGCCTATGGCCTAATCCTGGTTTAGTCTAAGCCCTGTCTGTGAAACCAGGCCATAGGGTGTTAATGCCCCCATAGGGACACTAATGTGATTTTGCTTTTAGCATCTATAAACAAGATTTCTTTTAGATTTTTTTTGTTAAAATATTTGCAGTGCAAACACTGAAAAGCGTTCTGGAACACTGTGTGACTGGAACGGAGTGACAGAGATTTACCCGCCCTGGTCATAGCATTTTGTAATAACTCTGGATTTTCCAGAACACATGTTTTTTCAATTTTTTTTTCCGGAAAGCACATGTGCTCTGCTCCTCCTCAACAATCACATACTCTGGTCTGGAATGACTCAAACTTAAGCAGAGTTATACAGTAAATGATATCAGTGTTCAATACTAAATTTCATCACTAATTTGAACTGTTGATTTTTAAAAATGATTTAGTGCTTTAACTTTTAAAGATTGTGCCGATTTTGGCAATGCCAAGAGTTTGGTGCAAAATGTAGTCAAGCTGTTTACTTTAGTTGGCTAGCTAACTTTTTGTTTCAGATGTCACTGACAGTAGGTTAGTTTTGCTTTTAAATTAAGTTAGTTTAAAAGGAACATTGAAGATATTTGCTTAGTCCATTGAAAGTCCTAGTCTGGATTGTTATGACAGAATTGTGATGTTTTATGTAAAATTTTACTCATAAACTGAAGTTCCTTACTGCCTCAAGAATTTATGTAAGCTGTTGTTTGCTTTAAAAGGCCATTGAGGTAGACTGGTGTTTGATTAATTGAATATGTGGAGACTGGGAGGAATTACAGTATATACATTAAATTAAGCATCAAGATGAAATCATTATAATGGCATTGTAACATATATGCACTCAAAGCTTTTAAAACTGTTTTTGAGTAGCCAGTTTAATATAGATTATACTTTAGTGATGAATGTTGTATGATATCATTCTTTTTGTAAAGTCATACGAGGAATTTAAGGCTGCCATATGCGGCTTTGTCCAAATACTCTCTTGAGTTCTGAAGCAACTGCGATATTAATGGTTTGGCTCAACTTGTTGTGGCATAAGAACTAGAATGATTGCACTTCTAATTGCAGCATTATCCATCAGAAGTAACAAGATCAACATCATTAAGTGAAGCTGAACAGACTAGGCCAGAAGACTCTTCTTATTAATCCCTCTCAGTCGGTGCAAGTTAATGCTTGTCTTTACCTTTGCTTTTATCCTATAATAGGGGCAAACCTTCATGGTCCATTACTTACAGTTCAAAGTAATAGCAATAAGTGGCCTAAGCCTTATAAAGGACGGTGCGAGCAAATCATGATTGTGGAGTCAAGTTGTTTTATTGTTTGTTTTTGTTTTTCACATTTCAGTTCACGTAACAGGCCATCTCAATCATGTTTTTTTTTAGATACCGTACTCAATTTCGGCCGACTTACAAGATAGCATACAAGACTGTGACTGAGCTAGAATGGAGGTGCTGCCCAGGATACCAGGGCCCAGACTGCAGAGAACTGAAAGGCTCTCCAAATGGACATACAGCATATCCTCAATCTTACCCACGGCCACAGCATGGACAGACTCGACCTGCACAAAGTATGTAATCAGGATATGTTCCAGACAAAGAGGAATATTTTCTAAAATGGTTAATATTACACAATTTTTAATTTGTATTTTGTTACCACAGGGGCAGAGCGACGAGAAACTGGACAATATGATATCAGACGAACAGCTGACAAAACCCGCATATTGGAGGAAGAAGTTCAGCGACTATCACAGACAGTTCTGGATCTTCAAGCAGCCATGACAGGCATGGCTGAGAACCTGAGGACGGACTTACAGGAGGACACCAGCAAGATGCTCATTAACCTCCTCAATGACAGGACTTCACCTGACAGCGCGAGGACAGGAGGCACGGAGGAGAGTGTGGTGCATCTGGATGGCCACCAGGCAATGAGAGGCCACACCCATGGAGAAAGAGAAATGGAGACACTGATGGCCAGGCTCAACGATATGACAGATGCTCTCAAAAGCAAAGACGAAGCTCTTGAGGAACTGCAGGGAACAGTGACAGGGCATGACGGCCAGATACGAATGCTTATGGATAGGTCCTCTCAAGGCCTACCAGTCACGAGCGCTGCTGCTCCAGATATAGACATCCTTCAGACTTATATTGATGGGACATTTGAGAAGCTCAAGAAGGAATTCGTCGTAAACATGGAAGAAGAGATGGCCAAGCTGAAAAATGCATGTGATGAAAAGATTCAGTTGCTTCAAAAAACATGTGAAGACAGAAAGGACAGCAGCTATGTAAGCATTACTGATCTGGTGCACAACAAGGAAGCTGAACTTAGAAAGGAGATCCGGGAGCTCCGGTTGGATTTGTCCATGTCGGATGGTGTAGTGCGCTCAAACCGACAAACCACCATCGGAAAAGACGATGGTGACTACGATGACTTGAAGAGGGAACTTATTCGAGTGGCAGAGGCCCATCGTGTCCTTAATGCCAGAGTGGACAATGAGCTAGAGCATTTGTCCTCACTGAAGGTAGAAGATGTACTCGGTTCACAATTAGAGGACCTGGAGGACAGGATGAACGTCACTGAGAGGAACGCTGAGACTTATTGCTTCTATGTGGATGATAAACTTACCAAAGAAATTAAGAATGAAGCAGCTATGCTACGTCAACTCCTGGACCAGAAACTCAGTGCTGTGCAGGATCAGTTCACTTACATGTTGATCGAAATGAGCAACAACACCTTCCCAGGGATGTCTGGCGATTCTGGCGATGCACTTCAAATTCAAGTTAATGCTAACAGGTACCTTATAAAGGGGTTGGAGGACAAGTTTAATGCAATTGGACAGATATGCTCAACCGACTGCAAAACCAACCTACCCACTGATTCGCAAAAACCGGAAGGCCTGGAGACTCTTGTAAAGGACGTAAGAACTTGTAGAAATGATCTGGATGTCTTACGTTCTGATTTTGTGAACAACATAGCAAGGCTTCACGCATTAGAGGATACTGTAAAAATGTCTCCTGAAAAACAATTTATTAATGCACATATACAGGACACTCGCAAAAGAGTTAATGCTTTGACTGACAATGTTAATGGCTTGACTGGAGCTATAACGGGATTGGGAGACACAGTTAGCAAATTTAGCCAAGACCTTCACACATTAAACTCCTCATGTTGCCAGCAAGTAAGCAGTTCCCCCCGTTGGGTAGAAACTGGTAAACCAAACCACAACCAGATCAAGGAGCTAAAAGACCAACTGGATGCACTGAACACTCGAGTGACCACAGAATTGAGTGTGTGTAAGTTCGACACAGCTGGAGTAGCTGAGGGTGTCTCTGCAGTGGATGGCAGGGTGACTGCTCTGGAGAAGATCTGTGCAAGCCTTGATGGTAACAGGAACAATATGCATGGCCTTTCAGGGGAATTGGAGAGTAAGGTGGCACAGATAAACAGCACTCTGGGTAGTCATTCAGGAGCAATCGCAGCTCTTCAAAACTCTCTTCTGAATTTTCAGAGTCAGATAGCAGGAATGGCTAAGCAGATCCATAAGGACCATGCAGGTAGAGACCAAGGTAAGCTTTCAGTTGTTAATGGCAAAATGAGGAAGTCACAGACACCTGTTTTCATATTTTAGCCAGTTATTGTTGTAAAATGGAAATTGAAGTACCTGAAAGTATTTGCCTTCCGATTTGTAATTTGTAATTTCATTTTTTGGGATTTTTTATCAAATGGTATTTTTAGTAACCCAATAGTTTGGGGTATGTGGCATGCTATGTTTTTCAGCATATCCTTTCTCCGTACTGAACTAATAAGGGGATACATACACAGTAACCTGTATGCCCCTAAGCTGTTGAGAGTCAGGGGGCCAGCAAAGGTTTCCTGTACCTTTTGTATGTGCCTGTAATATGTCAAAACAACAGTTAGACACCTTGGAATGGATCCCTTTGCTTTTAATGTTCACAAAGTAACATGACCAAGCATTTTTTTTAGATTGTTAACATTACATGTCTCTTGATAGCATGAGTGATTTTGTATTCATTTACTTAATGCTAAAATGTGTAATTGACTTTAGTCCTTATCAGTAGGCCTACATTTGAACGTATGTCTAAAAATATCCCAGTATATACTGCCTTTAGTGTTCTGTAGTTTTATGAGTGGAGGAATTGTGTGGCCTGTCTTTTTGTCATGCCCAGCTTTCTCCGCCTATAACATTTAGAACTGGCAAGCAAGCTCAGTTGCAAGCAGGTCTGGTACTCATTAAGCTCCAAAGTCAACTTGAGGGCCTCATGAGGTGATGAATTCCCACACCCCTCCGCAGATGTTCAGTTTTGAGATGACTGTGATGTCACTAGAGAACGCACATTCTCTTAAACTCCCGTTAAAGGGTGATGTCATCATTCCTGATAAGGGTGGAGGTCCGTCTCTTGCAGAAACAAAAGCTGTTTTGCCAAAAACTGTGGCCAAACAACTGTGCTATTGCTAAAGATCTATATATATTTAAATGTAAGAGACTTACGTAACATTTACGTAGTGTCAATGCACAATAAATGTGTCATTTAACCTCAAAAAATTAAGAAAGTAAACTTCCAGCACTAATTATTTAGCAGCGCAGTAACAACATTTTGGAATATAGGTCTACGTCCAGTGTGAAATAAGCCAGCACAATAGTCTGACTCCCTACAAATGACTCTTTTCACTCGGTTCTTTTTTAGTGAATCAAAAGTACACAGCACAACCTGTGTAATCCGACTCCTAAAAGAACAACTCTTGTGATTCGTTTCAGTGAATCAAGACACACATTGCAACCAGTGTAGTCTGCCAAATAAAAGATTCTTATAAAATGGAACTTTTTAGTAAAAACAGACACATACAGCTGAATTATGAGACTTAAATCACTAGTTACTGTCTGGTTGTCGATATGAAGATGTATAATTAAAGATGTACAACCCAATATTCCAGAAATGTTAGGACATTTTAAAAAATGTTAATAAAATGAAAACTAAAAGACTTTCCAATCACATGAGCCATTATTTTATTCAGTTAACTTAATTAGTTGCTAGATGTTCTCCCAGCTAAATCTTTTCAAAATTTCTTGCTTTTTCAGCCCATTGTTGTCCCCATCAAACTATTTTGAGACCTGTAAAAGACATCAAATTTGAAACAAGCAAAAATTCTCAGTTTAAACATTTATTATGTAATCTATGTTCTATTGTGAATAAGATATTGACTCGAACATGATTTGAAATTCTTTTAGTTTTCATTTTATTAAAAGAGGAGAATTCGTCCAATAGTCCAACCTCGGATCCAGGAGGAACAATGCGGCTTTCATCCTGGTCGTGGAACACTGGACCAGCTCTATTCCCTCTTTAGGGTACTGGAGGGTTCATGGGAGTTAGCTCAACCAGTCCACATGTGTTTTGTGGACTTGGAGAAGGCATTCGACCGTGTCCCTTGCGGTGTCCTGTGGGGGGGTGCTCTGGGAGTATGGGGTCCAGGGCCCTTTTCTAAGGGCTGTCCGGTCCCTGTACGACCGGAGCAGGAGCTTGGTTTGCATTGCCGGCAGTAAGTCAGACTTATTACATTTACATTTACATTTATTCATTTAGCAGACGCTTTTATCCAAAGCGACTTACAGGTGGGGAAAACAGCAA
>JAUMHE010000043.1:11203270-11231569 GCA_032359235.1 Enteromius mattozi | reverse complement strand
GCAGCTGAGTGTGAAGCGGCTGGGATGAGAATCAGCACCTCCAAATCTGAGGCCATGGTTCTCAGCCGGAAAAGGGTAGCCTGTCCCTTTCAGGTTGGTGGGGAGTTCCATCTTGGGGTCTTGTTCACGAGTGAGGGAAGGATGGAACGAGAGATCGACAGACGGATCGATGCAGCTTCTGCAGTAATGCGGTCAATATACCGGTCTGTTGTGGTGAAGAAGGAGCTGAGCTGCAAGGTGAAGCTCTCGATTTACCGGTCGTTCTACGTTCCTACTCTCACCTATGGTCATGAGTTTTGGGTCATGACCAAAAGAATGAGATCCCGGCGACCGAAACGAGTTTCCTCCATAGGGTGGCTGGGCGCTCCCTTAGAGATAGGGTGAAGAGTTCGGTCACTCAGGAGGAGCTCGGAGTAGACCTGCTGCTCCTCCACACCGAGAGAGGCCAGCTGAGGTGGCTCAGGCATCTGTTCCGGATGCCTCCCAGACGTCTCCCTGGAGGCCCTAGGGAAGACCTAGGACACGCTGGAGGGACTATGTCTCTCAGCTGGCCTGGGAACGCCTCTGTGTTCCCCCGGAAAAGCTGGAGGAAGTGTCTGGGGAGAGGGAAGTCTGGGTATCCCTGCTTAGACTGCTGCCCCCACGACCCGGCCCTGGATAAAAAGAAGAAAATGGATGGATGGATGGACCTCAGGTTTATTTTGCTTAGTGTTGTGGTTTAATTTATAGTAAAGCATTAAGGATAATTATTGGACTGCACTGAAGTAGTAAAATAATCGATAATGGAACATTAAGGACGTGGAGTTAAGTAATCCATAGATTTATTCTTGATTCCTATCCCTACTTGTGGGACATGATACAGTTAAAACTTTCAAGTCAGAAACACAATAGACCTTATCCCTGAATAGCTTCTGCATTACTCAAACTCTTTGGCCGCTGATCATGGCAGAGGCACATTGCACAATTCTGGAACGGCCCATCCAGCTGCATATCTGTCACAAAGCAACCAAGCTCAATTTCTCTGGTAATTTACACTAATAGCTCTTCATTGATTTCTCATTAGTTTTTTTTTTACATGGTTCAGGACATCAATTAAGCCTGGGAATATTTGAGGGCTGCATAGAAAACATTATCAACTCATTATTCTGGCCGCAAATCAGGCGTGTTCAGAGAACTCCTCACTGTTGGCTTTGGAGACAATGACTTAATTTCAGTTCTTAAATTCATCTTGATCGTTTCTATGTTCTGTGGAAACATTTGCAAGACAATGACATTGTTGTTTATCATTCTACCGATACCCCCAAAAATGGATGTGAACTTTGAATAGTGTCCCTTTCCTTTCCACACACTTATCAGCAGTGTTCTTTCTGTTTTCTCTCTCTTCCTGCTGATGAATATCTTTGGGTCAGAGGATGTCAAGTAACCTCTTTCCTGCTCTCACCAAATACTCTTGTTTTATATTGTGTCACATTGTGTGAGGATAAACAGATTTTAAGTGCCAGACTTCCCTGATGAAAAAAACAACATATGCTGGTTAGGTATGTTTTGAAGCTTGGCTGCTGGTATGAGCTGGTTTAAGCTGAGCTGGTTGCTTAGGACCATCTTAAACCATCTGAAAACCCTGTGGACGTTCTCAGATTGGATCAGGCCAGAATCGAGAGTTCTGGTCCTTACAGCAGAGTCCAACTTTACTTGTGTGTGTGTTTGTGTTCATGTTTCTATGCACAAATTCACCACACCCCACTGAGCTTTTTGCTTTCCAATCCTAAAACTGTCAGCAAAAAGACCATTCAGAACCAGTCTTCTATTCATCAGCTAAGTATGTTTTAAAATATGGCTCTCCACATCACAGACTGGTGAATCCTTAATTTCAGTTGAGTATTTCTGACTCATTAAACCCACAGTTCTGAGTCTCTACATCCAGTATTTAAAATCAGCATGTCCGTGATTTACTCTGAAACATGTGTTTGTGTTGCTGCCGTTAGGCATTACGCGTGTGATGAGTCTGTTATTTGCTCAGAATGCCAAACAGACTTGTGGGAAACACAAAGATAGATGCCTATTATCTCTTGGGAGATGTAATGTATGTGGGAGGGAATATGTTTGTGTGAAATCGGATATTTGAACAGACAAATGGTACTGACGCAGGATTTTAGCCGTGTCCATTTTGCCAGTACGAGTTGATTATCTTAGAAGTGAACCCATGGGACTTAAGCCCCGCCCCTCTTTTGAATCACTTCCTGTAATAGCCAATCAAATTCACAGACCAGATAGACCCTAATGTCAGGAATGACGCATTACACGTCTAGTTTTAGACAGCAGCATCTGGTAGGACAGGAAAGTTGTTTTCTCACATCGCTGTAGAAAAGCTTGTAACCCACTGACAGTAAAAGGGATTAAAAAGAGAAAATGTGAGGTTTTGGAAAAGAGTGTGAGGTGTGTGAGATCTTTAGGGCTGCAAGTGTGAGCTGAAAAAAAGATTTTCTCCCTCATTAGACTCTGAGCTGACAGCAGTGTGTAAATAAGGTGCACTGCGAAGTTCAAAAACACTTGAATTGAACACTAAAGCTCTCTGTGATGTTTTATTTAGAAGCATTGGCGTGAGTACTTTGGCACATTTTGGCTGAAATCAGAGGTTAACAGCTTTTACACAGGTTTGCAGAATGGGTTAAATGCCATTAAAATGCTTTATAGATGATTTAAAAAAGGTGGGCTGGCAATCTGAAATTCCTACAACCTTAGATTTTTTATTTTATTCCATATGCTTTTATGAAAGAAAGTCATAAAATGATTTTTTAAAAATGTTTATTAATAATAATAAACATTATTATTAGGTTTTAGAAATGTAATTAAATTGTAAAGTTTAGCAAATCCATTTCAAACTAATATGAATATGAAGCAACAAATTTTTACATATTTTTAAAAGATTTTTCCAATTTTTATGGACATTCTTACACTATTACTAAAACACGTAGGGTGAGCAAACTTTTTTGTTTTAAAAGAAAATTAATACACCAGTTGCAAACACAAGGCATTTATAATTTTACAAAAGAATTGTATTTTAAATAAATGTTGTTTTTTTAAGCTTTATATTTATTATATGTATATACAAAATGGTTTCCACAAAATATTTAAGCAGCTATTAAACAATTAAATTAATAGTTAATTGTTTGTTTACGTGCATCCTCATAATGTGAAATGAAACAATATTAAAAACTGTACCCCATATAAACAATATTTACATCAAATTAATGTAGTTAAGCACATTATAGTAAAACATGTGCTGTATGCTAATCTTTGTCAATTTATTGATGTGTAACAATGTCCACAATAAAGAAAATAAACACAGACTTACTTCAGAAAAATGTTACCAACCCTAAACTTTGGAACACTGTGTTTTTAACAGTTTTTTTTGTCCTTTCGGGTCTTTCATCCTAAATCCCTCTTTCTTTTTCACAGGACTGCCTGTTCGGCAAGAGAGACCTGTGTCTGCCCCTGACACTCGAGCTCCAACACAACCCTTGAGACCTTACGTTCCTCACATCCACATACCTTTGATCATACCACACAGAACAGCGCCAGCCCCCACCGGCCACCCTCATGCGCGCCAGCCACACGTCCCACACCAGCCCTACTTCCCTCAGCCACCAGGCAGCCCGAGGCATCCTACCCACCCCATACCACCCCAACAACCTGCCGTACACCAGCCAGTGGTGGTCACAGGGCAAGCCGGCCCACCTGGATATGTGCGCAGGGTCCAGGTCAGACGGGATCAAAGCTCCGAAAACTCAAAAACACCTTTGAAAGGATTTGCAGGTGCTCCAGGTATGAGTTAGAATTAAAAATGTTTGTAAGGAAGCTCATGCCTAAAGTGTCATAAGTATTAGATTTTTTTCCCCCCTCTTCCATAGGTTATCTTCCTGCCAATCCGGTCTCATATAATACCAAACAGTCTCAGCCAGCAGGTAGTGTTTGCTTTATAAAATCTTTGTGTAAATTTGCTATAATTCACAGAATTATGACCATTATTTCTTGTTATAGCTGCCCATGTCCCATGGAATCCTACATATCAAAGACCCATAGCAACTCCAGGTAACAAGTTATAATGTACAGTAATAAAGCAGTTAAAACCATTTTAACGGTTATATTGTACAATTCAGAGGGAACAAAAAAATATTCCAGCTGCTGACACTTTTACACTCAGTCCAAAATTAACACTTGAAAAGGACAAATTGGAAGTAAAAATTAACTTCGGAAAGTTTCTTGACAGTGTCTGTTAACTTTATTAGGAACTGTAACATAACACATGGGAAAGTAGAAGTTTAAGAATAATAGCCTGACCTTCACTGATGATAGTGATGAGCATGAATCATGTAAAAGACATGCTGTCTCAACGTGGGTGTCTTCTAATGTCTTTAATTGAATGGAAATTTCATTAAGGATGCCTGTTTTTTTTTACAGAGCATCAAATTAGAGACAACAAAAATAAAGAATGAGAAACAATCACAAAATCCCTTTCTTAATTGGTACTCTTTATCTATTTTGTTTCAAAATTCAATCATGAACTTTAATGTATTGTATCTGATTTCAAAAAATGTAAAAGTGACAATATAAAAATAAAAGCTAATTTTAAACACAAATTAAGATATTTACTACCAAGTAAAGTTTCTCGATTCACTCAACCCTGGCAGGTGTGACAAAGTTAATTTTGGATTCTGTGTGCAATGATCAAAACATATTTTTCAAGCATGTGATGTTGATACATGTCTCTTCTTCACAATAGTGTCACAGCAGAACTCCTTGACAGATCCATTTTCTTTCTCTGCTGGCCTCACACGGCAGATGTTCTCAGGGGACTTTGGTATCATTCGCTTTGATAGGATGCTCGTCAATGATGGAGGACACTATAACCCTCAAACAGGTCAACTCAAACTATTTAATAAATAAACCCAGGCTGTGAGATGAACATGTTTTACTTCACGAAACAGATTTAAAAGAACACACCACTATTTTTAAAAATTACTCCCAGAATGGGAGTATAGTTCCTAATCATACTGGCCTAGAAAATCGCAACTTTTAATTTTCCGGCAGCTTAGCACATGATATAATTACAGAAAAGTCACGTTTTAAATAGGAAAAATATCGAAAATCTTTGGTCATTTTTGAACGTGATGCTACTGGTCTAATTGGATTCAATTATTTATGCTAAGCTATGCTAAAAGTGCCAAAGAATAGCTGAATAGATTCCAAAACTCAACTTATTAACTCTGGGGGAGTTGGAGAATGAGCCTATTTCCAAAAAAAAAAGTGGAATGTTCCTTTAATAATAGAGGTTTCCATATGGGTTTTTAGTGTATACCCTATATCCTATTTGACAGCTGATGCTGATTGCTCCTCTCTCTCTCTGCAGGGATCTTCACGGTTCCTGCTGATGGCCGTTATCTGGTGACCGCCGTCCTAACAGCTCCACGGGGTGAGCACGCAGAAGCAGTGCTCTCGGTGTCCAATCGCAGCGTGCAGAAGTTGGACACAGCGGGTTACTGGAGTGGCCACCCACGGCTGACCCGGGATCAGTGCATGTGTGGGGGGTCTGCATCCTTCAGCCTCATCCTCCCACTCCGGCAAGGTGACACCGTGGCCTTGGTGCGCACTGCTGGGAAACTGGCCATCTCGGATTCTAGAGAGATCCTCTCCACCTTCAGCGCTATATTCCTTTACTCGCCTCAAGCCAAGAGATAACCCCGTGATTGAGAGGGGTGCTAACGTGACTTTTAACACAAGTCTAACTATTCCCAATGCTGCCTCATTTGGAAAGGTGCGGTCACATATTAGCAAAAATAGAGCTGTATTGGCATGACCAGCTTGAATCCATTGGGAATCTTTATGGGAAAAACTTTCCAACCGAGTGGATTCCCATTGAAATCACTGGGTTTGGTTTGCGAAAATTTGCAAAATGGTAAATGTGACCGCACCTTGAGACTTGTGACTATGCAATAGAGTTTGGCTTTGGTTATTTATCAGACACAATACTATTATTTTAGAGGTGGAATGTGTTTGAGGTGGTAAAATATCAATCATGGATGCACTCGCACAATCATGAAGAGAAGAACATACCATTAGATTTTAGTAGTATATGTGCAACAATCTATACTGTTTATTTTAAAAATTGTGATCTTAAAATATCTATGAAATGTAAAAGGTTTATATTTTTTGCAACATTAAATTAACAAATGCATATTTTTTAATCTTTAAAAACTGGTTTAACAGTTCAGTTTGAATATCACTTCTTTTACAGCCAATATTTTGATCTATAAAAAAAATAATAAACTACCATGATGTAAGGACTTGTGCACATTATTTTCAGGGTGTTGGATACATTTTTTCCCCAAATCATCATCAAATATGCACATCTGCAGTATAAAATTGATTTAGTGCATTTTGTTTTAAATGGGCGAGATAATAATAACATTATACAGTAAAATACACATTTGGGCTTGTAAATAATAATAATAAAAAAAGATCTGTTGTCAATTGTAGTACATTGAAATAATACATTTTTAATTAGTAAAAACAAAACTAATTTTGCCTACAAGTTTTTTTGCCATATATAAAACTTAGTCTTCACTAAACACACCCTGAAGAGTAAAGCAGTTAAATTTACATTCACCGTAACATCAGCACAACATATCAGTGCTATAAACAGTCCAACACAAATGTATTAAATACATCTTTAATAGATTCATAAACATTGTCCAAACCATAGTCTTGTATTTTTTTAAATCTATAGTACAATTATCCATTTAAAGGTATTTATGCTGGTCAAATGCAATCCTATAAAGCAAAACCGAGAAATGCACCAACCCACTCGAATACAACTACAAATAAAAGCAAGTAAAACAAAAGGCATCAAAGATCAAGAGGAATGACAAAAACACATTCAGCACTTACAACAGCAGTTTCAACAAACAAACAAAAAAAAAAAAAACAGGCTTTTTTGTTAACTTTTTTCAGTCTTTTTGTTTTCTACCATTAATGTTAGTTTCATACAAGATGAGTGTGTTCATCCCACACAAGAGGTATTACTTTCATAGAAAGAATGGGATTCCTTTGTTAACAATTAACAGATTTTACTTCCAAACATCATAACTGCAGACACAAGGCGCAACACGCATATACATTAAATCACAACAGTCAGCTGAACCATGAAATGCCCCAATTTTTCCCTAAACAATGATTTGAGTTCAATAAATGATTTGTGCTCTAAATCTGTACATCTATTTTAACATCCAGCACACAGTGCTCTAAAACTTACCCTTATGAGATTCGAAAGCAACTTGAACAAAATCCGAAGACTATAGTGACCACGCAGAGAACATGTTACTTCAGTCGAATCATTTTCATCCTTCACTTGTACATTAACTTCAATATTTTCTAATAAAAAATAAAAATTCAGCTTCCTGCTGTTCAAGATCATTCACGAATAGTGAAAACCTGCAAACGTCTAGATTCTTCGAACGGTCTAACCCAACAGAAAGCATCAATGCCTGTGTAAAACATAAATATTTCATATTTCAAACGAAGCATGCAAAGGCCTATCAACACATTAAAGACCTTTTGATACTCTCTCACAGGCCGCAGCCTACTTAAAGGTATAACATGCCTTCATTTTGAAAGCCAAAATATACTACACTCTTAACTTAACACAGATCTCTTGCCGAGGTTTACATAAAGGATCTAAAAGCGCTTAAATCCTCGCACTGAGCACAAAAGGCTGCTGAAAAGCTTTGAACGTTATTGCATTTCTGTCGTGAGTTAAGTGCAAGACTATCTGATATTTTTCCTTTCTTGGCTGCAGCTGAAAAAGTGCGATCGGTAAGGCGTTCTGCAGCAACCAGACGATGAAAATGTCAACAGTTGGAAATAACAAGAAAGCCCAATTACAATGAACTCCTTGGTGTACTTTTCATACAAATCCAGTCGACTGTACAAGGCTGTGCACGCTAAATCTGCTGAACTGTAAATGATGAGCTGTGTCCTCACGTGGCACGGCTCATTCTGTGCATACTTTCCAGTATCTACGAGATTCAGCTCATTTCGCACCATCTGGCAATGCATATTCAAACTGTCATACCGTCACCGCATCTTAGAGGCAGTGCATGTTAATTAGTTAATTCTAACTAATGCCTTTGTATATAAATAATCTATGCTCTAAAAATGTAAATTAGTGGCTGTAAAGAATATCTCCGCTAATTACTTCGATTATAAGCATATCTGTATGCCACCTTTAACCTTACACATACCCAAACAAACAGCTGTGCATTCATTCCACTGACCAAGAGGCCATTGGTCGTCTTAACTAATACTGTAAACATTAGCCCAATAGCAATACAATTCCTTCAGAGCTGAAGCAGCCTAACTCTTAGCAGCTAATTGAAATAATATAGATTAGAAATATTGTTACAGAGCAGCACCAGATGTTTCAGTTTGTGGGAATTCTACCTACATCCCATTAATGTGGCTGGGGTGTGTTTTGGTGTTCTCTCTCAAACTGGTTCAGCTTAGAGGTGCTTTTGTGCAGTTTGTATTTCCTAGGTGGGATAGGACAGCCACTTTATTCGTCTTTAAGCAGAGATGTGAAATGTGGAAGGTGGGTACCGGCTAAGTGCTTCTGATGGCAGAGATGACGGTGAATGTGTAATAGATGACCCCTATGGGATGGTCTATAAAAGCAGGTCCTCCGCACAGATCTCAGGGATAGGCTGACGCCAGAAACAGAATGTACTGAACTCTGGGAAGCTGAAAGCTGAACTTTGTTCTTTACTCAGCAAGGGAAAGACGTGATCCACCAGCTCACTCAATCTACTGTACCTACACACAAACAGAGAAAGAGCGTAAGACAGCCAATCGAAAGCACACAAAAGCATCCTTCAACTCTCAAGGAGACCTTGAACAAAAGTTCAAGAATCAGCTCTCCACCTTTTAATCAGCATAATCTTTGACAGCTGAAGTCGACTTTAGAGATACTTTTATGTATAGCTGCAGATCAATGTGCCCACTTACGAGGACTTGTTGCCCTTGGTTTGCTCCTGTATGAGCTCTCCTTTGGGGTTAACCGTAAAGATTCTGCAGACTGGCACTCCAACCTCCTTGTAGGCAAAGACATCCTAGAAGAAAAAGTCAGAAGATCAGGCTTCAAGCGTCAACTTAGGACACCCTCTGTTGTTTTTTCCAGCCCTTCCACAAACAAAAACATCATTCTATGTTAGTTCCTGACATTAGCAATGGTTTTATGATGAAATGGATGCAGTTGTGCCTGTATAAACATTCAGTGTCTTACTCCACCCAAACAATGTAATTTATTCAGCTGGAAACTATCAGCAGGCTGGTTCGGAGCAGCTGGTCATGCAGTCCGAGACTGTGCGTGTAGCCTGAGGGGACAGCGCTTCCAAGTTCTAAGCCTCAAACATGAATTTTCGTGCTGAACTTTGACTCTGCTGATGAGGTCAATGTGTGTTTTCAAAAAAAAAAAGAAGAAGAAGAAAAAAAAAAAAAGTTAACTGCATTCCAACTCACATTTGTTCGGTTTCCAAATGCGGCATAAAAGGGATGTTTGTTGGGCAGGAAAAGGTTCTTAATGTCAGTAAGGCATTCGATTTTGAAGATTTCTGGCTTCTTCTCAATCACCTCCCTTTTAGACAAAGAAAACATTTTAAGCAAGTGAAATAAGTATGTGTATTTTGCTTTAATGGGGTTTATTCATTAATTCAATTTTTTAAAGGGATAGTTCAGTCCAAAACAAAAATTGTGTCATCATTTGACACTTGCCTTTATATCCAAATTTGTATGACTGACTGACGTCTGCAGAAGAAATGAAGATATTTTGAACAATATTGGTAACCAAACTATTTTGGTTACCACTGACTTCTAATGTATGGACAAAAAATACATATATACATTTATCAAAATATCTTCTTTTGTATTACACAGAAGAAAGAAGTACAGGTTTGAAATGACATAAGGGTTAGACAGAATTATTTTTTGGCTGAACTACCCCTTAAAAGCAATGATGTTTATATAATACCTGTGAAATGCAGAGAAGAGGCTACTGGGAGAGAGCATGAGTGGTCCACGGGGCAGGATAATGCCTCCATCATTTACCCATTGCAGATATCCTCGTGTCATGTCTGCCATGCCAATTGCCCTTGCTGAGCAGTACAGGAATTTATATCCATTTCTAGAAAAACAAAAAACAAATGTCCTTTTATCAAAACATCGTTTAACGGCTGCTCGTGTCCTTTTAGTGAAGAAAACATTTCTTCAAGAAGACTAAGAATGCAAACTCACTCAGCCACGGAATGGTAGAGTTTAGCAATGCCCTGATGCGTCCAGTCCTTCCCAAACTGAGGCAAAATCTGCCCAAACACATCTGATCTGAAAGCACATAAACATACGGGTGAGCATAGCACGAACTAGCAAAACGAAAGACGCAAAATCCTCTAGTGCATATTTGTTCTACTTGGAAGGAAGTCCAAGTTTCATTCAACTGGGTTCCTAAATATAGCTTCTGACATTCTTTTTATTCTTAGAACTAATAGACTTGTGAAGGAGAGAGATTTTTTTCTCAGCTTGGGCAAAACTCTGTGTCGTCTACTAATGAGGATCCTCTCCCCGCTTTAGCGTTTTATCTCCGGTTCTTTCTGAGTGGCATTATGAGAGAGCAAGATTTAAATTGGCTCATTATGGTGACATCCTCCTCCTAGTCCAACCTTGGTCTAGGCGCACCCCACAGTCAGTCGCCCTGCTTCACAGCCTCAGAGAGATGTGTCAGGCAAGCGGGTCAGAGAAATAATAAGCGGCAGTCAATCTGCCCGTTTGATGTTTGCCACCCACCAGCCACTGAGGGCACGAGTCTGGAGGCGGAGAGCTTTCATTTGCATAGACGCGTTGATATTACAGCCAGCTTTGCAGTAATTAAAAACCAAAGACGGTGGAACGGTATCGCACTAATATTAGAGCTGTGAACTCCATCAAACAGCCAGGAAAACTCAGGGAGACAATGTCTGTTAAATGGTGCATTGTCTTCGTCACTGAAAGCGTTAGTGGAGAGGGCTGCGATGCGAGATCATTATTAGTGGTTCATTATTTGCCACATACTCAGAGTGCTTGTTTTGATGAAGCAGACTCTGTCTTGATCTATAAACCTACCTCTTTCTGTTCTGGCAGTAAAAAACCTGGCAGTGAGTGAGTCCTTCTGCAGTAACTAATGGAAATGTTTATGCACACCTAAGCCTTTTTCCCCCACTTTCATGAGTACAGTAAACTATAAAAATGAAGAACAAAGGTGGATTCTGCACAAAAACAACCCAACACATGACTTTCATTAAAAGGAAACACGTGCTGCGTGTCTGTGAAATACGTACTTGGTGATGGTTCCATCGATGTCTGAGATGATAACTTTGTCGTCCCAGTTCCAAAGGTAGATGGTGCCTTCACAACGGCACGTGCCCTGGTACTGTGTTGTGATGCTGAAGGTTACGTCATTGGGCCCTTCCTTCAGTTTCAGACTAGCCTGCAAATCAATTCCACCTTATCAATGCATCTCTTGGCCACTACATAATCTGTATTACTTCAAAAAGTTTTTTTTTTAAATATCATTAAATCAATTTTCTGGTGTGAGAACTTGTAACATTACTGTATCATGCTATGTGTGAGCAAAGAACAGGATTGCAGGTATAAGCATGTCCACGCTGACATATGAAGTTAGCATTAGGCTAATCATAAAGCTCTTTTGCAGCCATTTGCCACTGCTTTTAATTGTTTATGTAAACATGCACTAAAGAGATGCCTGACCATTGCACTGCATATTGTGCCTGAGACCCTGCCTTCTTTTCTATTCTTATGCGTCATGGCTCTGCAGTTAATTCTAGTATAATCATAGTATAGTAACTGCAGTACTATAGTAACTATTAAGCATCTAATATTTTTTAAAAACAAAAACACATTCTGTGTGACCATCCCTCATGGCTGTTACTCAGAAGTTTAAAAAATAAATAAATAAATAAAAAAAATTAAAAAATTCTGATTGGACCAGATGGATCAAGGTGGATGGAGAAAATTGTGCAGCTTTTAAAAGGTAATATCACTTGATTGACAAGGTTTTGATGCGCGAATAGTATATCACTGATAAAAAGACAGAACACTGTTGCTTGTGTGAACAGTGAAAAGTAATTCTGTAAATTTTACACTAATTCACCAGGACTACTGTGTAAAAGGAGTAACCCTAATCGTAACCCTAACCTTAATATTAATTGACTAATTGATCTGCAATCCTTTGCACTATACACTTGACTGCTGAATGATGCAACATAAATAAAAACCCTTGATAATTAAATGATTAATGAGATTAAAATCTTAATTTATGCAGTGCAATCACTTCACCTACACCATCATCATTAATTTATAAATTCATGAATTTATTTAAACAAAAAAAACAAAAACAAAACAAAAAAAAAAGCAGCTTTCTTAAATGGAAGACTATGTTGCGCAACTGCATCTAAAGCTGCCAATAGGGGGCAGTCTAGTGCAAATCAACTGCAAGACACTACCCTTTCAGAATGAGTCACAGAGCTTTTACATAATTTCCTGGAGGAAGCTTGAGGGACAGCTTTAAACAACTGTCTTTTGCAGAGCTGTTGCACCTCAGGCAACAAAGCTCTGGATCTTTCAGTCAAAACCACAAGAGCAAGTGTTGGAGCTGCTTATGTAAATAATAGTCGCGGTGCGGTTTAGCATGGAATATGTTTACAGAATTAAATATTTCTGCCTACTGACAAAAGCGTAGACTCACAATCTGGTTGGAGGAGAGGCGCAGGGACTTGCGGTAGGCATGAGTAGATGTGTGGCTGTGGGGCTCAGACTGGACTTTGCGCTCCATTGATGATGCGGCGGCGCTCACCTCCTTCCCCTCCTCATCACTGGACGAGTCCCTGGTGTCCACTCTGCGCTCAGAGCAAACAGGGAATCAGTGAGCTAAATTTGCAACCACATCCAGATTCCTAATTTAGACTGTGAGACAAAACAGAAAGTAGGCTGGATCGTCCTGATTAACTTCCTCATGTACAGCGGGGAAAAAAACCCGCAGATCAGAGAAAAGGGTCAAAAGGTAAAATCGGTATCTTTTACTCATTTTTTACAATCAAGCTAGCTGACATAGCAAGTTTTATGCTCCCATCTATAACATATGGTTGCATTTTATTAGTTTCATTCAAGAATAACAACTGATTACAATCTCCACATCTTCCAAAAGTGACAGGCAGGAAATGATCCGGTGTCTGTCAGGGCTTCTGACTCACTTGCGGGCATGACTTTCCATTGACAAAGAGGAGCTGCCTTCCTCCATTTGGGACTGCTTTATCTCCAGCTTTCCAGTGCTTTCTGACTGTATAACAAAACAAAAGATCGTTAGTACATCATATCACATGTATCTATAAATTGCACTAACAAATTTGTGTAAACATGTCATCATTTAATTGTGTTGTGACTTTCTACACGATTCTATCATTCTCACATGCTGTCAAGCTATTACTGAAAAGTCTGATGAGCTGCCTGGCCTATTTCTAGGCTGTAAAATTCCACACCGCAGAGTGGTGCTAATTACAGACACGCCAGATGAGGGCAGCGAAGGAGCCTGATGTATGGTGTCTGAATGACGGCAGAAGCTCTAGAGACAAGAACGAACTTCAGAGGCAGCGTGTTTCATCTGCTTTAAAACAAGGACTTGAAACGTCCTTTTGTTCAAGCAATTACGTGAATGTTGATGCTTGTGTAATCAGATCTGCCCACAGAAGTCTAAAGACAAGTACTGGAATGCAGTGGGATTAAAAGACCAATAGCCGCTTAAAGGTTTTGTTCCTACTCTCTAATTACAGCTCAATAAAGACCTTTATGTTTAAACAGAAAAGTTTGTCTTTGCAGAGTGTTATACAAATCTGAAGGTCACACCGCTCTGGTCTTACCTGTTTAATAGTGCTATCTGCTCTCTTTCTCCAGAACCACCAGCGGCCCGATTTCTTTGGCATCCTTTCTTTTACCCAAGCTTCCTCTGTAGCCTAAACAGAACACTGACATAAGCTATTTGACCTACTGGAGTACAACACAGCACTGCAAAATAAATGACTTAAAAACATCAAGTAAAAATATCCTTTTAGGTAGAACGAAATACCTTGGGTAAGTTCTTCTGAAATGCTTGCAAACTTAGGATCAAAGGGGCAGCCAATGTCCAATTGTAATACCTGAAATATTTTTTTTTTAGCATTTTATACAATTAAATTCAGAATAAATTTGTTTTATTTAAATTCAAACCCACCTGTTTCCTATTTTAACAACTAAATTCGGATTGTCTATGATAGCTGGATTTTCAGCAAATTCGTGATACGTGATGATATGCTCCATAAATTTTTCTAGAAACAAGCAGAAAGAACTTGACGTTTATTGTTCTCATTTGTAAATTTCTTCAAATAAAAGCATAAATCCATAAATGTATTACAATAAACAGAATTAAACGCAGTTTTCAGTTTCCAAATCCACAGCTGTGATTTTAACACTATGATAAAGTACACACCAGAAAGTTTTAGATACCTTTGGAAATCTCTCCGTTCTCACTGAGTCCTCCACACACAGACAGAGTGACATCAGGGAGATCACTGGCAGAGTCAGACAGGCACTCAGTGCCACTGTCGGCCGCAGCACTGCCCACAGACTGTGGGGACTGAGAGCCTGAGTGCATCCCAGAATCCATCCAGTGCTTGGAGCCACCGTCTGAATCACTGCAAATACACATAACACATCAAGGTCACCTGACACCTGATAAACTTGTTATGAACCGCTTTCCAGGTGCCTTAATCCAATCTTAAAAGCAATACAGGTCAGATGTGCAATTTTCTTTCTACCTCTTAGGAAAATAGCGAGCAGCAACATCGGGCTCCAGCACATTCAGGTCATCCAGGTAGATGTCCTCTGGGCCCTGGTGCTGACTTCTTTTTGGGACGCCTAAATAAATTTACAGCCAGCAAACAGTAATTATAGCAGAACACCATACAACAGGCCCTCTGCACTGAGGCGCTTTACTTCAACAGCACTAAATTAGATTGATTTAGGTGCACAATTTTTATTTCTAGAGCGCACTGATACAATCTTGTTAAACACGAATCAACCACAATTTTATTTCAACTTTATCTACTCCCACACTTCCACTATCAAACAGAGATAACAGGCACTGGGAAGACAGTCAATTAAACCAACTACAGACAGCAGCTTAACAGGCCCACCTTTCTTTTTGGAGGGTGAGTCAGTCTTGGGGCCAACATCTCCCAAGTCCCCACCCATATGAGCAGCAGAGGCAGCAGCTGAAGCAGCAGGAAGGCTGTTTGAAGGAGTGGAGGTCAACACTCCACTAGGCATCGTCTCCAACTCAGACTCAGTGGGAGTTTTGGGGGTCACAGGGGTGCGGGGTTCAGGCTTGATTATGGTACAGCCAGAAGTCCCTGAGGCCGGTTCTCTTTCATCGGTCTGCATGGCCTCTGAGCTCAGGATGACTCTGAAGTGAGTGTTCTCTGAAGGCGTTATGGTCACGGTCTTCGGTAGCTCCACCTTTTCCTTCTTAGACACCTGGGTATTAAAATTTTTTTGAGGGGCAATGAGCTGAAATTTAATCAGACCTGTTAACTCAAAGTCATAGCATAAAACAGGAAATAATTTTGCATTCTATATTCACTTATTACTAGGCCCAGGCAGAATATACGAATATTATTTATTTTTTGCAGATTTTTGGATTTAAACATGGTAAAATTTGTTAATTTATTAAACAACCAAACACATCTAAACATTATGAACAGAATATAAAATATTTAAATGTCTGAAACATTGTATTACTAGTATTTGTTGTGCTTGATGCTTCTTTTGATCTCATTTTAAAAGTGTCTGCTAAATGAATAAATGTAAATTGTGAAGGATGAACGTTTAGAGTCCATGAAAGTCTTCAGTACAGTGTTTCCCTCACGTGAACAAAATAAATACAAATAAATGACATGAAATTCATAAAACAGAAAGGTTTCTGTGTAATTTACCCTGGTAGATTCTGGAAACTCTCCCCATGTCCACTGCATGTGTGACTCCATTTTGAGCAGGCTCTCTGAAGGCCGAACGACTAGTTCTGAGTCACTCTTGGGAGAAAATGCCTCTGACATGGCATGACTGCTCAAAATACAATAACAAACAGTAACTCACGTGAACTGAGACAAAAGTGAATGTGAAAATGAAAAAGAACTTAGTAATGCAAAAAGAAGAGTCTTCAAACCTTAAAACAAGTCCTCTAATATGATAAGGATCAAAAACATATCTTGAAGTGCATATGAGAGAGATAAGCAGATACAGACCTATCTGATGGAGACCAGTCTCCGTCAGAATAAGGGTAGTTGTCCAAAGAATGACGAACTGTTGGTAACTTGGGTTCAACTTCTCTAACTGTACAAATTGAAGATGATCTGAAAAACAGGTTATGCTTTAAATTGCATGTCCGCTCCATCAGATACGAGTATGTCTGATGTGCATGCATCAGTTAGTACCTGGTGTTGGAAGCAGGGTCCTCATCAGAACTCAGGTCCATCTCAAATATATCATCTGTTGAAGGGGTCGAGCTGATGACTGCAGGAGGGGTCAGCTCCTCTCGACGTGGGTCACCTTTATGCTTCTTTCTCCGTTTCTTTTTCTTCTTTGCTGCCCCGGTGCTGGCCACAGGGGGATCAGGAGGGTCCTCGGGGTCCAGTGGATCATCATCCAGGTTCTGACTTGACCTGTGATCACCTCCGATCCAAAATAGGTGACTCTCAGTAGGGATGGGGGAGGTAGCCAGATGAGCTGGTACAATTTCCTACAAAAAAAAAGAAAAAAAAAAAAAGACAATTACTGCATGGCAGATTGACGGTCTTTGCAATGCTAATGTCTTTCAAACAAAATGCCATTTTCATACTAAAACATAAAGATGTTTGGTGCAGTCACAACAACACCTGTCAACTAGAGGACACTTACGTTCTGCTCCTCAGTTTCCTGCACAAAGAAGGCTTCTCCATTATCTCCCAGCTTCATATGGAGATCCACAGGCTCCCCGTTGATCTCTATGTCAATCTGAAGATGTTGCAGAGGATTGATGTAAAACACAACCTTATTATAGAAGCCCCCAACAGATAAAGCTTCAAACTTTCAATAAACTTACATACCATAACTTATATGATCGGTGCTTTCATAATCATCCAACACCACAATTCTAAATCAAATGTCTGACCTTTTCAATGTCCCTTTTTATTTTATTAAAAATATCCATGTATGGCATATGTGTTAGATGACCTTAAAAAGCCAATATCTGTTGACATTTACCCTGCGATTCCCTTCTGAACTCCCTTCTAAACTCGTGACTTTTCACCCTGCACATCCAAACTCAGACAAACAGCAGGTTTACTCTCCTGTCCACCAATGCAGTTTTAATTGTTTGTTCACAGGAGACACAATACCCGTTGAGGGGGATCTAGCCACCAAAACATAATTAGCGAATTTGTGCCGCTCTGAGAGCACTGCAGCCAGCTGACCCGCAAAGAGGATCGCATCACACACCTGATACCACGACCCAGCACAACAGCAGCCTGATATTGAGCTGTTTGAGTCTCAGATGACATCCACAGAAACATTATCCTTCAGCTAGACCTCCAAGGAAATACAGATTTATTTCCCAGTGTTTTTTGTATTTTTCTGTTTCTTTGGACGGCTCTTATACCAACTTCCTTCATCTATCCGGGGCCTCTGAGCCTCAGTTTCAGGGTTGCTGGGTGATTTATGCGTGCAGAGTAATGGGCTAGAATTTTAATGTCGGTATAAATCACGACCCTGATGAAATCTCGAACAGAGAGCTCTCTTACGTGCATGCTCGTGGACAACAAGATCTGGATTTCATTTCACAGCATGGCAAGAAGAGAGGGACGGATGTTGTTCTGACTTGTAATGACTGTTTTGTATGAGCAATCTAATTTGTTTACTTTAACAATCCAGATTTATTTCATAATTGTGGTAAGAAAGCGAGGTCAACTTGTATCTTATCTGCACTGTGGGCGAATGTGTTACACCACACTGGGGTTAAAAATGCCTAAACTGAGCTTGAAATGCCTTTTAAAGGTTGCTGAAGCGAATCTACGGCCATCTCCCAATCACAGAGTCAACCTTGACGAAACTCTCACTCCTCTGCCTCCATTTCCTATCTCTTTTTAGTCAGAGAAACCTGTTGCCATAGCGACCACTTCTTTCTAAACCTCTTCACACATCCTGTACATAGTGAGAACCTTTCCATCCCCCATCCACTGCTGTTTCTCATGCACACTGGTAAATGTTTTATGCTAAACACTGTAAAACATTCTGTCTGTGTACAAAAGATGATTGAAAACATCCGAATGGCTTCAACATGACCGGAATGCTTTCAAATATGTTATTTATTTGCTATAATCTTGTTATTTAGTGCTGGAGATAAACACTTAGACTATCACAGAATGCACAATCTGAAAAAATTCTCAGTGATCATGTCAACAGCCCATTTCCTCAACAACTACAACATTTCACCGTTTTAAATGAGAGGAATTGAACACACCACTTTCGCACTCACATGGTAATAGATTAGTAATGATTTTCCTGTCTTCCCATTCAATCATTTATTTAGCCTGTTCTGTCAATGCTCTGTGTCTGTTTACATGCAGTACCCTCTGCTGGAATCTTCTGTCATGAACATGCCAGCAGAGAAACGTGTTTATAGAGCTGCTGCAAAAGCACAGGCCTGCATACGGACCAGTGTTTTCAAATAAACCACCGCACACATGCACAGATGAAGGCATATTTGAAGACAGCACAATCATGAGGACATTGTGCATTCAAGCTGAGCTTCTTTGATCGTACTTGTGTTTGCTCTTTCATCCAGTCATTATGGTGCAAGATTAATGCTGCCATAGGCTCCAGACTGGAAAGCAGAAAAGCAAATATTGTCCAAAGCTCAGATCAATTATATTGATAGTGACCCGTCTGTGGATTTTTCTTTATTCTGCGTTTTGAAAAGTTTTCATAAACTCAGTTGTTTGAGAAAAATCTATATGCCTTGGACTTGCAGATGACACCCACAATTTATCTTAATTTTTTATTTGAAAATCCTATTTTCTCTTTAACACTCACCACTTTCTCTTTGGAGCGCAGCACACCCAGTTTTCCAAAGCGCACATGGAAAGGGGAACACTGGTAGGTGCCGTCCTTCTGCCGGACCACCACTACATCGATGCAGCCTGAAAGCGTGGCTTGGTTAATGCCCTTATATAGCTCCTTCATGGTCACCAGCACCTGACCGGCCAGCTGCCCCACATAATTCATGGTGTCCGCCTAAATAGATGAACAGAAAACAAAACAAACTTAACCTTAACACAGGAAACATGATTTTTTTTTTTTTTCTTTCTCACTGTATCTGTACATGACAAATGTGTCATGATCTCCCCTTAACTCATAGCAAAAGTGAAATTCTATGTTCTCTTTGGCTGCCTGCCTTTTTAAAACTGTTATCAGCAGACCAGCAGACAGCTCAATGCTGTTTGTGGTGGTCTGAATTCGCTCCAACATTAATATCAAATAGGTGAGCAAAGAGAGCAAATTAATCTCAAACAAAAGACAAATATATATTTGTTTATTTATGTTTTTTTGCTTCCTAACATTCTTGTGAATGTGAAAATCAAATCAGTACCTGTTTAACAAGTATAAAATACCACAGCAAGATATGGTTGCACAAGTGGTTGCAAATTTAAGAAAACTCAGTGACATGTTTACCTATGGTAGCCAAAAAAAAAAAAAAACACCTAAAAAATAAGGTTAATGCCTAGGGTATGAGGCGACATGCTAAATTAATCCCCAGCAGACGGTGTTAGTGAAGTTCACAGAAACGCTATTTCTGGAATTAATTATTATGCTAATGACAATGAGTAATTCTGATTTAACAACATGGCTCATTTTAGACTTTATGAGGTCTAACAATGTGAAAATGGGCAAGTTATTTTTAAACATCAGATCAAGGAAACCACAAGATTAAATACTGTCACAGCTGGTATGAAATGCCTGATGGGAGAAGGCGAATAGCTAAAGTAGAGCATTCTTTCTAACCACGGGGCAGCCAAAAAGGTCTTAACAGACTTTGCACCCATGGCTAACCTACTTTTTCCTATTTCACTATTCACTATTTACATTAACCATTTTCTCTGAAGCACTCAAACATGCAGTTGCCTTTAAGGGGAGAAAAAAAAAAAGCGATATGCAAAAAAGCTGAGCACAGCATAACAATAAATAGCCTAACACTTGGCTCAACAGGAAGTGCATTTAAAGTATAATATACAACATGCAGCATATTATCGTAAAAACAACAAAAAAATGACAGCATACTTTATATTCACAAACCTTGTGTGTAAAATTGGTCATAAGGGGTAAAAAAGAAATTGTACTAGACATAATTAATTTACATTCTGTTCAAACAGCTTTTGTTTTTTTGGAAAGAAGTACGATAATAACGATAACATTATTTGATCAAAAAAACACTAAAAAATACGGTCACATTACAATTTAAAAACATTACTTTATATTTATTTATATTTTTATAGATTTTAAAACTTAATTATTCCTGTGATCACTAAGCTTTTCTTTAATCTATCCTTATAGTTTTAAACAGTAGTATATATAAATATGAGGACTAAACACTTGTTGCAATGTGACATTGTAACTGCATATGCTATTATTATATTATTATGAAAATAGTTCTATTCTGCAAAACAGAACGACTGACTTCAGACTCACATAAACTATTTGTAGCAACAACTTAGAGGACACTGTGAGCATTGGTCAAAGATGTGACACTCATATCAATGATCTCCACATATCTAAATATTTAAATATTTGATCCTGCACAGAACAACAAACATATGACATCCACGGTCATCCAAAGCTCAGATTACTGTGATAAGTGCATAACTTGTGTGACTTTAACTTTTAATTGCTACAAAACATAGTTCAAATAACTATTAAAAGATTGTTATGTAACACCAATCTCTTTTTATATCTTCTTTTGGAGAAATGTAATTTTTAAAACATAAGCTTCCAATGTGAGTCCATATGTTTTTGAAGACTGCAATGTTTTAGCAATTAAACAAGTAGCTAGTAAATCTCAATCCTGACAATGACATTTTAGTTTAATCTAAATAAAAGGCTTAAGCCCTAACATAAGCAATGCGTTCAATCATTTTATTAGCTAAACTTTAACAATTCTAACATCTCCATTTGTAAAATACACTGGTATGCAATCTTCAGTCACGGACAATCAGCGTAATGCCATTAGACTAATATTAATCAGCTGGAAATCAAATCTCCACGCTAAATGTGTTTGCAAGATTTTAAATTGTTTTCTTTTCCGGTTTTAAATTCAAAATGTAAACAGATGACATTCAATGCAAAATTAGATAAAAATATAGTGCGTGTCTGTTTTTCATAAACTGTTTATAAGATTTATCTGATAAAAAAAGAACACATTTTAAGGCATTTACATGACCCAAGACATCATCATGCTATTAGGCATAATCAATGCAAGATGTGCATGTAAACACTCAGTGTGCGTTCATTGCTGCCAATAATATCACTTAACTAATGCTAACCTGTACTCTTACTTCTACCTCTAGATACCAATGAACTGTTTTTATTTGCATTTCTCACTCACCCAGGACCACGATGCCCTAAGGGATGAGGACTCATCTTGCTCACTGTTTTCCTCCTCCTCAGTGCAGCTGCCAGTGGCTTCTGGTTCTGCCCTAGGATAGAGTCTTTTCATCACAGTTTACCTCTGGTCTTTCCTTCCTTAGAAATAATCTCTTTACCTGTGTCATCCTAAACAATATGTCAGGTGGCCCGCCTACCTGGTCTGACTCAATGACCTTGTACGGCATAAACATAAACTACTGTAACCTTTTTGACACTGCAAAAACTTTATAAAAAAAAAAAAAAAAAGAAGAAGTTGCATTTTAGTTTAGTCAAATCGCGTCATATTAAAGAAGACCTGACAAATCAACCAACTGGGTATAAGAACCTACTCTCACTAACCAATGAGGCAAGAGTAAGAGGTCAACAGTTCTGAAACAGATAAGACTTGTCTCTGGCGAGGGGGACGGTGAGGTAGACCGCTGATAAGGGCCTTGAAAAGGGGGCTGGAGGAAAACAGTAGTTGTATTTCAGCCATCTATGCAATCCTCCATGCTGATTCTGACAAACATTCCGCTTTCTTTAGTTAATGATTCAACTCAGAAAATGTTTTATATAGGCATAGGAGCCCACAAAGACACATTAGTGAAATAAATTTATTTCACATCAGTTCTAAGTCTAACTTCATGATACTATTTTCATGTTATAGCAAATAATTTAATTGGCAATATTATAACTGTACCAATTTTGCCAAAAATTAAAACAAACAACACAACAAAAACTCTTTCTCTCTCTCTCTCTCTCTCTATATACAGTCAATATTTGAAGTAGTTTAAAGAAGTTCATCAAAAAGTTGTCCTAAGGCAAGAACGCATTTTGGTTTTAGGACAACTGTGATAAAAGATTTTGATCCACTTCAAATGCTGATTAGTGTGTACATATACTTGCAAAAGTACTCATAAATTACTTTTTTCCCCCCACATCAATCTACTCCGTACACCATATATGTACTCTAGTCCAAGATGTTCAAAGGTTTGTATGTTCACCTGGTCTGTTTAACTGACAAACAAGACCTAGTGTAGAATCAAATTGGTTTGTGTATCTGTGGTCTCCCCAGGAACGCCTCTAATTACAGAGGGCACGTGTATTTGTTAAGTACATGTTATCAGTCTTGCTGTGCATAATGAAAATATTAGGTGTAGGACAAAAAGTCTGTAATTTGCCATGACAGCAGACCAAGTGATAAAGGCTATTGACCTTTAAAGCTGCATGACTATTGCATAGTCATAACTAGCTGTACACAAAAACACTCCTCTAACAGTTATTCTTTATTATTATTAAACTAGACTGTAATTATGAAGCACAGAGCTCTTTACAATAAACAAGGAAAAAACCTGTAAGAACTTAAGGCTATTTGGGTGGGGATGTCAAAATTATTAATGTACCGTGTTGCTCATACAAACTTGCAGGTCCTAAAACGTGACCAAGAATGAGTCAGTAAAAAGTTAAAAGAATAGCTCACATAAAAAGGAAAATTTGGTTAAAACATTCAAGATGTAGAAGAGTTTGTTTCTTCATCAACATAGATTTGGGGAAATTTGACGTTACAACAATGTGCCGCCTGTCAGAAGTGCAAACAGCTGATAAGAACATCACAATAATACACAAGTATTTCATTTCACAAGCATTACACAACTCCAGTCCATCAGTTAACATCTTGGGAAGTGAAAAGCTGCATGTATAAAACAAATCCATCTTTAATGTGTTAACTGTTGCTTCTGGCCAAAATACAGGTCCATAAACCATGATAATACATTTCCTCCAGTCCTTCTCATTTTGTCCGCTCACATTAAAAAATACATTTTTGTTAGAACAGTTTTTGAATGAAAATGAAATGCTTGATCAGGGCATATTTCTCTTTTTCAGTAGAGATTGCAATATTATGGATAGAGGACTCATATTTTAGCTGGAATTTCTCAAATGTATAAACACTCATCTACATCATGTATGGCCTGTCGGTGAATAAATATTCAATTCTGGGCAAACTATTCTTTTAACAAAACCACAATCTTTGACCTTGAGCCCACTTTAGTCCATTTTACACAGGTGGAACGGTCAAATTATGTAATAGGAGTTATTTCAAATCAAGCATTTACTAAATGGCAGCTAACTCTTATGTTCAACCCCCCGCTTTGCTTTACATTTCTTGTACTTTGCGGTGTCATGAGATGTGAGGCAACATGGCCAGCATGAAGTCTTTCACTTACATAACATAAAAAGGTGATTCAGTTCAAGTTCAGTTACAAAGGGCAAACAAGCCAGCGAAAATAAGCAGTCTTATGCATACTCTCCTACTGTGAAACAACAAATCTTGAGTCAAAATATGCACTTTAACACAATTCAGTTCTTCAATTCTACAGATACCCTGGAGGTTTCATTTTCAGTTCTTTCATATTTAGTCGTCAACAACGTGACGACTGTTAATCAGGAGAGACATATCAAGCATAGTATGACACTGCTGTTATCATATAAGATATTTCAAATAAAAGGTAACCCAATGTGGTTCCGAAAAAAAGATTAACACGGTGAATTGCATTTATTGACTTTTGATGCAAATCAAAAGTGCTTTTGCTCAAAGTTGTAAAAAAGTTTGAAAACAGCTATCTTTATCCGCACTAATGGGCACTAATACTGTACAGTATGAGCCTGTTATTGCTTAACAGCTCTCATTGTTTGTGTTATTACAGCAAAACTGTTAATTTGTCAGGAAAGGAAGTGATGACTGTTGCATTTTTCTTATAAAAGGAGTCGAAAATAGCTGTATTTGAAAAAACTATGAAGTATTCTTTTTCAAACATCAACCATTCACACACTAATGGTCAGTGTGTAAAACTCCTGTTGGCCAGTGTAATGACATAATGCTGCTGTTAAATGAAACTAGTGTTTTGGATAACGTTACACACAACAGCAACTCCACATTTAAGGGCATTTTTTAGACAAAATGTAGCATCAGCCAGCTCTAAATTAATAAATAGATGAAATAATTGAAATAACGACGTTGCGCTTGGTTTAAACGAGATGTTGGCTTACAGGGACTGTTCCTGTCAGAGCATTCTGGTTAACGTTAGCTCGACTAGCCGACCAGCTAAACTGACATTTACATCCCTATGCTATCAAAGTACGATATGTTTATGTCATTAAAACAGGTAACGTTATTGTATGCGTTTACATTGTACGTCTGGCCGAAATGGTTACTCAGAAATGGTCTCGTGTAATGTTTACCTTTCAGCTGTTGTTGTTGAGAAATTGGACGTTGTGTCGCCGCCGTCTGCTTGCCCGCTGCTCTCTCTCTCGCCGACGTTATTCATTCATTTCTGAACAAGCCCCGCTGACGGCAATGAATATTTACACCTCTCAGCGCCGACCGGAGCCCTCCTGGTTGTCTCGTGTATCATAACAGTGGACAGTTTTTCGGAGGGTCACTTGTACGGTTCGTCCACCGCGAACCGGTCAGGCAGCGGCTCACACACAGCGGCGGCGGTGGTTGGCCGTGACGTGAGGCACTTCAAACAGAGGCCTCTCACGTGACCGCCACAGCAGAATTCCCCCGAGCTCAGTCTAGAATTCGCGAGATAACACCACAAACCACTTCCTTTTATAAGTTTGTTTGTGATTGCTTTTTTCAGTTACCTGTCAGTAAATAGCCGGTTTCATTTTCTAATCCTGACTGACATGTGCTCTTACTCCTGCACTTGATGAATGTTCACCAGTGCGGGTCCTCCTTACGCTCCAGGTTTGGCAGGTTTTCAAGTCAAACACATTTTCTGCATTGCAACGGGTTAAATTTATTGCATAGCACTGACTATTGGTTTTCTGATTAAGATCTGTGTCAGCTGATAGAAGCACAAAACAACAAAGCCTAAACAATAGCTGATCCTGCGTTATCTTAAGTACCTACACAAATGAAATTGCCTTGCAACAGTGCCAGCTGACTTTACTAAGTTCATATGTTTACATATAAATTAGACACAAAATGCATTAAGCAAGATTCAGCAGACATACAACAATAAATCATAAAACTACAAATGAGATTATCCATATATATTTTCGAGAAAGGATTTACCAAATCACATTATTGGTTTAGTAACATTTACCATTCTGTTGTCTACTGTTAAATTAGATTGACAATGGAAACTACACAACCAATTTAAATTAAAATGAGACAACAGTTGAGATACATTCTAATGTTCCAGTTTATGCTTAGAAATAAAGCAAGACCCGAAGCTTTTTAATTCAAGACATGTTAATATTGTTATACCCAAGTGTCTTTTATACCTGCAGGTACATTGCAGTTACTTAAAGCAATGAGATGCATATGTTTACTTGCTAAATGGCATTTGCAATTTTTTTTATATCCCAAGATTAAGAAATGACAATATTTTATAAGGCTAACACATTACAATTACTTATGGTACCACAATTTTAAGCTTAACACCTAAATATGCTTACTTTTCCATACAGTTCATCCATTAGTCTGGGTTAGTAAATCACACTGTATAGTTTTAAACTTGGAATGGCACCAGGGCTTCATAACCTCGCTGCCCAAGTTCAAAATTACAAATGTGAAATATACCTTACAGTGGACTTAACTCAGAAATAAAAAGTTGTTAAAGGGAGATTTCACCCCAAAATTAAAATCATCATCATATGCTCATTCTTAAATTGTTCCAAAGCAGTTTTTTTTCTTCCGTGAGCCCAGAAACATTGTTCATAATCAGATTCAGCACCAGCCCATACAAACTATGGGGTGGGGGGCATTTGCATTTATAGAGAGGGGCACAAGGACCAAAGTGGCTGGGCCAGGCCCCCTCATGGCATGTACAACTGTTGGTAACCAAACAGTTGACGGTAGCCACTGGCATTGACAGTATTAAAAAAAACACGTCAATGGCTACCATCAAGTGGTTACCAACATTCTTCAAAATGTTTTGTGTTCGACAGATTGAAGGTGATTAAATGATGACAGAATTTTCATTTTTGTATGAGCTATCCCTTTAAACCCTGAAGTAACAGCCTAGAAGCTTATAATTGCTCACATCAGGAAAATTATGTTTATTTAAATGTTTATTTAAGGCATTATTATTTATGTACAATAAAGCACTGTGGGTGGGCATGCTTTGAATTAAAAAGCTTTGGAAGGTATACTGGTCATATGTTAACCCCCTCTCTCCCTCTGTGCGTGTCTTTACTCCTTCTTCTCTGCTTCATCCTCTGGGATGTAGACACTGACGGTAAACTCTGCCGCCTCTGTGCCATACTTGTTCTTCACCAGCAGGGCGTATTTGCCTGAGTCGACGGTTGTAACAGCAGCGATGGTGATGCTGGCAAACTTGCCATGCTCAAACTTCAGCGTGTAGTGATCACCAGACAACAGCGGTTTATCATTTTTCACCCAGCCGACCTCAGGAACAGGATCACCCCATACGTTGCCGGTGAGGTTGAGGGACTAAAAAGGGTGAAGAGGGATAAAATGTCAGACCACATTATCAATAAACTCTTTACGAAATTTGATGCACATATATGATCAATTGTATTACCTTGCCTTCCTGAATAGTGACTACATCAGGCAGGCCGCCCACCACACGAGCACGGTCTACAGATACACAAACCATTTAATATGCAGCAGCTTCAAGAAGTTTTAATATGCAATGAACCAAATTAATATCTGATCTCTCTAAAGAAATAAATGAGTCTGAAGTGTTTGCTCAGGCATATTAATTTCATGTACTGAACACAGAATAATAATTCCACAACTGAAAGAATCAAATTGGATTGCTTTTATGGAATGATATTGTGAATCTGTACACACTGTCAGAGCACAATAACAACAGCCAAAGACAATCACTTACTTCTCTCTGCTATGGCCGCCGCCCTGAGGAAGGAAAGACAGATAAACACTCTGTTATTTAAGTCTTTAAATAGTAACTCCAAAGGTGATGCATGCTTCTCACACTTTTCAATATCAGGAAATGCTGCACTGCAAGTCTTCTGTGACGCACTCATGGGTGGTCTATTTTAGGATTGTTCTGACAGTTTATTCAAGCAGGTCTTGATCATAAAAAAGCAGAAAATTAACACATACTTGTTACATTAATAGGATATAAAGTAGTTTAAACTTACTTCAGCCTCTTGAATTCTTCAAATGCTTCCTCCCATACTACGTAAAGGAATGATAGGGGGATAAATAAGTAAAAAAGAAAAATATAAAGCTAATACCATGTACTGTGTATATTTATTATGTATACATATAAATACACACACTCATGTATATATATATATTTAAGAAAAAATTATGTTTATATATTTAATATATTTATATATGATAAAATTTAACTGAATATAAATATATACAAGTAAATACATGTAATTATTTTCAAAATATATGCTGTATGTGTGTGTATATATATATATATATATATATATATATATATATATATT
>JAUMHE010000043.1:11135114-11159809 GCA_032359235.1 Enteromius mattozi | reverse complement strand
ATATATATATATATATATAAACTCAACACACAAGTAACATGAGAAAAAAAATATTTTTTTCTTTTCATAACTGTTGTGAGCTGTATATGTTTGTATTAATATGTACATAATAATAATAATAAAAATCTGTCCTTCTGTATCATTGTCATTTTAGAATGTAAAAAAACCCCCAATACATTATACAATTATTATTCATTTAATTAGGATAATAACATATATATGTAGGCTTATTTTGTAAATAATATCTCTTGATCAGTCTATCCTCTTGTTCGATCTGTCTTTCTTCTGAAATGTGTTACTGCTGCATGAAAAGCCTAATTGCTCCACAAAAATGCTCTGCTGTTTTCAAATACCAACATTTATTGCATCTCTTACAGACTCCAGTTATGCAGTTCACACTTCATAATATTTCAGATCTTGTTGTTAAACCAATAAAGAATTTTGTTATCAAGAAAAAACTGTGATTTGAATAATCCTAGCAATATTTGGACTAGTTGATGGCTGTTCCACACCGGTTCTTCATTCATGCTACCCAGAACTATGGACTTGAAATATCTGATCAGTGTCAACAATTCTGTCAACATTTCAACAAGCTTCAGAGTCCAGAGTAAAGCAAGACACACTCCATCTTAACAAGAGCATAGACAATATACTAATTGTCAAATGTAAAATTAATATTAAGAATAATATGAGTTTTTATGTTTTTATATGTAATTAATATAATATAATATAAGTTAAAATGTAATAAGATGTTTTAAAGCGTGTAATGTTTTAGGGGGAAAAAAATAAATAAAATAAAAATCTCCCCAACTGCTTGTATCTCATAAAATCCGGAATTATTTTTGTTTGGACATGCATTAATATAAAGGTATGTTCAGATACAATGGAAAGAAGGTAATCCAAAATTCTGATTAATAAAGAGATATGCCAGAAGTTTTACATGGATATCTAAAAACTGTAATCTTGTCTGAATTTACCGGGTTATGAATATAAGGCGAACATGTTTACATGACCAAATTCTAAATAAACCTGAAAAATCACGCTTCGTATGATCATGTTAAACATTAAACTGAAGTTACAATGCCATGTGCTTGACTGGGCAATGAATACAACACAACATGTTCAATACCATCAGCACAAGAAAAACTTCCTCCACCAGCTGTAAACGAAACGCTGATCAGAGAACTGATTCTTATGTGGCAGGGATCTGTGGCAGGCCAAACTCATCCACCAGAACGCCATCCTGAGAGATACAAACACAAATAAATCACAAAGACAAATAATGACAAATGATAATGAATACGAATATTCTGTCATTGAAAGTTTTATCAATGTAATCTGCACCTTATTGGTTTTAGTGTCACTGGGCATCCCTTCAGGAATGGAGGGCGCAGACGAGGCTTCATCTAAGTAAGAGCTGTCATCATCCAGCAGTAACTCATCTCCCAGGGCATCCAGCTCTGCAGCAGAGGAAAAAGTGAAGCTCTGAGCTCCATACACACACACACACACACACACACACACACAAAGAGAGAGAACAACCTGCTTCCAGTTCATCCTCATCGATCTCTGGTGTGCCATAGCTGCGACTAAGAGCTTCCTGCACCTCGCTGGCCTCTTCCATCATGTCTTCCAGTTGATCCTGCAGGTCCTATCAGTCACAACAAATAGTACCTTATTACCACTGATCATCAATCAAAAATATTGCTTAAAAACAGCCAATATCAAAATGATTAGTGTATATACTTCAATCTGATCCATTTTCACTTGTTTATATGCTTTCTTCATTTCCTTGGCTCCAATCTTCATAGCCTCAACCTACAAAAATATAAAACATATGTAGAACATGACTGTTAAAGTGAATAAAAAGGGGAAAAAAATTCAATAATAATAATATGATAATGTATTATTGATAATATGGACACCAGCAAAACAAAATGACATCAAAATAAATACATAAATAAATAAATAATGTAAAAAAAAAAAATTAAATAAAGAAATAATTATATATTCATATTTTTTAACAATTTTATTTATGTGTTCTTTATACATATATATATATATATATATATGTATAAAGAACACATAAATAAAATTGTATAAAAAATATGACTTAGTAGGAATAACAATAGGAATAATATGGACAGCTGTAAAGTTAAATAACAATACATTACTGTTGTTTTGGTGTCTCTTAAAGACTGGATTGTATAGTTGGCTTGTTCCATGTTAAACGACTGTTGGGAAAGCTGATCTCTTTGACCTTCATACCTGCATAATACAGCGGGAAAAAGCAAAAACAGAATTCAACGTTATTATTATAAAACATTTTCATCACTTTCATGATGAAATGAAAACAAACATAGATATTTAAATAAAAATTTCACACTTTGTAAATATATTAGCGCAGGGAACTCACATTCTCTTTTGTTTCAGCACTCTCATCGCCTTCTGTTTCACTGCATTCTGTAAAAAGATCATTCATCTCACACTTACAGAACTGTGTTTGATTTATCAGTGGGATCCACAAATCTGAGACCACATTGAAAAGCTGGGATTCAAAATTCCCAAAATATAAATAAATAAAATTTGGGAACTTGACAACTTCTAAAGATCAGGTAATACACAAGGTGCTCTTTGCATCATCAGGTTTTGCAGAAAATATAAAAAATGAAATATAATGTATAATATGAAATATAATATATAACATATATAATGAGAAATGTTGCCTTGGCAACTACTGGTGCTGAATATATTTTCATTTAGTTTAAATATATTATATGTTACCTAAATACCAAAGTAAAATTAAAAAGTAAATGACAAAAACATAACAAAATGACTTATGTATGACCTTATCTAAAATGAAATAAAAAACCTAATTCAAAATATTAATAAAAACTATAATAGTATTTCAATGCTACTAACATGTATGCTGGCCCGAGGTCTGCTATCACAATTAAAATTTAAAATTGATTAACAGGTTGTTATGTTTATAATGATGTATTAAAAAGGAAAAGAGACATTTGGATCTCACTGTACAACTGTCTGTATAGTTAGAATCAGAGAGATGAACTCGAGTTTTTGATGCTCACTTTTGAGGGTCCATCCCTCATCTTTTTCATCTGGTCCTTATACTTCATTAGCTCTGCGTCGATTCTCGCTATCTTCTTATCGATTGACTCGATCCTCGTATCCACCTATAACGGGAACAGCACACAGCATCCACAGTACATCCATGTCTGACATGCAAACACCAATCAGGATGCTGCACTCATGTTCTGGGAGACAGTCACAACATTAAACTACTTACATTGCCTATGCAGTCAGAAAGGTTAGGAGTAGGCGTTTGTTTGCTCCGTCCGAAAATTCGGTTCATTTTTAACGGAATTGACACTTACTTGCTTTGTTAAGGTATTTAAATGATGATAAAAGCGGGCTTGTTCCGGTTGATTGTGGAATGCACACCATAATAAAAGTCCGGTTTGAGGATTATAATCCGCTGTTTTTCTGTTGGTTTAGAAAATCCTTAAATTCAGTTCTTCTTATGTAGTTGTTTCTCTTTCGTCTCATTTTCCCTAAAAATGCTTCGTCGCGTATCTTTAAAACCAACCAATATAGGAAGTCCAACGAATAAATAAATGGATTATCTGATGTATATTAATTATTGCTAACATTTGCTTACTATTTATCTAGTTGATACATGCTATTTCATGATCGATATGATGTGATCATGATCACTGATATTTATTATTGTCATTTTTAAATGATTTTTATTTATTTTTACATTTTTGGGTTTTATTTGTATTTAAACTTTTGTTATTTAATTTATTAAAATACCTTGCATTTTAAATTTTAATTATCGAAATAATTGTATTTATTTACTGTAGACAGTCTGAGAAATCTGACTGCTGCATTCAACAAACGGTTTTTATGTTCTTTTTTAGCAACATTCAGTGCATAGCCTACCTATCATGTTGGTTAAACCATGATCTGGTGATGTAAATTCACTCCATTCCAGTCAGAAACGATGGTAGATTTGTATTTCAGTTCAAATAATGATGGAGGGTGTAAGTACAGACAAGTCATTTTCTCTCAAAATAAATTTGTAATTACACACCTCACAGATTCCATGGAAATGAATTGTACATGTTCTTTCTCTAGGGCTGTTCTGACAAACAGATGTTTCACAGTTTCACAGAGTGACCTTGAAGCGATACGTTTATCCATTAATGTCTACCATGGCAACGTTAACACTTCATCAGACTTACCAAGAACTAGATTTAACTGGGTACTGACAGAACCTTCTCTGAAAAGTGTTAATGTGCACATAAGGTACTGGACAACTCTGTAAAAAGAAACCCTGTAATTTTCCGTTCCTTGAAGCCTATCATCATTTTAAGTTGCTAAGCATACTGTAAGTAAAATATTAAATGCACCTTTACAAGGACTGTTAAAAAATGTCAATTCTGCCATGCTTTATTAATTTTCACGTCATTCCAAAAGGGGAAATTTAATGGTTCCTATACTGTATAGAAAATAGAGTGAATCATTAAAAAATAATATCTTTTGATAAATGAAACAATTATATAATCTTCAGTGGATGTGTTATATTAATTTAATAAAGTTTCATTAAAAATATTACCAGTTTACAGAGATTTTTTTTTTTTTTCATTTCTAAATTAAGGTTATAGACGCAGTGTACATTGATCATCATGTGTCTATGACATATCTTGAGATGTTCTTATTATACTGGCAAGCATCAAAGGTGTGGAAAAAAGAATGTCTCTCTTGCTGTTTGAATTAGGCTATAAGATGCACAATAGGTTGCCATGGCGATACTGCCTTTGTTACGTGGTTACGCTTCTTTCATCTGGCTTTGTTGTCTTAAATGATTTTTCGGGACAGATCATGCAGTCGTGATGGATGAAAACACTATAATTGACATCTCTGAACAGAACATGACTCATCTCAACACTGATTCTTACAGTTCAATTTATTGACAATATAGTTTTCAAACACATGTAATATTATACAAGCAAGGTACAACTGATGCCATAGCAAAGCTCATTTCATTGCAGATGATTTTTTTCTTCTCAAAAATTGCACATATCGAAACAGGCTGAGAAACCAAACTTTTTAACACATTCCAAATCTGCCGTGATATAATAGTGTACATTACTGAAAGTACAGTGGAGCTTACAGAAACGTCTCTCACTCCTATAACAATACCATAAAGCATCTGAGATGAGCAAATATTTGAAATAATGTCATATATATATATATTGATTTACGAAAAGCCAAAGGCACAAAGGGCATTACATTTTTTTCAAAAGAATTATGCAATTCCTAATACTGTTGTGGCAAGAGCAGTGATGATGTCATAATATACTGTTTATATGTGAATATTAAAGTCACACACCCAAAGAACAGAACTACAGTAAGAGATTGCATTTTTACGAATGTCAAGACATATATATGTCAAGACATATATACATACACACACACACATATATATATATATATATATATATGCACAACCCAAAGGTAACATTACCAATACCTAAAAAAATTAAGTTACATCAATAACAATGTACATTTGAAGAGTTTTCTACCACAGAATTTATTTTGTATATTCTTTTCATTATGAATTGTATTTACATAAACATTACTCAGAGATCCCCACATTTTCCTTGTCAAGCATGCAATTGAGGTGTACATCTTTTTTTGTAGGTCTAGAGAAATGATAATACACTGTATTAAGCATGAACAACCCGACTAAGTAGATTCAGTCCTTTAGTTGGTTGTTTTTAAAGCCCTATTCCCAAAAAACAACATGTAAATCCGTAGACTCCCTCTAAGGCAACTTAAATACATAATCCTTCATACATAATCATTAATAATCCTTTTCAGACTTAATCCTTCAATCTAAATCAAATACAGAGAATATAAAACACTTATCAAACAAGTAAGCAGTTCCAAATACACTACACTCACTTTACTTAAACTGCTGTAGACATTTTTTTTCCACCATTACAGATATATAGTTTCCTGAGTGATAATTATGTGACACTGTTGATTAATATACATTAATTTACATTGATATATATATATATATGTATGTTATACAATCCAAAATAAAAGTTCATATAATTACAGTACAAACAGATGCATAAAGTGTTTTTGGGTACACTATTTTTTTTTCATGTCTACTCAAGCAAAACCATAAGGTAGAATTAAAAAATCGTGCCTAATATAGCTACTTTATATCCCACAGGACTTATTACGCAAAAGGATCTTTGAGCATGACGTTTGATTGTGAGGGACCAGATTTTAATCACATCACATTTTAATCATAATCACATATTTGGTCAAAGGACATTCAAAAAAAAAAAAAGCAATAAACAAAGATTTGATACACTGTAGTAAAAATAAATAAATAAATGTTTTAAAGGAAAAAGACCTGGTGATTTCTTAACGGTAATTCCCCTTTACTAGATACAAAAAAAAAAAAACAATATTAATGGGACAGTTAATCAATGTACAGTTTTTGGAAATGAAAAAAATACAAAGTTATCCTATTATTTACAGTGAAAAAACTTAATTGACATTCCTGTGCTACATTTTACATTCGATGACTTTTGATTGAAATAACTGTTCTTTCTTCTTATGTACATTAGGGTTTTATGTTGGTAAATTAATGTTTACTGCATTATTTTAGACTAATCTTCTGTATATTAATATTAATTTTAACCCCTTGTGAAAAGGTTAGCTTTGATTAGCTTTGATCCATCATGTGGCTTTCTCATGAACACTGTGTGTTTTTTTGGTGGTTGTCAACATATAAAAGCATAAATCATATTTTAAAAATTCAGTAGGTTGGTGTTTTAACATTATGTCAGTTAATAAAATATAATATATAGGGTTTTACTTTAAACTTAAAATGTCTAAAAGGTTAAAGTCATTGTTATAGCATACTATAAAAATTCCCCTTTCACACAGTAATATCAGTAAATTGCCGTAAAATTACCAGAACGAATTTACCAGTAAATTCAAAAACACGCTGTTCACAAGTCTTCCGTCTGTTCCGTCTTTTTCCGGTAAAGCACCATTCACACACCCAAATTACCGGTAATTTCTGTGAAACATTTAACGAAAGTCCAGAGACATCATATTAGATGACTTCAAGCGGAACTACACAGCGCGGAGTAAATGCGTCGACTGCATCAGAACTCGTACATGCTCATATCGCTAATTTTTATTCTGCGTTCACAAACAGCATCGTTCCAGCAAATTACTGGTAATTTTACAACTTCTCATATATATTTTAAAAGGGCCTGTTCACACATGTTCTTTTTTTTACGCCAATTTACCGTTTCATTTTCCAGTAAAGTCAGCATGAGTGAAAAAGGGTAAATGATTTTGCTAAAAGATCCCTTTTTGCTCTAGCAATGGTTAGCCTATTTTTCTGAACATAAAGGGTGCGATCTCTTGCTCAGATGGCGGTGGTGATCTGCGTCAGTCCCAGATCATTTGAGTCCTCTCGACCGTGAAAGGAGGACAGCTCCACGGCTAGTCATACGGGTCGACCTTGGCCCCTGTCCCCTTTGGCCTCTGCTGGGCACGTGTGCTCGCGAAGAGTGCTTCTGACCCGACTGACGCCATGCCTGTCCCCCGTGGTCCGACCTGGACAGCAGAAGTCCCTGAAGCAGCGTTTGAAGTTCTCATCAAGGAACGCATACAGGATGGGGTTCAGGCTGCTGTTGGTGTATCCCAGCGCCACACAGAAAAAGTAGGCGGCCATGACCGCAGTGGTCTCCGGCACTCCAGGCGCAAGAGCTTTGACTAGAATAAAGATGTGTATGGGTGTCCAGCACACCACAAACACGGCCACCACGACCAGCACTAGACGGGTGATGCGTCTCAGGTTGCGGTCTTTCTCCCGGGAGCCAGACAGCAGACGTACGCTCTTGAGACGCAGGACCATGAGCGTGTAGCACACCGTGATGATGAGGAGAGGAGCCACAAAGGCAAAGATGAATACGCAGATCTTCATCAATGTGTCCCAGTAGATATACGGGTCTGGGAACTGCAGAGCACATTCTGTAGTGCCTTCAGAAGAAGTATAACAACAGTGGTTAATTATTAATCAGAAGTGAGGACAGCTTAATCATCTGTGCTTTAATGAAGCCACGGTGGGAAGGAACAACAAATACATTAGGATGGAGTAGAGAACTCACAGTTCATTATTTACTGTCAAATATTTTGGATTTCTTCCTAGATGATAATTATATGTCACTGCTAATTATAATCACTTGAAATATAGATTCTAATTAGTTGATTTATGGATTTACATATAAATCCATAAATCAATGAATTATAATCTATAATTCAAATGATGATAATATATATATAAGTTATGGCAGATCATTGATAACTGCTGATATTAAAATTCAATTCTGTTCTAATAAATAAAAAATATATATTTAATAAAAATATTTTCTAGCACAATCTAAATGATATGTAAATTAGACATTGGAACATTATAGTATATATTAAAATATATTGTATTTATTATAATTATATGTCATTTCTGATTATAATACATTGATTTATATATTTTAATACACAATTTGTGGACAGGTGTAAAATTACATTTAACAGTGTTATTAAATTAATTATATTATATTATATTATATAGATAGTGAAGTGAATATTAGGTGTTATGTGACTAACTACCAAAATACTATTCCTAAATACCAAATATTAGCATAATAATAATAATAACAAACAAACAATAAATAAATAGTCTATCGGGTTCAAAGCATCAGGGGTCAGAGAGGGATTTTTTTTTAAGAATTTTTTTTTAAGAAAAACATTTTATTCAACAAGGATTCATCAAAGTAATCAAATGTTGAAGATATTTATTCTATTTCAAATAAATTCTGTTCTTTTAATGGTTCTGTTCATTAATGAATCCTGAAAAAAGGTATTACGGTTCCACAAAAATATTAAGCAGCACAACTGTTGTCAGCATTGATAATAATAACACAACAAATAAACATATTAGAATGATGTCTGAAGGATCATGTAAAACTTTAGATGTGCCAACACAGGACTTCATGACATGTTAAAACATATTACAATAGAAAAGAGTTATCTTAAATTTCATAATATTTCACAATATTACTGTTTTTACTGTATTTCTGATCAAATACATGCAGCTTTTCTGAGCATAGTTCAAAAATGTTTTTTAAAATCTTATCATCCCCACGCTTTTGAATGTTAGTTTACATATCATTCATGCCTACCATTGTTTGTTTGAGTGCTCCCAAGAACCATTGCAGGGATCCCAGCAGCCGAGGACAGCACCCAGATGAGGATGTTGATGATCTTAGCTTTCATCGGTGTCCGGAAGTCGAGGGCCTTGACGGGGTGGCACACGGCCACATAACGGTCCACACTCATCATGGTCAAGGTGAAGATACTAGTAAACATGTTATAGTAGTCGATGGAGATGAACACCTTACACACCACCTCTCCAAACGGCCAGGAGTTCAGCAGATAATCTGTGCTTTGAAAAGGCATGGTGGTGGTTACCAAGGCATCTGCAACAGCCAGGTTGAAGATGTAGATGTTGGTGGCGGTTTTCATTTTAGTGTATCTGTTGGGAAAATCGATTGAGCCAGAGAGCGTCAAAATAAATATAACACAACCCATCAGTGTGATAAACTCATATGAGATCGCTTTCAGATTGTGTAGCAAATAAACTGGAAGCAAACGTTAACAAACATTTGTCATTATATATATATAAGACATTATATATCATTCACAGCTTAAGCATATCTATATTTTGTGATTACGACTGCGATACATTTTTCAACAAGCATGAACTGTGCAGCTCTTTATCTCAAACGTCTCAAAACTAACATAGACTTATAAATACATATGCATCTTTACACAGCACAGAAATGGCATTTAAAGTGCCATATGCATGACTGCCTTCTTTTAATATGATTTATATTCGTCTGTACATAGATTGTGAGGAGACACGGTCCATGCTCAAAGCAATATACTGTATGTCAAGGTAATTTTGACTGCATTGTGTATTCATATTTCAGTCCACCGGGGGGAGCCAAACTGCCGAATTGGACTTGAAACCTTGACTAAATGTTTTCAATAAAACAAAACTATCCTATCCGAAACGTCTCATATGGCTGTTTATAAATATAGTCTATTAAAAAGTGAGATACGTACTTTCTAAATGATATGCACTCGTATAATCCATGCAGGGCAGTACATCTTAGGACAATGCTGTTTCTTACCTGATAATGACATACATCACCAGGCAGTTTCCCACTAGTCCTACAACAAACACCACGGAATACACGGCAGTGATGATCGGAATAATAGGAGACATAGTTTCCTGCTCGCTCGTCCAACTTTCATTCAGTGAATAGTTATAAATGTCCGAGACAGCAGACTGCCATGTGAAGTTGGGTAAACACTTCTCGGCGTGCGATGAGGGGCATTTGTCCTCCTTAAAAATCTGCACCACGTTGCTGTCCATCGTCTGTTCATTTGCAAAATAAGAACAGATGTCTAATTTAGTCAATGAAAAAGTTCAGTCGCTTTAAAATACAGCTTAAATACAAATGGTAAAATAATAATCAGAAAAGACGGATATTAAAACTGATTAAAAAAAAAAAAAAACACAATTATTCAATATGCATTTGTTACAAAAATAGAAGCAGTGCTTATTTGCTAAAAAAAAAAAAAACTGATTCTGTATTGTACTTTACCCCAAAAAATGTCTGTTGCACAGTTGGTAAAACATCAAATATAAAAGTCTTACCTTATAATAACCTGCTAACCGTTCATTTGAATTGAAATTTCCAAGGTTTTGAAACAACAATGATGTCTGTGCGCAATGCGTTGATTTCTTTGGCCCGCTCCTGTTCAACTGATGACTGACTGCCACCTTACGAGAGCAGCTGCCTCCGCTGCGCGAGCGTCCCGTATGACATCAGATCTCATGTGACGGTCTCCATCTGAAACAGTCCGTTAAGCAGTCCTGGTGTCTCACTGCGACTCTTCGCCTATATCGGCGGCAATAAAGTTGTCTTCTGAATGTGATTAATGTCTCGAAAACATAAGCTACTTTTGTCGGTTAAATAGTTTTAATGTTTCACGAGACGGCGCGCGCCAAACCTCATGTATGGAGACATTTCACGCGCACGCTGTCGCGAGAGAACTCAACAGGCAGGACTGCAGGTTCGATAAAGATAGCAGAAGGTAAAGCTCTCCAGAGTGAATGAACATTATCTTTTATTCAAAGAGAGAAGATGAGGAAAACCACATTAGTTTTGTCAGAGAGGGATGAGGGTAATTCTGTGGGCGCGAGACGTTTTAGGGTAAAGGAGTGATGACGTGTGGTGGTCTACTGAAATGAAGAGGAAAAGTCCATCTGTCTTGTTTCGTAGTAGGCTACAGTATAAATTAATGTGCATGTTCCAGTTTAGGCTCAGACGGTTTATGGGTACAATATGGAACAGCAATTGATAGAGATTGATAACTTATATTAATATACATTTATTTTATCCTACTATTAATATTTAATTATTAATTTACTTTTGCTTATTGATATACCATGTTTACAATAATTTGAATCAAAGTCTCTTCAAGTCTATGGAGTTTTAAAGCTTTTACATTACTATAAAAAAATAAGGCCAATAATACAGTAACAAATATTTTCTATGTATATCAGCTATTTCAGCTTTCTGGATAAATTTATTAGCCTAAAAATTCCTCAACTGCTCAATTAATGTTCCAGGTGTCGTAGATAAAGATGGATGGTGCCTTCACGGGTCATCAGAATTACCTGTTACGAATACGAGTTACCTAGTTAGAAATTGGACATTTAAGGCCAGTCTAATGCCATTCACGTTCAATTTCTGATTACATGGACTAGAAAGCATTCAAAAACATATTTACAAAATGTGAATTTGGACTTTATTACTCTTTCAGATACAGTCTAATGATGTTCGAGTGGGTGCATAGTTGATTTTGTAATTAGTCCATATGTTTCTAGTTTCAGGCACACGTGCGAACCTGTTATGAACATCATCTGCACCAAACAACATGATCGACCGGCCAATCACAGTGACTTGGAGGCACCCTTTCATGTGACCTGTCTTCACTCCCCCTCACATTCACAGAGAAGAGTCTATAGAGATGCTGCCTACCTGGTTGCTGCTGGACAGTGTCACTTTAGAACAGTAGGTGCTTTAAAGACTGTTTGATCTCATATTTCGCAATAAAAAAAAACTAATATGGTGCTTTACTTATGTTAGTCTACTTTTGCATTTTCCAAAATAGGTCACCTGTAAACTCTATAAAATGCTCTTAAAGTAAGGTTGAGAAGCAGAAAACTCATGCAAGCTTATTATCCAATATCACTGTATTATTTTGTTGCTATTTAATATTTGCACATTCTAGATGGTAATTTTAGAAACATATATGGAATGAAAAAAGTAGCAAAACCCAAATGCGGTCCTTCATGAAAGCACATGTGCTAGTTTTTTCACTCCCTACAACTTTGGAAAAAAACAAAATACGTGACTAAGGGTTGACCACAGCAAGAGCTCTAATGGCCTCCTTTAATGTTACTATTTACTCTTCCCTATTGATTTTACTCATCTAAACACAGTCTTGTCATGCCAGTAATGGACACAATAAACATCAGTTCATCAGCATGACATTCTGTGAACGCAGATTCTTGTTTGTTTCATTCTTTCCAGGCAAAAGTAGGAGTACTTCACATGTTGCTAAGAGACATAGGTAGGTGTTGTTTGTGTGCTTGTGCTTCATAACCTCAGGAAAAAGGGCTTATAGGGGTAGATAATTACAGCTCCATCAGACATCACAAAAATCCCACTCAAGGACACAGCTGTGTGGAGGGAAAATGGTTTTAATCAGTCTTTTTTATTTTGTTCTCTCATACAAGATTTTCTTTTAGTCTTCAAACAGACATATGCAGTACATATAACCCAGCTGAGTATAAGTTGATTGGATGTACAGTATTACGCATATTCTGTCATATCCTGTGTACTATTTTCTGCTTTCTGCCTACATGACTTACCAACATCTTGTTACACAGCTATAAAACTGCATGAATTAGACAATAAAATTAATGTTTAGTTAACAATAACAATTCTGCTATTATTATTTAAAAAGAGTAAAAGTCTGCTGGCTTTAAGATTGCTGGATTTAGTCAGTATTCATATAATCGCACCATTCACTGATGACTATTTTGAGAGTAAATAAAATACACAAAAACAAATTATAAACTTAATTACGTTAAATGACAAAACAAACAAACAAAATACAAAGCTGAAGATTAAAAAACACCTCACATAAAAACAGGCAGAAAATAATAACCTAAAATTAAATATGATCAGCATTGTGGCATGCTAACATCCATGAATGTTTGAATACACACAAAGCAATTTTTTTCAACAATAGTTCATAGTTACCATTACCATGTTGCTGTGAAGGCAACATGAAAGCAATCAATAATTCCACATTCCACATCTTCTAAAGTCAAATGATATGTGAAGAACAGAGCAAAATATAAGTCATTATAACCTCCTCTGCTTCAGCTCTTGGGTCAAAATATGGCACCACACAAGATTAATAGTTGCTTATACCAAAGTCTCTTTAAGACGAGTCATGTCACTCTGCGGCCATCTTTGAAATGCCTCTCAGGCATCCAAGTGCAACTCTCTCTTTGAATGGGGAAACATCAAATTCTCCAAAACTGTTTACTAAGCTTGCGATTAAATTTCATATTTGAAATCACTAATGAAATCTTACAACTGTGTAATAAATGTTTCTTTTGCTCAAATAGCATTATAAAAAAGCTTATTTCTCAGGCAAGATCAGTCAGTGCTCATGTGCAGTCCTAGGCGCACATCTCAGAACGCTAAATGTTTCTTACCAGAACTTCTAACGGCAGATGCGTTGATGCGCTGACTTTACCAATCAGCAATTGGCTATTTTATTCAGAAGGCGGGGCTTCCTGTGATTGATCAGCCATGTTAAGCGTTGCATTTTCCCCCATTCAAAACTACACTAGTGACACGTCTTGGGTATTCTATAGTCTTTGCTTATACATAGGTCCCCATTTGACTGTTTCAGACACATCACCATCTTGGAACAGTCAGTGTAAAAATCAATTCCTCTTAATGTAAAAAACATTCATGATTTGAATTCACGAAGAAATTAAACAGTCTTTCAAAGGTAAGAATGCATTGGTTTGTGTTTTTGAAGTATGGTAACAATGGTATTGTGTTAGTTCAGCAAAATCATCTTCTGAAAACTATTGCATATATAGATATACTTATATATGCATATATAGTTTGCAGACACATAGCCAACTTGTGTTCACGGTCAGTCCCTGGTGGCTTACATATAACAGCCCACAGAAACAGTCGCTAATGAGAGATCTATGTATATAAATCTATGGCGAGATTGACATCATCACATTTTTCACAAGATGAACCAATGGCATTCTTCGTCATGTGCAGCATGCTTGAGGATTTATACATAATGACATAAATATTGTCCCTTTAATAGACACACAAATGCCATTTACACACATTTTCCAATAATAAAAAAAGAACAATCTTCAGTCAGAAATGAAAAGTATAGAGAATAATGACTCTCGTGTGTCTTTTCAAAATGCTAATGTGTGCAATCAGCACTAGCACATCACAAAACATTGAAATAGTTGCCAGGGATTAATTCCAGCACTGATGGAAGAGAAAGAAACAAAAGAGTAAATGTAACTCTGTTCAATGCTCTTTCAAGGTAAATCAAGTCAAGGACAAGAATAAAAACTCCATCAGGGTCACATGAATCTCTTTTATGATATGGTCTTTTAAACTCAAACTCAGCAGTTGAACACACTTTTGAAGAGGAAACTGTACAATCTGTTCAAGTCAAAATAATTATATTAATATATCTGCTGTGCTTTACACTTAGGCATTGTAATTTCTTAAATGTGTGGCATCAGTAGCTTAAGTGGAGTGAGAAATAACCTGCTGAAATAGACCAGAAAGAAAAAGCACGGAGAGGACAGTTTATAGGTATGCATTTTTTTCTTTTGCATTTGAAGAGAGAGAGAGAGTGTGTGAGAGAGGTAGACATGGAAGAGATGGTAGCATTGTTCTTTCTATTTTTCAGTGCCCTTGAAGAATGAAAAGAGTGTACTGTGTGAAGGCATCGGTTTGTTTAGTAGCAGTTTCCATGGAAACCAAAGTTGTTGTTTTTTATATATATATTCAAGGTGCAACAGTTCTGAGTGTGCGTGATTTTATGCCTTCTTCAGACCTCCCAGCCATGAAATAGATTATTTGTGCCCTCACAAATACAAATTAAGTGTTACAATGAAAAGTCAAGAATGCTGCCTGCAAGGAAATCAAGAGACACAGACCTGAATGCTACTGTATCAGAGCAAAATAATAAGAAATAACATCAAGAGCCAATCACAGTAAACTACTCAGTATAACAGACAGGTTATCAACACTTTCTTTCTGAGCTAAAGTCTCTTCTGAGAAGAACAATACATTTACTGGAAGTCCTTATAAAACTGTCAGGTAGTTATAAATCAAGCGGCAGCTTTAAACTTTAGAGTTTATAACCAGAAATTCAGTTTCTTGCTTTCATGTATCCACAAATACCCCCTTTTTACAACAAAATATTCAGTATATCCTTTATCAAATGTTGAATAGATTAACTGTGTCAAAAATGGAAGTGATCTGTGGGAGAGAATAAGTCTCTCCATTGCAAGATTAATTGTTTCCAGGTAGTAGTTGACGTTCACATCTATAAGTCATGTACTGCTGCATATAGACTGCATGCTGTGGGTTGAAAACAGCTCTTGAATTATTTCTGCTTCATTTCCGCTCTTATGTTCACCTCCTAATTTATTGTTGTGAATCCCAAACATGGTGACCATGTATTTTTAGGTTTAATGGGCGAGTGTTTATTATGCACACAAGCATAAAAAACTAACATAAACTTTTTTTCCATTCCAGCCCGCCTGAACATTGCAAAGAGGCTCTCCAAATAAAGGCTAACCACAGATGGCTCAGCTGATGGTACCTAAGCTTGATCAAAGTCCGTGTCATGCTAGCAGAGGCCTGAAGATTGAGCACTCTTAAACAGCCATTAGTGCTGATGGTGCAATATTGGAGGACAAATTTATGGTCGAGCTCTATTCTCTGTGGTTCTGCATTTTATGATATCAACCAGTGATAAATAGCAACCTGCCTAAAAGCGAGTAAAAGTCAGTTCTAAGACTGCTGGCTTTAGATAATAATATTCATTTAAGCACATCATTTTATTGATGATTAAGGCAAAATAATAAAAAAAGGAAAACAAAAGCTAAAAAAAATAATTATTAAACAGTATGTACAGAAAATAAAAACTAAATAATAATAATAAAAATAAATAAATAAAAAAGAAACAAAAAATACTAAAACCAAATAATACAAATACAAAAAAACAATAAAAATAAATAAAAAAGAAATAAAAAAACCACAAAGATAAAATAAAATATGCAAAACATGGGACAAATGACAACAAACAGAAAAGAAAAAAACTATAAAAAAATCAAACAAATAAAATACAAAAAATGAATTGAAACAAACAAACAAAACAGTAAAAAACCAAATAAAATAAAACAAATAAAAAAAGAAAATACAAAAAATACAAATAAATTGAAAACCAAACCAAACCAATAGGATAAAACAAAGAAAGAAAAGTCAACATCACTTAAAAAATTTACCATGTGACCAACATCATAGCATACCATAGATATACCAGTCCATTTATAGTACACTAACATCAATGAATGTCTAGACATATGAGCTGAATGCAATATATGAAATAATCCTCTTGGTCTCTGTGGCTTTCGGAAATATATCAATATCTTTAATCAATAGCTTTCAGCAGTTTACTGATTCCCATGATTATCTTCTCAATTCTAGATATTTTTGAGAAAAGATGATCTTATTGTACAACATCTATACGTTTAATACACAAATATACAAATATGAGAAACATCTATTCTGCTAAGTCTATAAGTCTGATTTCCATAACAGCATGATTCAATGAATGAGCTTATTGACTGATGCTGCAGGGTTAAAGGCATTTTCACTACCAACGTGCCATGAAATGGTCCTGATCTCAGCAATCAGGCGCTGAATAGGAACTCCTGTTGTTAGTGAAAGATTCATTGGAGAAGGAGAGGTCACGGCTTGAAAATGTCAAATGGGCTCAATTGCACACTGATTGTAACAAAGCGGTCTAAATGTGATCCAATATCCAAAGACAGTGCAGCCCCATCTGTGCAAATTCAGATCACCCAAAAAACGTTTCACAGAAAGTACTTCATTATGTTTAACAATGCACATGATAATAGCACTTTATAAATTCAAACAGTTCCATTACAGTGATTGGATGAGATTCAGCTTCTCGTCTCACACAAAGGTAGATCTGCAAACTTTGAAAACAACAAATACCACGATAAATCTTTCTGTCGGAGTCTATCTGCTATCCGGATGAGAGGAGAAATCACTCTTAAATGCTGTCTGAGTTGCTCCTGTTTTAATTGTAACCATGGGAACAGGCAATCTCTGACCCATGTCAACAAGAGCAGACAAATCCGGTCAATATGACTAGTCAATAATATTCCACCTGTATTACAAAGCCACATCTTCAGCTGAGTGGCTCAGTAAGCCAATGCTTCAAACATACAGCTGTAAGAAAACATTGGAGATTACAGGTTGATTAAAATGTTTAGTCTAATTAATTTACATGGTCCATGTAGAGATTAATTCATCTATTTAAGCGCAGATTAAATGTGGCTTTGAAAATACCCACAACAGGTTATTTAAAGCTATTACTGTGTTAAATGAGAAAGTATAATTACAAATATAAGCATTAGAAAGAAATATTTGATTTGATTCAACATAAAATGTATTAAACATAAATGTTAATCTTAAAAATGAAAATTTTGTCATGAATCATTTACCCCCATGTCGTTCCAAACCTGTAAAATCTTCGTTCATCTTCAGAAAACAAATTAACATATTATGGATGAAAAGTCTACACTACAATAGCAGCAAAAAAAACAGTATTTTTTGCAATACAATATGAACACAATAAGCACATTGTAGTTATTTTTAATGTAAGTACATAGTAGTTAAGGCCACCTAATATAAAGTGGGACCCAATATTGTGTTTAAAATATCTTATTCACTGAAAAACTCATATGGACATTTTTTGCCCCAACATCTTGAATTTTAGGGCATAACTGCTTTTATGGAGTCGTTGCCTTGCATATTTGTCAACTGTATGAATTGTAAGATGACTTAGGTCTTGGGGCGGGGCCAGTGCATTAACTGCATTCAGATATTTTAATTGGGTTATTTTTACTCTAATTAGTTAACACATCAAACTGACAGCCTAGTTGAAACACAAGTAAACCAGAGCATCTTCGTAAAAACATTGTTTTAAGTTGAATTCCACCAAAGTTAATCTACTCTCCTGTTTGATTCATTTGATGGACAAAACTGGCAAATTTATCATTGTGATTGGTCAGATCGGCTATCAATCAAACTCCCTACGAAGGGTCAATTAGAAGTTCTGTCCTAGCTCAGCGCATTTAATGTCACTAAAAAGAGGCCATTTATAAAAACAGCCCTTAAGAATGCTACATGCAGCGTGAAAGACTTCACAAAAGCCATCAGTGAAGAGTTCTCAAAAGCGACATGCCTCCGAGAGCCCTTACAGAAATTCATCATTGATTACGGCAATGTCTGCATCGCACATTACTTAAAGCAGTGTGGGAAGTATCACACAAGCACTGGCGCGCCATACAGCGCTGCTGAGATGTAGGATTGTTGACGAGAGTCAATTCATTCTTGACACAAAAGCAACATCTGAATAGTACGGAGGTGTGAAAGAAAAGAAAAAAACAAGTTTCCCAATAAGGTTGAATCAGACATCTGATAATGCCACTAACAACCTTGTTTCATGAGGCCTAAGATGACCCTATTAGAATTCGAATGACCCTTTACACATCCCGAATGAGTTGATAACCACATATGCTGTGGATCTGTCAGATAGTGTGGTGGTAATAGGCTTTGAAGGTTATCTCTATCTGGACATCCACAAAGCACACCGAGTGCCGGGCTATTTGCTAACCGATAGTGCTACAGCTACAGCTTGTTTTCCATTTAGAAAGAGAGAGAGAAGAGAGGGCGACTGAACACAAATTACCCAGTGGCTGCATATGCTCTCGTCTGATGCTCGGCCCAGTCGTGTATGGAAAAGGTTCTGGGAGGTTATTTTAAAAAATGGGATGCACAAGGAATGCTACAAATTGGCAAATAGGTTTGTGTTTACGAATGACACAGGTGTGACACCTTATCATAAAAGGTGTAAAAAGGCCCCCTGTGACATGAAATAAATTACATGAATCTGATTGAAAATATTGACAATAAAATAGCTGACAACATGAGGAATTTAAATTTCTGTGGGATGTTCTCAGCCATTCATGCAAACATTTTTGCGTTTAAAATGCAAGAAGCAGGGCAGTGGAATAGGAAACAAAAAAACATCTTGATTGTGGGCATTACACTAAAAAAATGGAAGAATATCAACATTAGCAGTCATAAAAGGTCTATAGCATACGTCACCAGAAAGAAGATAGGAAATATGAACAATGGTAAACCCTTTAACATGAAATTATGAAATCATATTTCACCAGCTGAGGTTCATAGTGCTGTTACAACTTCAGGTGAGACTTAAGACCTCAGTTTCTTGTTTATTAAGACACATTCGTCATTTCAAAAGGGCAAAGATTTCCTAAAGGTTAATAACATATGTCCTTTACTTTATGATCTAAAAAAAAAAGCTTACAATAACATGTTCGTGCATATTCATAAGAAAAATGCTGTGAAACACAGGAAAAAAATTTGAAGGTGGTTGTATTGCTTATTACACTAAAAGGAATGATATGGTCCAGGAACTTCTGATATTGAAGGATTATCGTATGAATCTGATATTTGAGCAAGACTACAGCATCATAGAAAATCAATCTGTGTTTCTATAAGCTCCTGGGATCAAGTGCAAATAACTTCTGATGATTTTTCCATCTATTCTGAGAAAAACAAATTAGAGATAATTAGATATGATTCTGAATGTCAATTTATCAGAAATAACCTCACATACTGTTCCAATCCATGTATCGACAGACAGACAGACAGGTAGATATATAGACAGATGTTTCAATTTTGAATTAAAACTATTACATTTATATAAAACATGAAATTTCTTATAAAAACCAAAAAGAATTTACATTTGAATGGAAAACTAAAAAATCCCTCTTCAACAGATCCTTTATTATAGTAGACCGTTTATTGGAATGCATACTCATTATTTTACATCGAAGACATAAATAACATTTAATACTACTCTGTGATCTGTTCTGATCACTTAATGTGATTTTAGTATCGGGACGCACAACTTTACACAACGACAAACAGCACAACATAGAAGTAAATCATAAATTTAGGATTCAATACATCAACTTGTCTTTTGTTTACCATGTTCATTACATATAGTATTGATTTACATTCACACCAAGAATACGGGATCAGACACACAGGCTCACACACAAGCACAGGAGCAGTTCAGCTTCGGGCAGCCACAGCTGGAGTCGACTGCTCGGTGGACTGCAACTGCTTCCCCAGGTACTCCCTGGAAAAAGAAAAAAAAAGACCACAGAATGATGACTCTATGATATGCACCTCTTTGTATTTCCGGATATTCCCCAAGCCTTTATGGAAGTAAAATAGCATGTTTTTGAGCCGCCACTTAAAGCTCGGTGAGGGAAGAAATAAAATGTCATGCATGCGGAAAGAGGCGACAAAAGACATGCAAGATTTTTTTTCCACAGCGTTTCCACCGCAGCTGTTTCTTCAATCTAACTATATTCAATTCACCCTGCCTTCCTGAATAATCTTCACAAGATTCGATTCTTTCTTCTTTGATTACTGAAAATGCCATTTCACCAGAGAGAGTTAATTCTGAATGGCACCTGTGGTTTCTCAACTGTTGGGAAATGCTATCTGTCATTTAAATCCTTTCAAAGTGTCCACCATCTTGATGTCAAGCCAAAGCCGTCAGCATTTCCTGTCTTTATGTCAAACCTCGTAACGGTTTCTCCTTAACTGTGACCTTTTTTAAGCGTTGTGCTTTACTTCAGGCCTCAGGTGCTTCAGATAAGATTGCACAGCTTATTAAGGAGCATGCAATTCAGAAACGTTACACAATAGATGCCCCGCATCTCTCAGCATTCATGTCAGAATAAACAGTATCCAAGAAAGCAATTACCACATCTGCTGAAAATCTAACATGTATGACGAATGAAGGGTTGAGAAGTTCATCTAGCAGGTTCTGAATTCATCCGAGTTCAGAGACAACTATTCGAGTTCAGGCCTCCTATTTCTATATGGGCCTGTGATTCATTAATTGTCATTTCTGGCGGCTTGTCAAACAGCTACTAGGTTTGACTTCAGCACATCAGCTGATATTTGCATGGAAACAAAGCAGATAAGCAGCGTGCTATTGTACATCAGAGGCGAGATGGAAGGAGAAAATCACTGAGGGCTGATTCATTGGGGATCCAGCAAAAGAGATAAAACAGCATAAAATATGAGGATTAATAACAGCTTGACTGCCAATTTGTATATTAATTGAGCTAATACGTTCACAGCTAGCTCGCAAAAACAAGATATGGATGGCATTAAGGGATTGTTATGGAGATATGGCAGAGCAGGGGTCCCCAAGTGGAATTGCAAGGGGTATGTGTTGATGAAAAGCTAAAAAATAATTAAGCTATAAAACTTAAAAAAAATAAATAAATTGGGTTGCATATTTAATTAAAATAAAACTGCAATCTCAAAAGACAGCTTTTTATTCTGATGCCCTGTGTTCATTTACACTCAAGCAGCTCATGTTTTCAAGTTTTAGTTCACAGTAAATGCTGCTTCATTTGAACTTCATCTCTGCAGGTCACTTGTAATACATTTGTGGACATGCCGTGCATCACTTTATTTTCACATTTGCATAATTTCCAATATTTTTGTAAATACAGTGCCTTGCGAAAGTATTCAAATTTTTTTGTTATGTTGCTGCCTTGTTAAACTGCTTTGAATTACTTTTTTCACACCAATATACACTCCATACACCATATTGACAAAGATTAAAAACAGAATTGTCACAAGTTCGTAAATTTAACTGAAAATGCAACTTAAATTTTAACTGAAATAAGTACATTGCATAAGTATTCATAGCCTTAATTAAAATTTATCTGAAGCACCTTCACAGCACAGTTTGATGCGGCAGGTTTTGCTCATCTGCCACTCTTCACCTCTCAAGCTCTGTCAGATTGGATGGGGGCAGGTGCACATTTTCAGGTTTCTCCAGAAATATTTGATTGGGTTTAATCACTGGCTGTGGCTGGGCCACTCAAAGACATTCACAGAGTTGTCTATAAGCTACTCTTGCTGTGTGCTTAGAGTCGATGTCCTGTTAGAAGGTGAACTTTGTGTTTTTGCTCTGATATGCATTATCAGCTGTTAGATCTTTTATTAAGATGTGTGTGCCATTTCAGATCATACCCATTCAACTGAATTTGCCACAGGCCAACTTCACTCAAAATGTAGTAACATCTACAAGCAACATGAATGGTACTGAGCTAAATTTCAGCTGTCCCAGATAAGATTATGAGTATTTATGTAATCTTTTTTTTTTTTAATCATCAAGGTTTTTTTGTTTTTTTTATACATTTGCAATGTTAAAATATCAACCTTTTAACTTAGAATCTTAGGGGATTCTTCAGATACATTTTATGTAAGTGGTTTGGCAGATAAAAAGAGAAAAAGTTTAGAAATCCCAGTTGTAGAGAAAAGTGCCTGAAATCTGATGTTTTCAGGCACTACAAGTTCATAAAATGAGCTTTGCTATGGTACATGAGGACCATAAGGCATGTCTGTGGAACATGGTTAATTGAATATTAATGTCAGATTAGTTGCACTGCTTTGTGCTAATTGAAGTAAAGCTTCAAGCTAATATAAAGATCATCAGTAGGTGACATTCATATATTAAAATGCCCTATGAAAACTTTCATAAAGGTCTTAATTTTAAAGGGTAAAATGGCCCCTCACATTATGAATTAAAAAAAAGGTCGAAATTTTCATGCAGTCTAAAATGGGTATGCAGAAAAACACATTACTTCACCAATGAATGATTATACTGAAATCTATTTTCATTACCTACCAAAAAGCACTACGAGTCACATCTGAGGAATAATTGAGTAAGTTCTCCCAGGTTTAAAATAGACTTTGTATATATTACCTTTTTTAAAGTGGTTTCAGAATTTTAGACTGAATGGCATCGGACAAAAAAAAAACAAAAAAAACACAGGCCCCCAGAACAAACAGGATGCAGACAACAATCAGACTGAAGCAAAATCTCCACTGGGCTCAATCATCTGCGCTTTGCATTCAATTTTCTGCCAAACCTGCAATCGACCCAAACCACAAGATGTATGTGAGGGTCATGATGTCAGCGTGATGACTTCAAGAGACTCTTAACTTTTTCTTCTCTGACACCTTGAGCTGATTCCTTCATTTTTTTCAATGTCAAGGTCTTATAACGAACTGCTGCAAAAGTTAGCAAACCTGCCAGATTTCATCCTCATTCATCCCGTATACACAGAGAGCCAGCAGACTCATCCTTTGTGTGGCTTATGAGACGCTTGACTATGTCTGTGGCCTTATTAATTCAACCTGTGGTAAATATGACTATGACCCATGGCAACCTTGTGTTTGAAAAGCTGTGGCTGATTTTGAAAGCTCAAAAGAAAGAGACGACTCCGCTGTGGCTACCAGGCATCAACAACACTATGCATTTTTACTAAATAAAATTCAAAACCGAAGAGCTGATTAACAATCTACCTGCGTCCTCAGGTGTCTGAGACTTTAATGACTAAGAGGATTCAAATGAATGCTCTATTACTCTGTGGACTGGAGCTTCTAGAATCATCCAATGTAAGAGTTCCTGAGTTCAAAAAATGGTAAAACTGAATTCTCAAGGCACCACTGTCTCATGATGAAAGTTAAGGAATATTATAAAGTCTTTAAAAATAGTATTAAACTTAAAAAAAAGCATACATTATTCCGTTTGAGATTAAATGGTCAGTGCACATTATTAAACATTTCTGTAAATGTGTCAGTTTAATTATTATTACGGCTAATTTGCTAATGTATTGTCTTTTAAGTTTTCATTTTTCATTTTAACAGAATATATTAGATGATTTTAAGATTACACTTAATGATGTTTTACGGTTTTAATTTTTCTCTCATGCACCTAACTGTACAAGTTTTGGACAAGATGCCTAAACCCAGCTGGATTAACAATATGTATAGTATATTGAATTAAAATAATAATAAGTTGATGCCTTTGTATTCAAGATGCTTTAAAATATATAAACATAAAATATAACAGAAACTAGAAATCAATTAGGTATAATGAAATATTCTATATTCACACACACACACACA
>JAUMHE010000043.1:11123988-11135014 GCA_032359235.1 Enteromius mattozi | reverse complement strand
CCAGTTTTTTTCCTTATGTGGCAAGTAGCCGTGTAATAAGCGGGATAATGGACAGGTAGCCGGTAGTTATCGCAAAAAATGCCCCTTCAGCGTGATACAAGATCACACTGTCGGGGCTTATTTCTGCGATAACTACCGGCTGCCTGTCCATTATCCCTTACTTATTACACGGCTTCGTGGAATACTTGATTCTGATTGGTCAGTCGCCACATTCCAAGGTTTGTTATGCCCAGATAACAACCGGTATAACTAATAACACAGACTCATCCAGGTACTACAAATCATCTTGACCATAATTATAGGTTATCATTCCGCTGTTGCTGACAGTTTGGCACCATCTTGTGGCTTAAAACGCTTAACCACGAGTTAAAATGGAGGACTTCAACACTAATTTCAACATGTATGGAAAAAAGTTTTCAGCAGTGGATAGAATATGACTCGACTGACTCCTTGGTTAAAACAAAAAAAAAAAAATTACTTTGAACAAACAACAACAAGACAAAGTTTTGTGTCTAATTATTTACTTTTGTGGGAAGATGCCGCGTAATAAGCAGGATAATGTACATTATCCCTTACATATAATGTCTTAAATGCGGATGACTATGCAATTTCTCTTCAAATTTTTTCCACATTCATTGTATAAATGATTTCTAAATCATAAAGATATGATGCACATAACATATGAGAGGTGTTATCATCTTTGGTCTTGTTTTGCAGTGAACCCTTGCTTAATAATGTTTCTGTTATTCCGATCAGGACTTCATTTCCGAATAAAATTAAGTTTCATAACAGCGAAGCACATCTGAGAGATTTCACGCTAAGCTCCAGTAGATGAAGTCCTTAAGTGCATAAAGGCTTGTGCAAAACAAACATGAAAACAAAATTTGATTAAACACTGTGTCATCCAACATCTCAAGACTGTGGAGTCGCTGGCTGAATTTCTGCACACGCACAGCGGCACACCTCCAGGGGTTAACCCAGATGGTACAGATACAATAAGCTAACAGCGTGCAAAGTCGGCCATCTAGAACTGTGCCAACTAAAACATCTTCTCCTCCAGCTGTTGCCATGACACCAAACAGTCTCTATGGAGTGAGAATGGGAAAAAGCGACAGCCATAGTGTGGTGGCAGCACCACATGTCTCAAGGGGAAAATGAACTGTACGCACACATGATTTTTTTTTTTTTTTTTTTTTTTTTTTAAGCTATTTTCTGTATCCAACTCGGAGTAAAAAAAGCTCTACATCTAAAAAAACAACAACAAAGAAAAATAACCTTTTAGTATATTCATACAAAAAAACAATGACGTGTTAAATAACGTGTTAAGCATAAAAAAATGCCATGGAAACCAGATGTTCCTCTATGAGAACCTCATCTCAAAATCATGCTAGATATAATCTCTCGAGAAGATAGCATCACAAAGAAAATTGCACTCATGGTCACAACTGGATTGCAAAGATGGCGTTCGAGAAGAGGATGTGAAAGGCCATTCTTGTATGGCTCTTCTTAAGAGGAAACCACATTCACCAAATTTTAAGTCAATCATCGGGTTATTACATCCCCTGTAATTTTCTCCTCCAATTAAGAATACAAATAAGAGTTGGCCTTCACCTCCCTTCAAATTTTCATATAATACATGCACTCTCTGCCTCTTCAGCCCAATTGCCATTTTTAATAGTTCCCTTTTAACTCTGGTTCCATGTCTGAGAGGCTTGAACCAAGATGCAACAATTAAATTATTCCTGAGAACAATCATAACTTAATGCTCTGCTTGCTTTTTATCCTTCCTTTTGGTGGTGACATGCTAAGCTTTACGTCAAACTGCACCAAAATTATGCACAATTAATCCTGAAAATTACATGTGAGCCATTTAGCTAATGGCTAATAATTGCCATGATCCACTGAGTCAGAATTAGCAGACGGAACAGTTTCTAAGCAAGTTAATGAAAGAGCTTTTGAAATTATCTCGTATATATACGTACCTACATAAAACCCTCTGTCTGGGTTCACAGTATAAATAATAACATATAAATTCTTCCCTGAGCATCGGCCTCCATAAATGTATTTCTCCTGCACTGCGGCCGATGATAAAGATGAAATATTCTGAGGTATTTTATGGAGCGCGCTCTATACCACTCGGGCAGCATTTAAAGGGACTTGTATTCTGCTCAATTTGGCGCTAAACTTTCAATTTGAAGGCTGATTTAAAGGCACTGTAATGAAACGCTGACAGCGAACAATTACTCTTCATGACACCACTTAATGTACACCGGTAGACGTCTACAGTATTGTGCTCTAAACACGCATGCTGTGCGCTGGGGCCTTTGAGGTTTATCATCCCTGTTTAAAGAGTAATCTGAAGCTCCTAAGGCTGAATACAGACACAATAATGAGCTACTAGTGATAGTTTGTGTTTGTTCTACCTGAGCCAGTGCCTCATCGGCCTTGATTCAACAGGCTCTGACAAAACACATTGAACATGCATGGAGAAGTTAATCTTGTTTTTTCTACTTATTCTGTGCCCTGGGTTTTAATCAAAGATCAGCTAACGTTGAAAAGACACAATGGTCCACTGAATAATTCATTCTATTATGCAATGCTGAAGTGAGAAAATTACTACTGCGTGGCAAAGAGAGATTAGGAGAAAGCTGTATTCCAGGTCACTATTGAGGTCAATGTTGCGTCAGGCACAAACACTTGGGCTGTTTTGCTCGAGGAATAAATACAACAACCAGAACTCCTGTGAAGACGTTAGGTTAAAGAGATTAACATTTTGTGTGAATATCCTGTAAATAAAAAAATAATTGCAACAACTGCTGAACAACAAAATCTGGACTCATATGAATTTAAACCTACCAGTTATGCACCATAAGCTTCTGAACAGCCAGAAGGGCATTATAGCGGACAAGCTGGTCTTCATGATGCATGTGGTTCATCACTAGTTGTTTACCACCCAGCTGTTCGATCACCCTAAAGGACAGAGAAGCAGAGAGATGCAGTTCCAGATTATTATGTTCTGCAAGATGGGTAATAACACAGGGCCTCCATGTTTTTCATTTTAACTCTGGGAATAACAGAGAACAACAGCTGCATTATTTTTGCCAATTCCAATCATTAAAATGAAAACGCCTTTCAGTGCAAGACTAACAAAATTGCAAAGCTCAAAAAGCCTTCATCATCAGCTCAAGTAGTTCTTATCTTTAAATAAAAAAGTCATTTTCCAAGGGAAACTTGACAAAAATGTGAATGTGCCATTTTCTAAAAAATGTGGAGGAAACGGTGATTCTTGCTCAGTTTGCCACTACCATGCTAGGATGCCATTTTTTGTAAGAAATTTGTAAATAAATAAATTCATACATACATAAGAATGAACAATTTTACTATTTTACAACATTTTATATTTGATCAAATGTAATAGGTTAAAAAAATTATCATCTTTGATAGCATTGAGCACAAAATGCTCAAGTCAATTTCGACTTGACGTGTTAATGCAGCTGGAAATATTCAGAGGGAAAATGACACCAAATGAATCCTTCTAAAATAAAACTAAATTATTAGAGCTGCTATTAAAGCATCCACAAATACAGAGCTGCATTTTTATCAGGTTCCATAATCAGACTCTTGTTGATGCCTTGTGAAAGATTCCAAAAGCGCTCCAGCTTATCTAACACAGCGCTTTCTAAGAACTGCTAAATGGCACTTACAATTTTCCATTTAAAGTTATTCAGAACTTGATCTGAAATGTTCACGGTAGAAAAATGCCTTCTGTAAGAAATATTATTGACAAAACCATTATGCTCCTACCATTTGTGGCATTTGTACTGTAGTTACAGAGAGACAGATAAAATGATAGAATGACAGAAGGATAGATACAGTAGATAGTAATATCTCAGCACTTATCAGATCTGAATGCAGTTCTTTTGGACAACTGCTCACCTGTAGAAGCTAATTTGTTCTGGAGTGGTCTTATTACAGAGTTAGAACCGGGGCTGATGAAACCAATGAGTCCCTACAGATTCAGCGTTCAGTTTCTTTGAACGATGGGGGTGTTCTGAAGTGGAAAGTGAGAGCGGCGTTGTGAGTGGCTGACCTCAGGGGGAGGATGGTCTGGATAAGAGAGGGTATTAGCCTCTCACAGTGGAGTTGGACACGATTGGCAGATCGCTCTACTTTTAGAGGAAAACTATATATAGCGCTCTTAAATCTAAAATTGATTGGCCGATCATGAATGCGACGTGCCGACAATATAAAAGACAAGCTTGGGCAATATCTTGCAATAGGTCAGCCTGGACGAGTTAGTATGCTGCTCTCTTTGAAGTGATGTAAGTGTAAATTGACACTGATATCATCGCATGCAAGCAGTTGCCTCGGATGGTAATAACTCTAACCTTGGCGATTTTCAGCACTATAATCGCATAGAGCTACAGGATATTTAGATATTGAGAAACAGTTATAAAATTGAAGAGCCGCAGAGTCAACGAGATGGTCATTTATGGATGAAGAATGAAGGACACTGGCTCACCTCTTGCCGCGAGGGTAATGTCTCACGTATTCCCCCACGTCGTGAGCTGCAACAGCAATAACCTGAGGGTCATCAGACACTTCCAACAACCTGGTCAGTATCCTGGCAGGAAGCACAAACACACAATCAGTTCTGGTCCCCAAAAGCAATCAGTAACACCTCCAGGGCAACACTAAACCCACACTGAGCAAATATATCCCAGGGTACTGTACAGCTGGAGATGTAGTGTCTACCACAGTCCAGGAAAACATGAAAGATTCTGTTAGCTCAGTAAGAAACAAAATGGGAAAACTGCAAAATGAGGTTTACTTAAACAGTATTTCGCCTTGTTTTCAGGTAAAAAAAAAAAGTGTAGCATTTGAACCAATCAGGCGCAAACTACATTTAACAACTAATTTTTTAATACCGCTTTACCAGCCCAAAGGGTCTGTGGACCCTTCCCCCGAAAGGCAGCTAACACCTCAGGAAGGCAAAACAGGCCTCTGATTCCATGGCAACCGACTGATAACACTGGTTTATTGCTTGAAGGAATGTGAACAAAGTAACTCTGACTAGTTCTCCCTTTTGAAAAGACAATGGACTTTTCTCTAAATGAATTCACAGGAAAACTTTCTTTGAGTGAACACATATCCTTCAGGTCATTGTGTCTATTGTTATTGTCCTTGTATATTGTCTTGTGTATGGTTTACTGTTTTATGCATGTTTATGATAGATCACTAGCTAATATCACCTCATAATATCAACACACTTCGTGTTTGGTACCTAAGGACTCGTCTTCAGATGATCTAATTGAGAGTGCATGTTATATACACGAGTTTTATACACAAGAGGTGTGACCTCAACATGTTTCAAAAGGCCCCACGGCGGTGACCCGCATGACAGATCTCTCTCCCAGCTCTTCTTTCATCTACCAATCATCAGAGTCAGGACATCTTTTGGAATTTATTACTCTTCAAACCAGGAAGAACATGATAGCCAGGACGTTGTAGGACGTTCGTACTTACGAGTTGAAAAGTCGTTATTACGACGTTGGGTGCATTCAAGTGACTTTAGTCGGAAAAAGACAGCTATTTAACTTTTCTATGTAAAATTCATAGATTTTTAAAAAAAAACATCTAAAAAATATTAAATGAAGAAAATGTATGAATATGATGAATGTAAAATGAATAATTATATAATTACAGAATAATATAACATTTTTATAAGTAACTTACATAGTTTTATTATACATTACAAAAAAATTATCATTTTATTAATTTCAGCAACTTTACCAACACTGCATATCTTTAGTCTTTGGCTCTGAAGAACCTGTTATGAAACAGAAAGTTTCTTCAGATGTTAAAGGTTCGTTAATTGAACCATTTAGACAAAAAAGGTTTTTCTATGGCATTGTGAAGCACTTTTTTAAGAGTGTATGTTTCAATGTTTCCCGATCCCCCCTTGCCGTATCCTGTCTACCAAGCCTTGCTGTTTTTCCCCCACAGGGTTGTTATTGTCGTTGTTTTATTTTATTTTATTAATAAAAGCCCATTCTCCTGCACCACTGAGTCCTCGCTTCATGACTTCACCCCACGACCCTGACAAACATATACTGATTTTAATGCATTTTAATGCATCCTTGCTGAATAGAAATATGCATTCTGTGAGATTTTTATGCTTTTTAAGTCATCATACATTATTGAAAACACATCTTCTCAAGTATTATGTATGTTGAAATATTTTCAACAAAAATACTGCTTAAGAAAATTATTTTGTAGTGAGCAAGAAGCTTGTTGCTCCAGGGAATATAGTTTCAATCTATTTCTGCTCAAAAACAATGTCAAGTATGAGACGGGCCTCTATTGCATGAAAGCGTGAAATTATAACAATCGTGCAGAATGGAGAGAAAGTGCTACAAATCACCTGCACACTAAGAGCAAGAGATGGAAGGAAAAAAAGAGAGACGAACTGAAGAAAAACACAAATAGCTAAGGGCTGAAATGGAGCCTTGTGCTGATTGTGGAGAGGGTGGTGATGAGAGGAATGAGATGAGTAGATTAGGATTTAAACGGAGCTGTCAAAAGGGTCGAGCTGACGCATGATTAAACTACTGAGAGACAACGAAAATGAGAGTTTCAACCACTGATACTTGGCTTTGGTTTCAACTTGTGCGACCTTCACCGGAGAGGGAGGAGAGGAACACGCACTATGAGATTCAGACAGTAAAAACAACTTGTGTAAAAACAGTACAGTAGGTTCAAAACAGTAATTGAACCATTTGCTCAATACTGCAAAAATCATTTCAGTCCCTCTCTGAAAACTTGACCCCTGCTAACATCTTTTTATTCTAAAAGCAGGGAGAACTGAAAACACTCATTATGACTGTTCAAACGCGTGTATGATATCAATTCACACAGCATGTATGTTTAAAAGCAGCCACATTCACATTACAATATTCTTAATCCTCTTTGTTACTGTTTTTTGAAGAGGAGAGAAGAGAGCGCAGTAGAAATAATGGGGGGAAAATAGAGAAATCATAAGCACTCAAATATTTGGTTTTCCAGGCACTGTATCTTGAATTCAGTTTTCAAGTGGCAAACATAATTTTTTGTCAACCATAAACTGACAACATTTTGAAAACAACTCTTAATATTAAGTTAATAGTTCAAGTAAATGTGCTTCTTTATTTTAACAGGACAAGACCTGTACATTTGTCTGTTAAAAATAAAAAAAAACTCAATCAGTTAAGCAAACATTATTAAATGGTTCACTAAATAGTTAGCTGTCTAGATCTGTTTTATTCTAGTGGATTTAAATCTTGACTTCACTCTCAAATTATTATTACAAAGTTCAGACAATAAATGTGATTTTCTATGACATTCTATGATGTAGTGAGATGTCAAAAGACAGCATGGAGAGCAAGTGATCTTTCCCTCTTTATTACTAGTCATAGTGCATTTGAGAAAGTTGCTGCATTTTAAACAGGTCATCGGATGCCCATTCTGCGCAAGTTGATTTCATTCTTTAGGGTCTTAATAAAAAGTCTATAACCTACTTAAAAGAAGTGGGAGAGGCCTGTGCAGAACTACGTCATTCTGACAGGAATCTCAAAACAGCCTGATTTGAGAAAGGTGATTTTAAAAAAGGGATTTAAATCCTAACACTACATGCTTCTTACTTCAGCAGCTCGTAGTTCTTCTCGTTCAGACGAACAGCATTTTCCCTCCAGAACTTCTCAGATTTATGCACTGGACTCCACTCCAGACGGCCAGACTTTAGCTCAGAGCTGTACTCATCAAAAGAACTGCAAGAGGAAGTAGGAAAGCAGCATAAACATGAGGAAAAAGAAACCTGTTGAAAACATGAGAGAGTATGTTGGCTTTACCTGAGATCCTGAACGCTCTCTCCCAGTCTTTCCAGGAGGAACTTGATGTCATCAGTGATGTCCTCATCATCATATTTCTGCTGGTCCAGGTTCTCCAGCTGTTTGAGCACTTTGCACTGGATCATGGCAAGAGCGTACTCCTGACGGGTCTCTCTCTCAGCAGACTTCTCCAGCAGGTTCTTCAGCAATAAACAAAAATAATTAATAATTAATTGTGTTATTGTAGAAAATATTCATGAGGATAATAAGCACTAGGAGTTCTGAAAATAATCTAAGCACTGTTAATTTTGACTTCTAGAATAAAATCCATCCAATATCATGTTACATCTGCTATTAAATCCATTATATGTTATGCTTTTACAATATGGTTTGGTAATTTGTCTTGTTAAATCTAGCTCACAACTTCAAAATGTGGTTAGGAAAGCCAGAAAAATTATCATTAAGGTGAACCAACTTCTCTTAAGGAGATTTTTGAGAGGTATGTAAAGAAGTAAAGTCTTAAAATTATTGGTGATCCAAGCCATATTCTCCATAAGGAGTATGAGCTGATGCCCTCAGGCAGAAGTTATAGGCTGCCAACTTGGAAGTTTGAATAGGTGTATTTTCTCATTAATTTCATTTTCAATTGCTTTACTGAATAATAGGAAATAGGGCTTGTGGGAAATGTGTGGCTATTGTAAAATACATTTAAAGTATGTAAGGGAAAAGGACTTAATCTGCTCTCTTGACTGCTCAAGACAAATTTCTTAGTATGGAGACAATAAAGAAAGAAATGAATGAATATATACTGTGATGAGTGCAATAACTCAGAAATAGATATCTGTAATGTATATCCTTGAAGAACTTTTACATTTTAGACCAACAGTGATTGAAAAGGTAACTTGAATCCGTTCTTGCCTTTTGGAGTCAAATGATTCAGTACATTTACGACGATTCACAGCACTGGGGAAAAAACACTGTTTGAATGGTTGAGACTGTTGTAAAGTCAGTGCTTTAAATTTTAATTATGCATTTATCATTTCTTTTTCTTCAATTCTACTCTTAAGAAAAGCTTTGTGCAACCACATAGTGTGAGCAAAGATGATTTACCTGCACCCATTTGACACAGCCCCTTTCTACAAGCAAAAAAAATTGAACCCCTGCACTGAGCAATGTGACTTGAAAAGGAAATTAACATGCTATATTTGATAAGAGTGCTTTTATTTCTTAGAATTCATTACAGTCTTAATGGACATGGCTCATTTGGCAGGAAATGCTAACATAAGCTTTGACTTCCTTTTTAAAACCCTTTGCTCTTGGCAGTACTAAAATTAGGTGTTGCTCTTTGAAAACTCTCCTACAAGGCCTTGAAAACACGCCCTTTCTGGCATTACTGAAAAATTCCTCTTAAGTTGTTCTTCCAGATGCTACCGGTAGTCATCAAGTTAAATTGCTTATATCAAATTGGGTGAAATATCAAATCAACTCATGCTGCTACTCTAAAAAACATCATCAGTTAATGGACATGAGATTGCTCAGATGTATAAAAAGAAGAAAGGAAATTAATAAATGAATCATATTTTCCTTTCATGTCTGCTGTACTAAAATTTAGCTGTAGGTTTTATCATAGACTCAATGTGGTAGTAAATTTCATTCCACTTCAAGCAGCCTAAGAAGACGAGCTCTCAAAACAGGTTAAGTATTGATTACTGATGAAACAGAACCAGATTTCATTTCGAACGGGCATGAATCGCTATTACTGAGACACTTCAATTTGAAGCTAGTGAGGTAGAAAGCAAGTAATAATTAGGCATCTCATTGCTTCCCAGCAGCTTTTAATCACCAGAATTGTGACATTATTATACAATAAAGCCTCTGATGAAATTGAACAATTAGAGTCAGTGAACGCTCAGCTGTCCAGCAGGAAGGATATCATGATGTTTAATGTATTAACGACAGCAAAGATATAAAGAGGAGTAAGTCAGTTTGCAAAGGAAGAGCTCATATTAAGAGGCAGTGACAGACTCCTAATAGAGCGATAGCTGCATTGTTGAATTACAATAGTAATGCATTTTAAAGAGGCGATGAACAGTGCTGGCATTTTAATTTGCAGCAGCCTAACATTTTGTTTCATTGCAGGTTGCTGGAAAGCAGTCTGACAGGTCTTGGTATTGGCAGTCCGGCTGCAAACTAACATAAATTTTTTATGCAGTCCGGACACATTTCTTCACTTCAAACAAATGCTTCATAGCTATTCTCATTCTCCTTCTCATTACAATATACAGTGAGTCACATTCTTTATCAGATCCAATTCCAGATGCACCCAATACCATGTGACTATTCTTTGACACGAGAGGAAGTCTCCTTCATACATTTGTAACACAATTTCTGGCCTTATAATGCTTGTTTTGCAACACATAATAAATCATGGTGAACAGGTCAGAAATCTGATTAGCCCAATGTTCAGCTGTAGTTAACAAGATGATGGATTGTTAGCACAGTGCTGTCCTACACCTTCCTCTGTAGCATTCTGCATCTATGCATACTTACACACTGCTTTCCCATTCTGTGGAAATAAGACATTGATGAATGAGCAGTAAGTGTGGTTGGTTGGCATGAGAGCAAATAAACTTATAAAAAAAAAAAGACACTCCAATCAAAAATTGGAAAATGATCGAGCTACAGAGTGATAGACACCATAAAATTCTAGAGAATATAGACAGCTAAATAGAATGCTTGATAGAATATCAGATAGAACGACAGACAGATAGACAGATGATAGACAGACAGATGGACAGACCGACCGATACATAGAAGGATAGAGAGACAGACAGACGGACGGACAGATAGACAGATAGAGAGAAAGACAGACAGACGTATAGAGAAACAGACAGACAGATAGACAGACGGACGTATAGACAGATAGAGAGACAGACAGACAGACAGAGAGACGGATAGAGAAACAGACAGAGACATAGACAGACGGACGTATAGACAGATAGAGAGACACACAGACAGATAGACGGATGGAGAGACAGACAGATAGACAGACGGACGTATAGACAGATAGAGAGACAGACAGACAGAGAGACAGACAGACAGATAGACGGATAGAGAGACAGACAGATAGACAGACGGACGTATAGACAGATAGAGAGACA
>JAUMHE010000043.1:11111373-11123888 GCA_032359235.1 Enteromius mattozi | reverse complement strand
GGATGGATGGATGGATGGATGGATGGATGGATAGATCATAGAGAGACAGACAGACGCAGAACTGACAAAGACCAAGTGACATCATTCCTGTATAATCATATCTAAGAATGGAAAGATAGAGCTGTGCATCTGATTACGTATTAAGAATAAAGAATATTTGCCACATATGAATAAAAAGAGACCTATGATCAGCTATAATAATCAGCTGATTAACATGGATAAAGAATCACAACTAGGCTGAACTACAGACCAATATCCTCAATCCTGAGTGTTTAAAGTACTGCTTTAGGCAATACTATATATAACAGTGGGGAAGAGCGTACAAATGTGGAACATAAATAATGGCAAATGTGCAGAGGCAGATCCATTGATAGCTGCAAAATGGAAGCCATGTAATCATGGACAGGCACAGAGAGAGAATACCTGGTCAGGACAACTTAATAAGCTCTTCAGCAGGTGAGATGAATGAAGCGCTGCACTCTAATTCAATACTGTCAGCGACATGGACAATGAATTCATTACACAACTCTAATACCAACAACAGAGCCTAGCTTTCAGGGCTAATTTGAACATTAAATGTAGCCTGCACTATGAACGACATGTGCAGGAAGATTGAAATGCAGAATAACAGTAACAAGCAGTCTGTTTTTGTGCCTCGGCTATGTATTAAACAAATATGCGCTGGCAGTGGAAAAGTAATAAGCCCGGCGAAAGATAAAATGCCTTAGGACTACATTTGGTCTAGCATTATATCCTAATTCAAATGATCAACATGAGCAGGAAGGGCAATGTAGGGGTGACGTTTTTTTCTTCCATTTCTAGTCTCTAAAAACCAAGCACTGAATGGGTGATGACGCTAGAGTGTGGAAGAGATTAAAATGAGCGCTTTTGTCAATCTGCAACCTTAATAAGGTAATAATGGGGTTCTTAGTATATTCATCATGAAAGCTCTGGGTAAATTAAATCCTTTCAGAATAAAAGAGTGAGTGATCCGCTAATGGACTTTGAAGAGCACACCTTCTGCTGAGCGATGCCCTGATCTAAAAAAACAAACAAAAAAAAAGTGAGAAAACAGACACACCCATCCATCTGTAATGGATTAAGCACATGCACTGTTTCATTCATTATTTTTACACCAAAAAAAAAAGTCAGTTAAATAGTCTGGCATCAGACTTAATGATCACTCATTAAGTACTTTTAGAGATATGTTTATATGGTGCCTTTACTTATCTTCATTTAACAGATGCTTTGCAATCCATTTTCTTAAAGCACTCTAATTGCAGCAGTGTTGCCTTGTGCATGATTGGGGTTAAGTGTCTTTCTCTCAAGTGTCTTAATATGTTGGCTCTGAAAAATGTTTCACGTTTTAAGTGCGGGAGGTCACAGTGGTTCAAATATTTTTCGAATTACCATTTTTTAAAATAAACCAACTAAAACAGCATTATTTGTCAGTAGTTGTTCAGTGCGGTTGACAAGTCTGCGAACACACTGAAAAATCTGTAATTCAAAATTGAATATCCACTTTAAATTTTTTTTTTTTTTTAAATATTAAGAATTTTTTTTTTTTTTAAAAGGTAAAAAAAAAAAAAAGGTCACTAAATAAATATGCAACCGTGGGGAAAATGAGGCAAAATACTAAGAAATGACGACAACAAAATGCTACTAAAAATATGTATATATACATATATATAAAAATAGTTCACCAAAAAATAAACTTTTTTATTACAAATAGGCAGCTTGTGCGTTACTAACATTACCTGTGGACTTTTGTGATGTTTTTATTACTCTCATTCTGACGGCACCCATTCACTTGCAGAGGATCCACTGGGTGAACTATTCCCTTTAATAATGCATTAAATAAATAATAAAAGTGCATCCATTTAGAAAAATGCATAATAGAAGCATTTCAGCTAGTGTTCTCAGATATTTGAAACTAGTAACAGTGGCATATTTGATTGCAAATTATTCTGTGATTTCACTGTAATAGAAAGCAGGCGGTTGAGTGATGGAGTAGGAGTGTGTATCTGAGAGGATTCAGGGGTGGCTTCAGTGTGAAATAACCTATTAGTTTACTGCAGAGTCAATCACAGATTTTTAGGGGGACTGAAATAAAAGCCCTACTAAATGGTGTCCTAAAATTGCTTAATGCGGCATGATGCTGATTTTAAAAAGAAAATTTGACGCTGATGCATTCAGTTGCATTCACAAAGTCAGGAAAGGAGACTGGGCTGCTAATGAGTGCGGTTTAAAGCAGACACGTTTCGTGACACATACCCTGAAAGCAGCCAGGATTATGCGAGTGACCTTCTCTTTGACAGACTCTTGGAGGATGTCGGAGAGCGCCGGTACCACGTTATAGCGCCTCAGCTGTTCGCAGAGTTGTGGGCTGAATGCCAGGAGCCACACGCAGAAGATCATCTGATACTGCAGCTGGAAGCCACACTTATTGCTCAACACTGCCGTGATGCTGAAAGATGGACAGACAGAACAGTCGTAGTTAGTAAACAGTAGGGCATCTCGCCCCTAATGGTGTGCTGAGAGGATGCTCTTCATAAAGTTAGCCCTGATGGTTTGATGGGTGAGATGAGGGGAAAATGAGAGCTCACATTTTTGTGATGTATAATGAGACCATTACATAAAAGAAATTTTACTTGAGAAGCAAGAAAAAGAAAATTATCTTCAGAGAAGCCTCATTATCCTGTCTTTTACTCTGTCTGTACACTAGCAAACAAAAGAACTTTCATGATCACAGGGCTAAAACCTGCTAGGACAAGGAAAGATGCTTTCTTGTTCTGCACGATTTGTTCTTCAATACGGCAGGGGATGGGGAGCACAAAAGGGGCGTGAGTAGAGCACACTGTTGATTGTGTGCTGCAACCTTAAAAAAATTAAAATAAACGTGTTACAGGGTACTACTCCGTTTGACTACTCAGTTATCATGCCTTTTCTATGATTTGTCCAGACTAGTTACAGGTTTTACATTACATTACATTAAGTTTTTTAGCTGACTTAAAAATGAGGACAATGGAAGCAATTCAAAATCAATAAAAGAGCAATTATATGCAAGTGCTATAACAAGCTTAACGTAGTAAATGCAGTAGGGTTTTTTTGTATTATATAATAAATATAAAAAAAGTAAAACATATAGAATAGAAAAAAAGTATAGAGCAAGCTAGCGTTCAAGGCCTTTTTTGTAAATAAAAAGAAAAGGAATAGATACAATAGAAAAAGAACAGAGAAGCTAGTGTTAGTTGTTTTTTAAGAAAACAAGCAGTTAGTAAATGAATAGAGCACAAGTCTAAATTTTTTTTATAAAGAATGGAATTAGAATAGATTTTAAAAATAATTTCAAAGAAATTTCACTCAAATACAGCAAGTCCTAGCCAATGAAATATTTGAATTAATACTTTATTATTAAATAAAAAACTAATTAAACGTTAAATAAAAACTAAATTATGAAATATTATAAACAAATAACTTATATTGTTTTAATTATATATATATATATATATATATATATATACACACACACATATAGAAATATATATGAAGAGTTCAGATGCAAAAGCCTCTAAAAGCCATCTTAAAAATGAGATAATGAGATAATGATCCTGAGTGAATGCTCTCCACACGTTGTCTATGTTCATCAAGTACATTCACTTCAAATGTGAAAAATCCCAGCCTCAACCCATTTTGAATTACCAGTACTTACATAGAAACCTATAAAAAGTAGCCAGAAAGAAATGCCAGTTTTGAAGAAAAACGTCAGACATACTTGGAGGCTTTTGCATCTGAACTCTTCATAAATATTATATATTATATACTTTATATATATATATATATATATATATATATACTGTATATCAGTAGTATTTTTTAAGATTGATACTTAAAAAGGATGCATTCATCAAAAATCATGCATTCAATTTAAAAGATATCTATTTCAAATAAATTCTGTTCTTTTAAATGTTTTTAACATTGATAGTAAAAAAAAAAAGTTTCCTTCTGCACCAAAATCTGAATATTTTAATGATTTCTGAAGGATCATGTGACAGAAGAAATTCAGCTTTGCCATCAAAGAAATAAATTACATTTTAAAATTTAATACAATAGAAAAAAGTTTTTTGAATTTGCAAAAATATTTCACAATATTACTGTTTTTATTTGTATTTTGATCAAACAAATACAGTCTTTTATGAACATAATAGATTTTTTTGTATAATCTAAAACATTACATTTAATATGAAATATTATTTAATACAATATTGTTAAATATATTACTAGAATTCACAATAATAGCATGCCCAAATACTTCTAGATAACCATAACACAAAGTTAGCTTAAGCATTGTTTACCAGGTACAATTATTATCCAAAACATGACCTACATATCAGTGTGAAAGTGAGTATTACCAGTTCACTCCGTCAGCCTCCACCCAGGCGAATCTGTATTCATTCACTCTCAGCATGAGCTGCAGACATCCAGCGACGCACTGAACGTACTGGGAGCTCTGTGAGGGTCAGAAGGAAAAATACACATACACGACACACACACACACACACACAAATTAGCATGCACACAAACACAAATACAAAAGGACGAACACGATCAGAACACGAAAAACAGAACAGTTCAGATAAGCAGGGAAATGGATGCATGAAATAACAAGCCCATCCTTTTCAGGTACTAGCAAAGGAACACAATGAAACTTTACACTCTCTGTAATTCTGCATTCACTTATGCACGTGCAGCACGGCTCTGACTTTAACAAAACGCCTTTTGGGTAACATGCTAGATCAAAGAGACAATCCCACAATGCAGCAGAGAGAAAGCAGCAGCCTTGAAACCTGGACAGAGTGAGTGAATCATAGAGAGATGTTAGAAGAGATGTGGCTGAGAGGAGAGAACAGACTCGGTCATTAACTGGGAAGATGATGCTGTAGATCAGCACCATATGCATTAAAGCAGAGCAGTCCAGAGAATAGAAGAGGCAGGGAGACAGGTCATGAAGAATAGCAAAGTGAAGACGTCTTAAGAGCCATGAGAGGAAATTGAATTAAAATTTGTGGCCGCTTGCATTGCGGCAGCAGATTTTGACTAGCGACATATGACGAAAGGAAAAAAACATTCCTTTTCAAATGAACTCTAAAAAGCGCAAAAAGAAATGAAAGAGGAAGATTGCTATAGTGCAAGACAAAAGCCTTCTGGTGGTCCTTTCAATCTATCAAGTCTAGTATCTAAAAAAAACTGCAGAAATACTGGATTATGACCACAGCCACTGAAAAGAGAGGAAAGATTTTTTTATAAAAACTGCTTATAGATGGACTCAGACAAAATAGGGGTTGTACTAGAGAAGTGCAGCTGTAGGAAAAAGTGAAAAGATTCATAGTGGATATGAATGGTGAAAAAATAAAGCAGTGGACAAGAAACAGCGTGTGCCGCATCCCAAAAAAGAGAGGGGTGAAGATTTCGGCCTCTGAAAGGTGATGGAGGCTTGTTCGTACAGTTGCACACCTGCCTCCTTCATCTGTGACATACTCACTTCACTGGGGGAGATGGTCCCTGTTCCAGGTTCAGCACCTGTACCATGTAGTTTCTAACAAAAAAAAAAAAAAAAAGATAAAGAAAAAAATCTGTGATTTTGGTCCTCTTGTTGCAGCGAGCTAGAGCGGTATTCTTGGACAATGATGGGAGGAATATGACTCCTGTGTGAGTGAGACGGCTTCTTCATCACAGGCAATCGTCTAAAATTCTGTGGGAGAGTGGCCCTGAATTTATTTCAGTCTCAGCTGCACTGCACTGCAATGCTTAAGCTTGGTACAAGAGCTAAATCACAATTTGAATGTAAAGACACGCATTCAAAATTATAAACCCCAACATAATTAAACTGGTATTTATAGTCATTTCCAGCATAGAATAATAGAGCGTGTTTTTTTCCAGATTCATTGAAAACATTTATTCACAGCCAGCGCAGCTTAGCTACAATGAAACAAATTTACGGAGTGCACTCTGAGTGGTCTAATAAACATGAACTGCTTTGAGAGGTCTTCTATTTATGGTTTTCAACGTTCATTAATTCAGAGGGCCCTAGGGCTAAAATATGATAGTGCATGCAAAATGCAACATCCTATTACTGTAAGGTGATTTATAGGAGAAGTGAAAATGAAAGCTGGACTGGACATGATCAAGCACTGCTGATCTCTCATAGTCATAACAAAACAACTAGTATGACATAGTAACTTCATAAATAATAAACGGAATAGTTTTTGCAGTACATCAAAAGTTATTTTATTCATTTTGAAGGTATTTCATTAGATATCATTCCTTCTTAAATTTATTTCATAAGCTCATAAAAGCAGAAAATCATTCTAGTATGTTTCATCTGATCGAAAATGAATGTAAACAGTCTTATTCATCGTACCTACTGGAGAATAAAAGACTATTTATACAGTATGCTTAATGCAAAAAATATCCATACATTAAGCCCAAGATTGTACTCTAAAGCCATTTTTTAATGAAAGCAATTGGAAAACATATTGAATGTGTTAGTACACAAAAGAGGGATGTTTTCAGTAATTACAACACAAATATGGCTTTGATTTCTTACAACTATGAACCCCCCAGAAATTCATTGTCAACACACTTTGTTTTGTTAAACCAAAATGACATCTGCACTTCAGTGGATGTACATTACTGTTCAAAGGTTTGGGGTCAGTAAGACTTTAACTTGAAGCTGTGATCATGCCATGTCATAATTACCACAGTTCTGAGTTGACAATACATGACATTCTACTTGGAGCTGTTCCAAGTCCTCAAACTCGGAATTATGCTTTTTAAGGGCAACCCTTTTAATGCCAATGTGTTCACATGCATGTGTTGTCATATCATAATTACACTATTTATTCAAAACAAACGCTGTTCTTTCCATCAAAGTGGATAATTATAAATTATAAAGTTTCTACATAAATACTAAGTTGTTTTCAACATTGATAGTGAAGATCGTGTGACACTGAAGACTAGAGCAATGTGATCATGGGTTCAAACCCAGAGAATGTTTGTGTTCATGAAACACCATAAATCAAATTAAACCTAGTAAAATATGTTTTAATCACCGTGAAATCGGTGTAAAAACTCTGCATTTAAACAAAACAAACATTTTGATTGGTAATCACAGTCAGATGCAATACAACACTGTTACTATTTTTACGCCCGCTAGAGGGCACGTACCTTTAAAACGTAAATATAGGTCATAATAAGGTACTTGCACAAACGAGCTATAGAGTCATTTTTTGTTGGAGGACAGGCTCTTAAAAACAATATTATAAATCATTAATAGCATAGAAACACATTGGTAAGCATAAGATGCTTTTTTTAATTAATTTAATAATTAAAAGAAAGCCAACACTTTTTAACAGTATGGGGACACATTTGTTTTCATTGAAATGCATTCAACTGGAGCTGTGATGGTGGAGTAAAAAAACAGTGTCTAAAAATAATCTAAAAATAAAAAGTGGCAGGGACATGTTCTACCGTGTCCGCCATAAGTGATGCCTATGAGTGAAAACAAGATTTTGTAATGTTGACACAGCCTTCAGATCATCAAAACACTGTTCTGTTCTGTTATTGGTCCTGCACGTAAATGGAAGCTTATTACAATATTCAAACATGTCCTTACAAAACCCTTTTTTTTTTTCAGATTCTGGTTCAGGCTTGTAAAATGACACAAAATATGTTTGAAGGTTATCTAAAATGTTCACGATTAAGAATAAATTCAAATCCAACAACATTCATACTGTGTTCTAACCAGGTGTGACAAAATGACTACAATATTTCTGTCCACACAGTACGATCTCTAAACACACTACTGTTATGTGACACAATCACAGCCAATTAGAAGATATATGATCTTTAAAGAGTTACTCCACCCCAAAATGAAAATGTTGTCATTAATCACTTACATGCCGATTTGTTGAAGAAAGTCGTTATTTTTGTTTTATTTCTGTACAAAAAGTATTCTCGTAGCTATGTAATGTTACAGTTGAACCAATGATGGCAGATGGACTGCTGTAATGATATCTTTCATACTTTTCTGGACCTTGACAGTGTTATTTACTTGACAGTCAGTGGGACAGTCACAAGCCTCCCGGTTTTCATCCAAAATATCTTAAATTGTGTTAAAAAGACAAACAAAGCTTTTACAGTTTGAAACAACATGGGAGAAAGTGATTAATGACAAAATCTTAATTTTGGGGTGAAGTACAGCTTATAATGTACAGCTGTTAGGAGCAGAATTTTAGACCAGTTAGATTTCACTGTAGGAAGCAATATTGTAAACACAGGAGCTTAGCAACTGACAAAACATCTTGTCCTTCGCTGCGACTGATTAGGACAAAACATAGATATACATGGAAAACAGTTTTTATCTTTTGATACTTTATACCTTCCCACCTGGTAAACTGACAGGCTTGGCATAAATATATTGTGCATATCTACACCAAAAAGACATTGTGGGGCATAAAACAAAAGAAACAGAGACAAAAACCCAAAACAGTTTTCCCGAACATATAACACAAACAAAACCTCTAGAAAACCATGATCAACCGGCACATCAGAGGTTTTTTTTTTTTTTAAAGCAAATAAGTTGGTACCACAACAAGTAAGGTCGACCCCTGGTTCCTGTGTGCTGGTGGTAAATGACTCAACCCAGTGCACTTAGCACCACTGCTCCCTGAGTGAATCTCCTAATCTGTATCTGTGGCTGGCCTGCAGCAGCAGAGCTCACAGCTCACAGCTCATTCTGAGTCAGAAGGATCCAGGATCAAATCGTGCTCTAGGCACTTCTTGGTTTATTCTTCTTGTTGTGTCCATTATATAAAGCACTCTGCTGCAGTAGTGGCCTGACACGGCTGCCTCTGCAGATCTTGACCCCCTGTGTACATGTAGGATACGAGGAGTGACACAGTACATACAAATTCACTCGTTCCTGTGCAGGTGCTGCAAAGTGTTTGACACACCAGTCTGAGACGGTCTTCCTGTTTTGGTCACTATATTTACCATGACATTTCTATAAACTTTCCAATTATGTTTCTTATATATAATATAAATCACTCATTCAAATCAGTTTGATCAGTTTGGTAATGAATCATTCAGAGAAATTTGTGAATCAATTAAAATGATTCAGTGAAAATAATTGACAAAAACTGATCCAGATTTTACATTCAATCCATTTTAAAAACATTACATTTGCCAAAATAACCTTACTATTTCAGATATAAATTAGACTTTGAATGTAAAAATTTCTATGCGGACTCAGACTTCTGGACTTCACCAATGTAACAAACATTACTTTAACTGCTATTGATAAAAAACTGACACAAATAACCTTGTGCAATATGAAGGCTCCCCATTTACTCCACCAAAAACCTAAAGGCAAAAAAAAGAGAAAAGGCGCATGGCCAGTCCTTTGGCACATCACAAATTCTTTTATGTCTGAGCTTGCCTTTCACAGTCCAGTGAAAGGAGGAGGATTGAAAACAAGAAGAAAGCGATGGCATCTTTTGAAGTTTCATTGTATAGGAAAATTTACATCATAACGCACAGAGGCAACACTGATCCAGATACAGTAGGTTATGTTCTATGACTGACGCAAGAAGCAGATGTGTTTTAGATAAGATGAAGAGCTTTTCAAGAAATAAAACCTGCTGAGAAAACATAGTTTCTGTGTAGCATGAGCTATTTTTTTTATAGTAATCTTCAAATCTCACTTAAAAATCTCACACCCATGTTCCAAACCTACAGTGGTGGCCAAAATAATTAGAAGAAAAATATTTTCACCAGCTAATAAATGGTTAAAAGTCAAGATCTTATCATCCAGTCTGTCTGGAACAGGAACAGAACAAACTGAGGCAGACTAAATCCAGAAGTAGTCTCCAAGATGCTTCAAGAAACCTACCTGCAAAGCTATAGTACTGTTAAAAGTTTTAGACACTTGTGTAAAATTGCTGTAAAACATGGACCACTGACAGGCGGGCCGCGGTCTGGGTCCGGACCCAGAAGCCATCCTATATGGACCCAGACCTACAGCCAAAACAGAAGGTTAAGATTTTTTGCTGGAAGAGAATTGTTTTCCATTTTCAATCAGCCCGAATGTCTGCTGTTGTTGAAGACCAATGTGAAAATCAACCCATGCTTTAAAGCAGCAAACACACATTGTGTTTTTGTGAAAACCTGTATCTGAACTGTAAATCATGCTTTTTACAAAAATATTTTTTATATATAATTGTCCAGACCTTGGCTGGTATGGAAGCTTCATTAATGGACCTCAAGCCATTTTAGTTGAAGGATGCAGTCATAAATAATGCCATAAATATATTTTGGTGTGACCATCCTTTGCGTTTAAAGCAGCCTTTGCCCTATGTGCAGTTGCACAGTTTTTCACGTTGCTTTGCAGATGGATTTCTTGAAGCATCTTGGAGACGTTGCCACAGTTCTTATGGATTTAGTCTCACTTTGTTCTGTGTAATAGTGTTTTAAAAATTTTGGCCATTACTGTATATACATTTCTTCCATCCGTAGGACAAAAAAAATAGATAGTAAGCAAAACAGCATCTGCAGTCTCCATTCACTTACATTGTATGAAACAGATGCAATGAATGGACATGGTCTCTGACATTCTAAATAAAATCTTTTGTGTTTCAACAAAAAAAAAAAGTAATTCAGGTCTGGAACAGCCAGTAGACAGTTAAATTGTAATTTTTGGGTGAATTGGTTTCTTTTAATTTGGTTAGAGAGAAGTTCTGCTGATTTTAGGATAGAATCACTTTTTTTTTTACCTGAGAGCTGAGCTGGGTCTTAATCCAGTTGAAGTAGTAGTTCAGGTCACTACCCTCCATCAGGTCACGTCCCCAGGCAGCCAGCTTGGCTATGATCCGTGCAGCCTGAGGGAAAGAAGAGAAATGTCGCATTAGTGCCTGAAAAATGCATTTCTGTGATACGTGGCTTTCATACAGATGTTTGAAAATAGGAATACATAAAATGGCTTCTTGGGACTGTGGCCTAGTGTGCCTTGTTTGGGCTCAATAAGCTGGAATAGAGTTTGTATAGAGCTCATAGCATTTCCCAATCCTGCTCTCAGTCCCTCCCCACATAATTTCCTGTCGTCTCTGTTTTCCTCTGAATAAAAGTGGCAAAAGGCCAAAGGACAATTAACAGACATAATTGTGATAAGTAATGGCAACTGTTGCTCCGAATCCATCTCAAACATCCAACCTGAAATTGAACATCCTAAATTATCATTTCAGCCGCACTGCAAAATACGCTTAAATTATTGGTCAGATGAAGTGATTCACTGAGAGCTCTCTCACTCCCAACATCTGTGTGTGCTATGGTAATGAATGCATTCAGAGCCATTCTGATGTTTCCAGAAGACATGACATTTACTCTGCTTGCCATGCAAAAGGGGAACTTCAGAGTGTTTCATTAAGAGCTGAGGTGAGGATGGCAAGAGGAATCAATACCATCCTCATGCAGTTCAGCACCCTGTGACCGCCGTCTGCCTGAAGGGTAATTAAACTGTGACGACTGACTTCACGCTGTTCTACATGTGAAGTATGTATCTCTAAAAAGAGAGTATCGTGGGAAAACATTTTGCTTTTGAGTGAATGTTCCAAACTAAGTATGGAAATCTCTCTGATGAATTATTGATAGAGCCCATAATAACTATGGGCTCTCAAACTAAAGGTTTAGAATTACTGGCCCTATGTAAGCTCAATAATCTAATCGCTAATCACAATAATATTAACAATAATTAGTTGCTTTTAAGAACAAAACACAATGCTATTCTATAGTAAGCAGAGTACTATGTGGACGAATGTAGACAACTCCAGAAATTTGCTATAGTTCTCTTTAGGAATTGACATCATTCCAAAGTAATTATAGAAAGAAGGGAGGATAAGCTAACTTTGCTCAGTAATTACTTGGAAACATTTTTCTTCCAGGAGGAAAGGGTTGTGAGATATTGGTGCATATTTTATGGTGACTTTGTTACGTAAATGCAGCTGAACCATCAGTAAACACCACCTGCACATTCCTGAAATTTAATTGTGAAATTTAAGCTCTTATGCAAGTAGATGAAATTACTTTTCTTTTGAAATAGGAGGTTAAATGAGCTTCTTAAAATACATGAAATATTGGCAATTTAAGAAATACTGTGATTTCTTTTAGCTTATGTTTGTAACAAAGCACTTTCTGCCTAGTATGACTGTTATAGGTTTTGTATAAAAATATGTAATTGTATATTATTACAATTTAAAATAGCTGTTTCCTGTTTAGACACTTTACAATGCGAAATGCACTTTATTCCTGAGATAGCAAAGCTGACTTTTTTTTAAACAGTCATTAATCTAGTCTTCTGTGTCACATAATCCTTTAGACGTTATTTTAATATGCTGATTTGGTGCTTCTTTTTATTACTATTTATGTTGAAATGGTTGTGGTGTTCTATATCTTTGTGAAAA
>JAUMHE010000043.1:11092113-11106077 GCA_032359235.1 Enteromius mattozi | reverse complement strand
AATAAATCAGCATATTAGAATGATTTCTGAAAGGATCATGTGACACTGAAGACTGGAGTAATGATGCTTTGTATCACTGGAATAAATTACATTTTAAAATATATTCACACAGTTTTTTCTGGATTTGTAATCTAATAAATGCAGCCTTGATGAGCAGAAGAAATATCTTTAAAAACCATTTAATATCTTACTGTTCTAAAACTTTTGAACGGTAGTGTATGTATATATATATATATATACTTCTACCTGATAAAAAAGCTTGGAATTAATATAAAATGTTTTTTTTTATAACGACAATAACAACTATATAATTTACATGACTTTTCTAGGTGTATAAATCACACTTTTAGCCCATGGAATTTACTGAAAGAGTAAAAAGTAATCAAGTTAACCACATTTGACTGGTGAAGTTTTTATATATTGAACTTTATAAACGCATCGACTTTATTCAAAATGTCGCTCACACCACACACTCATGGCTGTGAACGACAGGCACACACATCTTATGTTTAATCTGTCCTAAGCCTTTGAAGTGCACTAAACCACTGGGGGATCAGACTCGATGGGACTAGCACAAGTGTAATCCCTTTTCTGCCCTGTTCACCAAGTGCTGCTCTCATTTGTTGTCTTTTGTTTAAGTTCTTTTAGTTAAGGTACCTGCTGACCAGGGATGTACATGAGATGTACCAGAAACCTCATGGCTTTGGGTCTTTGGGAATGTGTTATTTCTTTAACAACATGGAAAGTCTGTAGATGAGCTATGCCATGTAACAGAATCGTCTTAAAGTGGGAGGTCTGGCCCTCTTCTGTGGTACAGAGTGTTCGGCTTTCTCCCTACTTGATGTGGGGGCAGCTGCGGCACCTTCTCTTGGCCTGTCGGCACGACGAGGATTACTTTGCCACAGGAAGTTATGAAAATGAGGACGAGAATGATAATATGGAGGACAGATCAAAGGATCCCATATCCTTTCAGGTAAGTCAGGGTATGCACCATCCTGAATCATTTTAGCGCTATTAATTATTTAAAAATAACCATTCATGAGAGCCACAAGAGCTTTGCAAAAGAGCATTTTGTCATTCCTGACAGCTAGATTGAGTATGATGAGAAAGTACAAAATTTCACAATAACCAATGCTTCCCGTGTCCAGTTGTTTCTGGGTGTTATGTATTGTCAGTGGAGGCAGCTCTCTTTGATGTGATCAGGTTATTTCTAGAAGCCTTCCTGTCTGAAAACGGATTAAGAGTATTTGACTAAATGATTGCATAATCAAGCGCAATTTATGCAGCATGGTTTGTGTAATAGGAACAGCTTCACACCAACATGATTGTACACATAAGGTCAACACTGAAGGTTTTTGGTGAGATCTTATTTTTAAACACTTAGACATCACAACAAACGTCAAAATTACTTTAGCAGTTTATCTTTAGAATTAGAAAAGTGATTATCTAATATTGTGCAACACAGAAGTAAGCTACTTTCTGTGAACGTGCATTCTGACTTCCCATTCTGAGTGCAGTAAACAGCATTTGAGCTATGATCCAGTATGTTTATTATTCAGACAATAAATTGAAATATTATGATAAGACATGCCAGTATGCATCAAGCAGCATGACAAGATGTTTTGTACAGCTAAAAATAACCAAAAGCAGATGATACCAGAAGTCTCACATATTCAAGTTAAATGGGGCCACCCGCTCTCATGTTAATAATACATTTTATTTTTATACATACATTTAATTTAACAGTTTTACAGAAATGAATGTCAATTGTTATAATACCTTTATTTTTTAAAGTCTACATTTAAAGCTAGGGATACACTGCACATTAAAGTATTTTTAACATTTAAATTGTATGTATAGGCCTAATAGTTGTCAGCTGAAGTTAACAATCTGTTTTGAGGTAATATTGGGGATTAGTAATTGTATGGTTTGGGTTTAAATACAATTTTGGTGTAGTACCTTGTTAATATTATATGATGTTGTCGTTGCTATATTTAAAATGCAGCATATCAGTCACCAAAGTTTTTGGGCATCACCCACTACTAAGCGGTTCAACCAATAAGGTAATTGAAAGTCATGGCATAACATTTTTATCTTTAGTCCCCTAGTGTGAAGGCCAAAGGCTACTGTGGCAAGGAGCAGAAACCTTTATTTAATGCTGGATAATGAAGGAAAAAAAAAGCTTGAGAGACACCAGGGTGCGCCATGGGCCAGTCCTCCTCAGGCTATAAAATTAAAATGTAATTTCAATAGCTTTGTTGAATATAGGAACATGGCTCTGAAATCTAACTGTGTCTTTAGTTTGCTGAAATATTACACTAAGCCTTTTCTCTTAAAGTGATTGTTCACCAAAAAATGAATGTGATACATCACCTATACATCACCCAATATTCATCTGTGAACACAACAGGTACACTGCTGACATGCACAGTGTATTTTTTATTTTTTTATTTTTAACATGTTTTGTTTTTAGGCTTTTGGTGGCAGATTACACAGAATATCTGGGGAAAAAAGTCAGGAGATGCTTATTTTTCTGAATTGGCTGTACTGATTATAGTATGACCTATCGCACTCATCATTGTGAAACATCTGAGTAAATGTGACAGGTTTTTCTAGACTGAGCCCTGCATAGTTGCCCTCTGACATCTTCAGCATGTTGGATGGAAATTAGACGGTCCCTATTAGTAATTAAATTATGTCAAAGGAAATATGACAGCTTCAAATTCAGAGCTTGTTCTTACTGAATGGAACACTTTCTATTCACTTTTACCTTCAAGATTAAAAGCTCTTTGTTAGATGATGTCACAGTTTAATATAGAAAACCTGACTGGCCTTGAAACTTACAGCGATGGACATCTGGTGTATTTTTTAATGAATGTCTTAAATTCACATAAGAGAAACTCTAATGACCTTTGTGGAGATCAATTCAAAAATGGCATGGACCTTAAGACAAGCTTCTGCTCTCCTAGAGAGTTTTCGGTTTGTGTTTTTCCTGACCTTTCTTTTTCAAAGGTCAGAAAGAACAGTTCTGAACCGCTATTGGCATTAAGGTATTGGCTTTGATGCTAAATCATTTCAGAACAGACCTTTCACTTTTTATAAGAATATGTATCAGAGTTAAAGAAATCCTGCATTTTTTCACAGAATGTTGGTCCAATAAGCAGTCCCATAACAAAATACATAAACACTCCTGAAGAATTAAAAATATTTACATAATTGTCCAGTCCCTATATGTCAAATGTAAAGAGGATAGACTTACTGCTGTACTGATGCCATGATAAATAAACACTTATATGTTCACATGACTACATATTTTAATTTCCTTCTGGAAGGCTACTGCTTGCAAATAAAAATAAGCACACTAAGTACAATGATTTCAGATATATAATATTTGTTAAAGCATTAAAACTTTTCATCTGTCATGGATACTGCAGCTTAAGCCAGTGTTTGCATTGCTTACAGTGTGCTGGAACACACTGCAAGCTAATGTTCTTGGTGCTTGTCTGAGCTGTTGTTCTGTGTTTCTAAATGTGGCACCAGGTGATATTTTATATTCAATCTAAGACTGTTTTGAACATTGACTATTACTACTTGTGTTAAAACATTCTTTCAAAATCAATACTTTCATGCATACTGAAAGAATTAACATATCCATGATATCTGTTCATGCAAATGAATTTAAAATATGCAGCCCTATCCATTGACACTGTAGTTATTTGGCAAAAAGGTATTGACTTATACAAGCGGTCAAACAGTACCACCTAGTGTTTGCAATGAGCTGTGCCTCTCCCACTCTCTTTTCCCACACGACTCTACCTCCACATATACTGCATCTAGAGCTATAGCTTCGCGTTTCTAAGTATTCCCGATTGATATGAATTATTTTCATCGCACTTTACCACCTTTAAATACGGCGTTTTTATATGCGCTGCGCTCGTCTTTGATGTCTTACTCGCATATGGGTTTTTTTCCCAGCAATTCCGCTATTAGCTCCAGCAGATGTCACTAATTCCCTTAGATATCCCAATGAAAGGCCGTAGACCAGCAAAGATGGTAATCACGACTGTATGCGACTGCTAATTATATCAGCAAATGAACACGTCATAAGGCTGGGTTACAGTCATAAGCGTTTTTACGTCAGCCTATAACCGTTCTCATGCATACAATACAACGAGTTACCATTATATTTGGTATTTTATTGTCAACGTGTATTTGTATGCGTTTAGAAACTGTTGATGTTGATGCGAATTCAGGACCATGGACAGAGTCAGCTGTGCTGCGATCCGCCTTAAGATTTCATCCAAACAGCATCTCAAAATATGAACCATAATTTTACAGAATTAATAAGTGCGAATGCTTTAGGTAAAAAGTGGGAAGGGGCTGGTAATTTGAGAACCTCAATTATAACAAAAACATAAATAATATATATATTATATATATATTCCAACGAGAGCTGCATGGTATTACAATAATAACATGACTAATTTCAGAGATTAAAGAACTGTGTAATTTCAGATAAAATTCCTCAGTTATGCACACTGAAGTAACAAAATGATTGTTTTCCAGTCTTCTCTTGCACACAATCTATTGATATTCAAAATACAGAAAGAGACATGTCTCGCTTCTGTCTGTGCTGTTTTCAATATGTGTTATTATTTATTTATTCACTTACTGATTTGAAGAATTTAAAGGTTTATTACATTCTTGTAAAATGCACACATTGCATCAGTGCAACAGCATCTGTTATGCCACCAGTGACTCTAAGAAAGCCCTGGTTTCTGACGAGAAAGGGAACCTCCTTATGATGTTACTGTGCTTAGGGCGGGGGTCTTCCTCACATTTTAAGTCCACCATAACCCTGTCAGTCACATTCTATGACACATTATTGACACCTCATGTGAGGCGCACTGGGACACAGTCGGTCTGCATGACCACTCGTTTCATTGGTAGCAGTGTTAAACCTAGCCATCCTCCTCCATTAAACACGAAAACAATATAAGCGTGTATTTATTTTAGGCAACTAAGCTGGCGTTTGTGACTTGTTTTCTTGACAAACCGCATGCGGATGCGCGGCGTTGGGTTCGTAAATAATTTGAAAGTAAAACCGCAGGAGTGCAGGAAAACACTTAAATATGTCGTATTTCACCGTTAGATGTAAGTGCATCATGAATCAGTGACATCCAGAGGATTTACGCTACCACAGCTCGCGAGAGACACGCATGCGCATTGTCAAAAAACAGCCGGTCTTTAAAAAATCCTTATGCCAACGGATGTAATCAAGGCAAAGAATATCTCTTATCTCTGGGCATACATGGTGAAATTGTAAGTATGGGGATTCTAAGTTGTTTTTGAATATACAGGGTATCTGTGGGGAATACGACCTTTGATTTTGATTGTTGAAGATGGCATGTCATGTTTGACAGAAATGTCTTTTCGATGGTTGTCCTGGGCGATAGAGAGATATTGGAGCTGGGCTTCATGGTGGCACTTTGCAATGCGAGGATATGCGATAGAAATGCTGTTAGTCCATTTTGAGTAGAATGCGCTGTGTCCTTTTTTTTTCCCCCAGTGCGCTCCATCTTTAAGGATGCGGTTAACATTTAAAGCTATAATATTCCTTTTTTCGTCTGTTCTGCTTCGGTAAAATTTAGCAGACCATATCAGGCTTCTCTGTGAGTCAGTGTAATCATCGTCGTTTGCTAGTCGTGAAATCATGCAGACAGAAAATTTCGCAAAATACCTTTTTTTTTTTTTTAAAAAAATCGTGTTTATTACCATCAATCACGGCTCGAGCATTTCTTATGCACCGCGGCAGTGATCACTGATGAAGGGATCCGACTGCAGCTAGATGCGTGCTGCGCCCCCTCCTACCCCCAAATATTCCAACATCTTCCAGCTCAAGCGAGGAGTCTGATGCCACGATTCTATGGAATTAACGCGGCAAGATCAGAACTACTGATCAGGTGTCATTTAGCCTAATTATCATAACCCCTATCTGTATGCGTTTATAAAGACAGCTCAGTACAGGAACTTACACATTTGCTTCAAATAACCTTGGGTTTTTATCCAATGCATGGTTTGTTTGAACCCTAAAGCCAGGTTGTTTAAATCAGTGCATACACCAAAGCTAGAAGAAATAGAGAAAACCCACCCACATGGCAACAAGTCTAAATTTATTGTGCTGTAGGCCTAAGCATGTTTGCAGAATGAGAAGCGCTGTAACACTGAATGTGATAATTATCTTATGATAACAAGCTATTTCATCAACATGCTTATGATTCAGATATGGTAGAAACTGTAATCCCTTATTAGTTGTAAAATTAGTTGTTTACGCACAGGTTGTCAGCATTATTCAAAGCATGCTGTGGAGAGCTGTTTGAAATAAGTATGACATGTTAGGTCATGTTAGTGTTTGTGACATGCTAGGACATTTTGGTTTCTGGTCAAGTTAAAACATGTCTTCTTTATCCAATTTCTATGTGAATTCGGCATCTCGTGGGGGTTGCCATCCATCCTTTTATTTTCTAGCACGGTCAGTGGAAGCTACTTTCGTGCATATTTGTTGTTTCGTTAAAAGCATTATTTTCTCCATTGGAAACCACAAAATGTTTAAGTGGACTTGAGGAAAATAACTTCCTCTGATATTTAAACCCTACATTTGTTTGTTGAGCCATTAATTCATCCCGTTGATCTCTGTGGCTGCAGTTGTATTGGCTCCGTCTCAGTTGCATCCTGTTTCCTGCAGCCCATGGGATCAGAGCGGATGGAGATGCGAAAGAGGCAGATGTCGGTGCAGCAGGAGTCGGTGGCGGGTACCACAGCACCGACCCAGAACGAGCAGCCCGGTCAGGGGAACCGTGGCTCCAACGCATGCTGCTTCTGTTGGTGCTGTTGCTGCAGCTGCTCCTGGTAGGAGTTTTTCTTTCGTTACGCTGCTAATGTGAGATCTTATCTAACAAGGATCGTTTCGGGCCAAACTAATGGCCAGGAAATCACTGTATTATAAGAATATAATTGCATTTGACAAGACTATTACTTATCTTCGCTACAGTAAATATACCTGGAATAACGCTTAGATGTGATTTAAGTGCTGTTTTTGCTCATTCCGCAAGTATGATGTCATTTTTACTGAAGTGTCTGAGATCCCAAGACATCTTCTTTGATAAAACACCAGAACTCTTGATGTTCTGGCTGTGAGCTTATAATGAGCAGCTGTTACAGTTATAAACTGAACATTGAGCAGGTGAAAGATACTCCGAGGCTTCCTAATGCCTACTGTTAGGTGTCTTGGGATCATGATGTGTTTACTACCTTGCAGTCTCACTGTTAGGAATGAAGACAGAGATGAGAGGAACCGGAGAGCCTCGTATGATTTTAAAGCAGAGGGGAACGCAGACTTTGAGGAAAGGTCAGTCATTCAAGCCTTTTATAGGAAGATGTTTAGTAAAATACGAAAAAAGTAACTTATAGGTATAAAAAAAAAAACCTTTATATATATATATATATATATATATATATATATATTGGCTAGGTACTGTGTTATGTTGATTAGGCATAATCTGATATTTATATGTAAAAATACATTTAAAATGAAAAATACAAGCAATTTCTGTAAAATACTGAAACAAAATAATCTAAATTGTTTGCTAAGTTGTTTTAGTTTTGTTTTATTTAAAATAATATTGAAAATGTAATATAATTACTATAGTTTTTAGTGCTGTCAAACAATTAATTGCGATTAATCGCATCCAGAATATTATTTTTACATAATATATGTGTGTGTTGTGTATATTTATTATGCATATATAAATACACACACATGCATGTATATATTTAAGAAAATGTTTATGTTAGTATATGAAATATATTTATATAATAGAATTATATGAATATAAATATATACATGTAAATATATGTAATATATTCTATTTGTGCTTGTATATAATAAATATACACAGTACACACATATATATTATGTAAACAAAAACTTTTTGTGATAAGTGGTGATTAATAGCTTTATATTTACAAGAATTATTATTATTCCGTAGGATGCAAGTTTCTTACAAATTACATCAAAATATTCTTTAGTTTTATTTAAATAAATTACTTTTTTTTTTTTGTAGGATGATGTAACTTTAAGACAAATTACCCCAAAATATTCTTTATTTTTATTTAAATGAATTACTATTGTTCTCTAGGGTTCAACTGACAAATTACCCTAACATATTCTGTGTTTTTATTATTTTATCATTATATTTCTGCAACATTTAGCTCTCTGACAAAAACCACCTAAAAAATTTTAGCTCTAAGAGTATGCTTTAAAAAACACATAAAGAACAGAAAAATGGTTCAGTGATGCATTTGTTGCCAAAATTGACTAAGACTCCTCTGTTTTTTGGCAGTCTGAAACCGACTGCGGAGGAGGTCCTCTTGTGGGGGCAATCATTCGACAAACTGATGCACTGCCCCGCTGGAAGAAGTGCCTTCCGGCAGTTTCTGCGCACCGAGTTCAGTGAGGAAAACATGCTCTTCTGGTTGGCCTGCGATGAATTCAGTAAGGAAACCAATAAGAGCGTTATCGAGGAGAAGGCACGGATTATATATGAAGACTACATCTCTATCCTCTCACCCAAAGAGGTGAGAGAACGCATCAGCACGTCTTGGAACAACCTAATCACATTTCCTGTATAATCAGGGTGATTAATATTCTTGTTTTTTTGCACTTTTTTTTTCAGGTGAGCCTCGACTCCAGAGTTCGAGAGGTTATAAACAGGAACATGCTGGAGCCGACATCCCACACATTTGACGATGCCCAGCTCCAGATATACACGCTAATGCAAAGAGACTCATATCCGCGGTTCATGAACTCGCCGGTATACAAAAACATGCTTAAGACAGTCTCTGAGCAGTCGGTGGAATCTTAGATCTCTGTGATCCCGGTCGAATGCCCCCCTCCCTATCTTTTGTTCGTTACATTTTCTTGTGTAGAATATCTTTAAAAGGACCTCAGCGTGGGTCCTCCCAGGGATTTTACTGCTATAGCGATCTGTACCTGAAAAAAAGACGCTCAGGTCTCCAGGTCACTGGAATTTAAAAAAATGTCTCAAATTTCCTGAGGGCTCAACACCACAAGTACTGCTACAGATCAGCATAGCAAAAGATGCTCCAAAGGATTATCAGTGCGTTTCGATGTTTTTAAGAAAATAATCTATTTTATTTGTGTTGAAGGTTTTTTTTAATTGTTTTTAATTAATTTTTTTGTATTAATGTTCGAAGGAAGATGTGATTCCAATTGTGGGCTATATACAGTATATACAGTAGATATATTTATGAATTTGTATTACATTTCTTCAAGCTTTTTTTTTTCTTGTGTTACAATATTTAAAGAAAAGGGAATTATGGGTAACAAGTATTGCCCATTTATGAAAAATGCGTATGAGAATCAAAGCTCAAGTCAAGGCAACACTCAACTCTACTCACGGGACGCCCACTATTGTTTCAGCTACTTTATTAAATAACCCCTATTATAATGACTTGGCATCTCCAATGAGAAATCGTCATTATCAGAAATAAAGTGAAAGACTAAGAATTATAATTAAAGAGTATATATATATATATATATATATATATATATAGATATTGTAAAGGGGAAACATGTATTTAAATCAGTATTTTAAATCAAATAGCATATATCAGACAGCTTAGTACAATTATTTCCCCTGCCTTTTGTACTGCTAGAAAATAACAAAAAAATAATTACATAAATATCATCTATTCATAAGTGTTTTTCTGTATCATAGCATTCATTTCTTCAGCTGAGAGATGGTTGGACATGGCAACTATTCCTTGCATGTACTCAACCCAAAGACGCTATGAAGACTAAAAGCCTCATTAGTGTACAGTATTTAGAGGTAGTAATATTTATACGAATTACCTCGGATTGAAGAGATTTAACATGCAGGTATTATATTACAGTATCAAATGTGTTTTAGATCTAAACATGAGCCCTGAATGGAAAAGTGCAGGTTTTATTGCTAGGACCCTCGTAAGTAGATGACACCAAAGTAGCCAAGTCCAGTAAAACTGTGCGATTAGCTTTCTCTCCAATACAACTGACTAGAATTGGAGCTGCCAAGTTCTTACTATATTTTTAGTTCTGTGAATTACTTTGTTGCCTGACTTTCATGTCGCTCAAAGACAAGATCCTCACTCGGGGAAGTGCCTTGACATTCAATTTTGTGACATCTCTTTTTTGGCAATAGTTGATTTAAACTCTTGCCACATAGTAGACTCTGGGCCTCTGATCATTCATGAGATGACTTGTCCTGCACGGTGGTGACTTCTGAATTGAGCTATTGAACTTTGTTTGCCTCTAGTTTTGGAGCGGAAAACACCATGGGTTATGTCAGGTGCTGAAGTGGGTCTGTTTAGTCAGGTACAGTTCATTAAGATTGTTGATCTGAGCCTGGATGTACATCTACCAACATGTATTTCATGGTGGTGCTTCTACTTGTCTTAGACTAACTTAATATGAAATGTGCAATTGATATGTGCAATTTGAGCTGATGGATTCACCACATAGATCAACCTCAAACACAATCTAAACCAATGGTTTGGAGTTATACTGCCTATAAATTTTTTTTCTCTCTCTCTCTTTTTTGTTGTTGTTCTGTAAAGTATACAAAAAAAGTGTTATTTTCCAATCAGTTTACATGAAAATTCTAATACATTTTTTTGATTAGTAATATGTGAATGTTTACAGTAATCAAAATAGTTTTTTTTCTGTTTTAATGAATTGAGAAAAATAATGATTTGTGGGCATTTGGAATCTTTAAGATACAATAAAGCACAATAATTTTAAAATGTGTGATTGTTGTCAAAGCTGCAGAATGTAGATTGATATGTAGGAGTTTTTGGCATCACGGGAACTCAGGTTTGAATCCACGAGGTGTATGTTCTCACCCCTCAGGACATTACAATATAAAAATGCAGTGCACTTTATTTATAAAATAAATGAATAATAATAATAATAAATGTGAATATATAATACCTACTCAAAATTTCCAGTTAATCCAAAATATTTATAAAAACAGACTTGTAACCCGGATAAATAATACGCCAAATAAAAATGAAAACTCGTGCTACAGATCAGCAAGAATGGACTTTGTTGTGTATGCTACGGGATGTGGGGTAAATGATTATCATTTGTACGAGAAAACTGCTTCTCATATGCACGCCAACAAAATTTTGTATCACATGCGTATTACATGCATGCCAAACACGTCAAAGTCCATTTTTGAGTATCAATACCAACACCGAAAAAAATCGTTTTTATTTGGCGTACTATTTATGCGCATTTTTAGAACATGCATATAAAAATGCATAATCTAAAATGACAAAAATGTCATTATTGGAACTACATTAGCCATGTAAATAACAAATCCAAATATTAAGAATGGCCACAGGGGTTTCGGTTTGATCTTCATTTACAGCGAAGGGTAACAGTGCTGCCCACTCACTCTCCTGGAGAGGATGCACCTGGAAACCTCACAATAGAACCTTGAAGCATGTGTACTCCCCATTTAACAGTTTCTAAGGACTAAAGTTAGTGTGTCTGTATATATAAAGAGTATTCATAATGTAAACATTGCATCCTATTAAAGATGCATGAGTTGCTCCTTATCTTAAACTACTGTAAATGATGAACAAAGATGCATTGATTGTTGGATGATATAAACCTCCTGTTTTCCATATGCACAAAAGGACGTCAAGAACCACCAAAGGGTTGTTTGTCATTCAGATGAGATATTGCTAATGCAAGGGGCTTGTTAGGACATCAAGGCGGTAGTAGGCACTACAGCAAAATCATTTGAGAAGAGAGGGACAGATATTCACTAAACTGAGCAACATGTGATCTGGTTGCAAATGAACAAATGGTAAGTACTATCTAATTTGTATTGATTGCCGATGACAAAAGTAACATTGCCATGACTGATCTGACATGCTGATATATGTTTTTTTTTCTTTACAACACATTATCCCATCATCATAAATCTGTTTTGGGGGGAATTCTGTTTGTTGATCGTTAAGTGATCATGAAAAAGTAAGCACATGACCTCTACCAAACAAATTGAGATTATATTATGGATGGAAATCCAAAATTAATTTTGGTCCCAAAAAAAGTTATTCCAAAAAGCTGTTCTAGATCATACTTGGACCTAAAAGAAGCTTACATTTCTAGTATAAGAGTTTCAAATGGCTTTTCAAATTGAAAAAAAGATATCAAATTAATATCAATAAATAAATAACATCTGATACCTTGATCTATAAGACTATTATTTAGTAAAAAAAATTTATTAAAAAAATTAATTGATAAGAAAAATCAACCATCTCAGATGTATAATGTTGCATCTTGTAAAGATTGCGTATAAAATCACAATCAACAACAATCTTTAAAACATTTTACTCCTGAAAGTAAAAGCCATGTACACAGTAAAAATCTGTAGATCATGCATATAAATATGTATAATTCAGAGTGACAAAGAGACTCAAAGTAGCTTCAAATGAACAAGGTTAAAAAAATCTTGAGCCGTTACCAAAAGCAAACATACGCTAAAAGCATTTTTTATTTTAAAATGGGCAAGTTTGTCTAGGAAAATTAAATAGTTTTGACTAGCTTTCTTTAGAGCAAAGCAAAACTATCTAAATATGAATGTTGTCAAAATTTTAACTACGTATAAAAAGTGATGGTAAAAGAAAACAAATTCAACAACATTGATCATAGTCCAAAGGCCTATGGCCTAGCTAAACGTCAAGTTAAAACACAGGACATGAGTTTGTGGACCATTATAATAAAACAAACGGTTGATGGGATCTATTGTGGCCTTTGTACATCAGGTGCGCCATTAAATTGCTGTCCATGATACAGAAACGTGGTCCTGGAATTTAGCTACATCTCCAAACATAGAGAACAACCCCCGACTTCAGCAGAACTGCGGGAACAGATTAAACAGAGTCAGCGTTAATTACATATTGATCAATGAAATTCATCAATGAATACAACAAAATAAAACAGCAAAAGGAATAACATACCTTCCACCTATTTCCACATTCAGTGCAGAAGACGAATGTTGTCATCGGTTCATCAGCACTTCGAGTTTGAACCTAAAGAAAGTTCCGTGTTTATAAAATGTACATGCATAAAAAAACCTATACCAACATTCTTAAGATAATGTGTATTACCTGAGTGTAGGTACACTTCTTCTTTTTGCACTTCCCACAAGTGAACAGGTCAGTCTGGGTGCCCCCAGAGGTGGCCACTTGGTGGTCCCTGATGGCTTCTTTGGTCAGATTCTTTCGCATCTCTTTCAGTTCGTCGCTTGCCATTTCCTGTTGAAATTTTATTTCCACACTGTCAGTACGAGAGACAACAATGTTCCTATAATCATTACAAACTAGTTGTCACTCACCTCTGCTGTCATTTTCGCTATGCGGTCTGGACTCACATTCCCACACAGAACATTCCTTCTCAGGTTGGGGTTCTTTGCATCCTTAAGATTGGAGATTCGGCTTCGTACACGATTCTTGTATTTCATATCAGTATTTTTGAACTCCAAAAAGATACGTGCAAACTGGTCAAGGAAATATGCATGAAATTTAGTATGCTTAGACTTGCTCACATTTCAATAACAATTACAAATGTTTGAGATGAACATGAAAAGGATATATTCTTCAATCTGAGCTCCAAGTTCATCGCAGTCAGCACCAATTGCAATGTAATCATCTAAAAGACAAATAAGGCAATACTTTAACCATTTAAAAATAAGAAAATGCTAAACAATTTATATATATATATATATATATATATATAAAAAAATATATATATAAATATATATATACAGTACAGGCCAAAAGTTTGGACACACCTTCTCATTCAGTGTGTTTTCTTTATTTTCATGACCATT